>CM062288.1:162568455-163025595 GCA_031216915.1 Pictodentalium vernedei | reverse complement strand
TAGGAATCAAAATGAATTGGTTTTCATCAAAAACATTTGGGAAATAGATTAGGGCCTACAGTTAATTCTTTGCACACTACTTATATTTCATCTAAATTTGGGAGAATCCACTTGGATTCTTGCAAATGTAGTCACAAGAATCCATAACGATTATGAGAGTCCTAGGATCCTATGAGGCCACCATGGTTGAATCCCTGGTGTTTCCTGATAACACATGTTAACTCTTCACCCAACACAGCTTATAAGGTTTTATTGGTAAATATTTATTTTTAACTCAACTTTGACATAAGTCAGATTTGAGGTTATGCCATGGCCCATCGTCCATCCGTCTGCCCGTCCGTCCATCTGTCGGTCCATCTGTCCATCCATCTGTCCATCTGCCCATCCATCCATCTGTCTGTCCATCAACAATTCAATACGGCTCGGGCTAGAGGTCAAATTTATGAACCAATCTTTACGAAACTTCGTGGGTACCTTTGTTATCATCTTGGGAAGAGAACAAGTGTTTTGGGGTCCAAAATTCAAGATGGCCACCAGCAGCCATTTTGTACTTTAGTTAGTGCAATCGGTTTTTTGTACAGAACTTCTGTATGAAAGTTCTGATTCGAATAAATTTTTGTATGAATGTTTAGTAACATGGAATATATCACATATGATACAGGTTTTTTTTCTTGTGCAGACATTATGCAACTTAGATGAACTTTGATTTATTCAGTGCTACTTATACACAGTAAGTGCACAAGTCAATACGTCTCGGGCTAAAGGCTGTATTTATGAACCGATCTTCACAAAACTTCTTGGGGTACCTTTGTTATCAACCTGGGGTGAGAACGAGTGTTTTTGGGTGCGGTTCGAAATTCAAGATGGCTGCCAGCGGCCATTTTGTACCAAAATTAGGTACAATCAGTTTTTGGTACAGAACTTCTATATGAAGGTTCTGATTTGAATAAATTTTTGAATGAATGTTTAGTAACATGGAATACATCACATATAATATAGGTTTTTTTCTCATGCAAAAATTATGCAAATTAGATGAACTTTGATTTATTCAGTGCTATTTATACACAGTAAGTGCATATGTCAATATGGCTCGGGCTAGAGGCTTTATTTATGAACCAATCTTCACGAAACTTCTTGGGTACCTTTGTTATCACCTTGGGACAGGAACGAGTGTTTTTGGATGCCTTTGTTATCACTGTGCTATGAGAACAAATATGAGAACAAATATTTTTAGGTTCAGTCAGATCCACTCTGGGACTCAAAGATTTCTTTTCTAGTTTAGCATCTAACTGTCGCCCACCTTTACAATACTTTACCTATACATTTGTTACAGGCTATGGTCAGCATTTATGTACAGACCGTTACAATACTTTATATGTACCTTTGTTATCAAGTCATTACCAAGATGTGCGTCATTGCTGTGTCACATACTATACATGTACATGTCTTACACAAGTTGAGCTACAGTGTCATTGACACTTTCATTTTAAAAATCATAAACAGAATTTGATAATATTTAAAAAAAAAACCAACAATATTTACCAATAAAACCTTACAAATATGGATTTCATTGGAACCTTCTCAATGACCCCGGTTCCAATGATAGCCATATTTGTACAATTTTTTTGACAGTGTCAGGATATTTCAGTTCAAGTTAGCCTTGCATTGGTTAATTTTCTTCTGCTATGTTAGGTAAAGAGTTAAGATGACGTATCCTAGCAGAAATGCAGCAAGAATCTATATGGATTCTCGCTGGTTTTGTTGCATGAATCTTTACGTGAATCGATTTGCGGATTCTCGTTGACCAAAAAGCCCTGCTGCACACTGACATCAAAGGGAGCACATTGAGTCAGTGCTTAGTGTATTGGACTTCAAACTAGTGATGTACCGATGATGAAGGATTGTGAACTGATGACCAATGTTTTGAGACCATAATCAGTCAATACCGTTGAATGTTTCAATAAGTTGATTGAAGGACTGATCATCACTGATGTCACACACCTGAGATAATGCAGTGGCTAAATGCATGTGTTAAGCGCCTATTGACACCACGTAGTTTATACCTGAACACATCATTCTTTGAAGTAATGTTACATTGATCAAAGGGGTCTGGATTCTGAAGCATCAATAGTGATTATACTGTTCCTGTGTGTCAGATTCTTTTGATATGTGGAAGCACTCATTTTCAGTCCCTCGAAGACCTGGTCCCTCTCCCAATCATATTTAGAATGTCAATCCATTTTAGATTAATTTCATTGGTGCTAAAGCTTTGTGCCTTTGTCTGCTGGATTTAAAATGTATTATCATCCAGAAATGCGGATTACTGAGTGAAGTTTGTCATTCAGAAATCCTTTGTTTTCATTGCTCCATTGATTCTGTCAATCATCTCTCAGAAGCTAGGGGCATTTCTCAACTAATGTGAAATAACTCTCCACACAACTTTGGACAATTCAGGCAGAACCTAATCACATGCAATTTGTGATAGCTTTGTATAACTATTGTAATGAATTATTTTCTCAATTTGCTAAGCATGATTATTCAAGAATATAAAATTCATCTTTCCCAAGACCCATGGTGTCAGGAAGTATTGGCAACAGGGGATAATTGGTTTAAAAATGGGTCTGTAATCCTTGCATAAGTTAAGTTTATAAATACACAGATTGCTCCCGATATTTCTTTTGTGCTCACTGTCCCTATGACAGTTGTTCCCCCCCCCCCCCCACCATTAAGATCTGCAACCCTTAATAAGCTTACATATGTTCTGGCTCCATCTTGCCATCCTCTACCTGCTTTGTCAGGTCTCAATATTCGAGACTTAATCTCAGTGACAGAAATAAGGTATATATATCCATAAAGGGCCAGTGATTGGCCGTTTATTAACATTTTGAATGATAAGGGTGTTTACATAAGTACTAATTTTTGATTACAGTTATTTGACAGATGTTACGTAACTATTTACAGGTAAACCCGAAAACAAATCCATGATCTAATGTCACAAATGGCAGAGGTGGGAGAATAAATGCATAAAGCCTCTAATGGCACAAATGGCAGAGATGGGAGAATAAACTCCATAAATACAGTGCAGAACTTTAGCCATTGGAAAGGGAGGGAATGAAAAAGAAGGGTGGGGAAAAACAGAATTATCATGTGACGAATTCTAGGACCTGTTACCCAGCCTCTTCCAGTAGATTCCAAGTTGGAAAAGAAAGCTGCATGAAATTGTTCCAGGCACGAAAGCCTTTGGTTGAGATTGGTGCCATGTGTTTTAAATTAACTGAGAACAGTTTATCTGATTGCCCTTAAGCTAACCAGGACTGGGATATACTTTCATGCCAAACATGCTTGCAAATCTCATATCCAAACAATTATGAAGGACAGTAAAATTCTTCTGACAGTTAGCACAAACCCTTTTCCATTCTTAGCATGTAAAACTCATTTGTGCTCACTGTCCCCACGACAAGCAACATGAGGGCATGCTTTTGCATCGCCACAATATAGATCTGCTAACCATGAGAGGGGGATAGGCCCCAAAGTGAACCTGTCTGCCCTCAAGTTTGTAACTGTATGTACAAAAATGAACCCATGTGTTAGTGGAGTGCATTTGCATCCCCACATTGCCTCCCAAGCGAGTGAAGAAAGAGAACGAGCCCCATAATGGTTATCCTGTCACTGAGTACATACATAAATAAGACACATGCATTGGCAGAGTGCTGTTGCATCCCCACACACCTGAGTAAGAGAAAGATGACTAGTAGGGTGATGTAGGTGACAAAGCATGCCGTTTGGAACCTGAACAGGGTTGAGTGCCTTTGCATCTCCACCGTAATACCAGAGAGGTGAAGGAATGAATACTCAAGAGAAAGGAAATAGCCAGCACTAAATGAGTCGCCAACCAGGTAAACAATACCACAATAACTGCATACAATGAAGGAGTGCTTTTGCATCCCCTGTGACGAACACAAAGTGGTAAAACAGAACCTGATGAGAAACTAAGCTGATAAGGTGTACCACCCCGCCAGGTATATATAAGTATGCTCGGAATTTTGGAAAGGGCTGTCAGAATTGACCTACATCACCCTACCCTCCCCCCTCCCCACCCCAAAGCAATCTACCACAAATGATACTAAAATGAAACAGCTGATAGTCCTATGGAACACACAGGCCCAATGAGTCAGTTACTGGAAAGAATATCCTGGTACAGAAGCGCAGTATACAAGATGGTCACGTGTCCAGATATACGATCATGCAATGCGTGCCTTTGCCAAACTCATACCACCAAAATCTCCAATTCCCTGACATCAAAAGGGACCTGTTGTCGACACATCCTTTTAATTCCTTGCATGTTGCTTGTCAGACACCGACGCTGAATGGTATCCTGATTTCCGATGTACACTGTGAGATTCAAGTTGTCATGAAGCAGGCTCGAACCCCTGCAGGGGGGCTTCTTGGAGAAGCCAAGGGTCGGGGAACTAAAGAGGGAGGTTACGTGCCTTCGCATCCGTCTCCAGAGGCCGCACACTCCAACCCGTGGAGCAGAAGTGCTCATGCAACTTTTACTAGGTCAGCCCTTCAAGAAAAGATGACTGCCCCTCCTTTGGATACAGCTCGCGGACAGTGTGGATGCACATTCTGGGACTGCTGAAAATGGAGAGAAACAAGAACAGGGAGTGATTGAAAAGAAAGGAATAACCCCTCCCCCCCCCCCCCCCCCCACACCTATAACAAGCCATGTGACCCACTGGTGATCTCAAAGTGCGGGTGAACGAATGTATTTTTGAATGCGTCAGATTTCCACCGCCCCATGGAACAAATTTGCACATCCCAAGAAATTGGAAACCGCCGCCTGGGAGACTGCACCAATGCGAAAGCTATGGCTCTTGTACTGAGAGGATTGTAAGCCACAAAATTTGAGAGTGGCGGAAGACTGTTATCAAAAACCTGTCGGGAGGAAAATCTGTGTTCTTGGGGCAGTGTGTCTGGTTTGGAAAGAGTGGCCCTTAGGGATCCCTCCCTAAAAGGGAGTGGCACTGCATGTGAAAACAGGATGATCCCCAGAATACTTGAAACATTTGTGCAGGAAGCGACAGGGGGAGGGGCACGGTTCACCCTGAAGGAAGCGGACACAATAACCTACTGGAAATTCACGAGTTTTCTTGGATGTTGCGGACTAAGCAGACACTCGAGGTATTGGGTCCTTAGAGCATCTCGAGGCAGGTTGGGAATATATGAGACCATGTAAGGCCTTAAACCATAGATCAAGTTGGTTAAAATCCCAAGGTATAGTACGGTCACACTGGTGCAACAGCCTGAACTCCCGTTCATAAAACAACCAATTCCTCCCTATTTTAGCTACGGACCTGATGGGATTTGAGCAATCATTCCTACAGGGAATGGTTGAAGCACCTGAGAAGGGGGGCTTCGTGTGACAAACTCTGCGTCTGAACCTGCGGGGTGCCCCTGAAAATCACCTAATGAATTGTCTGTGATGGCTTGTTGAAGGAAGTTGAAAGTCGAGAGTCACCAGTGTTTCCTGATTGGCAGACTTAGGCAATACTCTTGAGAATTTGTGATCTGAGCTCCGATTCTGAGGGTGTTGTAAAATCCCTCGGTAAGTCGATGTGTAAGACCAGCTGCTGTGGAGGCTGGTCTTGGGTTGTGTTGTGTTGTCCACATCCTCCAGGTGTGGCTGGCAATTCAGGTTACGTTTCTGTGATGATTCCCCAGTATGCAGTACCTCGGTTCTGTCAGCGGTAACCAAAGTCTGTGCTGGCCCATAGGAGGAGCTCTCTACTGTGTCGCTGAATGCGAATGGAGGACCTGCATGATCTATCCCCTGTAGCCTCATCCAAATGACAAAGACCTAATAACCCATCCTCCAACTGAGGTGAACTCCTCTGAGGGATCCTGGCCGGCTTCCATTTAGCTTTAGGCATCAGGCCTCTCTGTAAGAAAAAGTCAGGGGTGTGGGGGGAGCTCTCCTGATAGAATGATTAGGAGAGTGGCGAGTTGCTCTCCTTCTGGTCATTAAGGCAAGTGGATTCCAACAATGGGAAAAAGCTTGTTTAACTTCTAATGTAGTGGACAATTTATTGGTCTCTAGAGTCTAGATGTGTGAGGGTTTCTAATCTGACATACATGGCAATGGCATGTATGTCAGATTGGAAACCTGCACACATTTAGACTCGAGAGTCTAGAGAGTACATTCATAGTACGATGTGTACCAGACTGCTACTGAGACATGAGTCGCGACAAAATGCAGAATTTAAATAGGATATTAGAAGTCGATGTTGTGTCAGACTTCACACTCAAAAATTTAAATTAAAAATACTTCTGAATTTCCCAAGCGCTTTCGCGGTCAGTTTATTGTCAGACGGAATCCACATTTGCAATTATGGACTGAGTACTTCGACAGCTCGAGGCGAGTGCCGAGGATTTGTCTTTAAAAAATGTTTAGGCGGGAACGAGGCGTGCGCGAGCAAACGCTCGCCTTGTATGGAAAGGCTTGTTAGGCATGTTATGCGTTAACTGTAAAGAGAAGAAAGTTTCGGAGTGCATGTGGCAGGAGTGTTTTGGGAGGACATGTCAGCCTGATATGTTAGAGTAGTAGTAGTGGTAGGGATGTGATCCAAATTCCAAATGTGTGTTTTGTTTGTGTTTTTTGTTGTTTTTTTTTTGTTTTTATGTTTGTTTTTGTTTTTTTGTTTGTTTTAATACCTGATGAGTTGAAAGAAGACCGGGCAACCACTAGCCAAAGAGGCGACTATGGGTTACACCCGGCATGGGAGGCTGGCACATCTAACTACAGAGAATGGCTGACTGGATTCACCCCACCCCCCCCCACCCACCACCCCCACCCCCACCCCACCCTCAGTAACAGGTGCTATAAGAATACTTGGATCAGGCCGTGAAAATGGCAACATCTGAAGCCCCAAATCAACCTGGTGGAAGTAAAGCCATGTACTTACCCCAGCCGAACTTATCACTGCACCACCCAGGAATGCCACTTCAGGCTGCAAAAGAGCAATAAGCATTCCGACGGATGTGTGAGGCCAAGATTGCAAGCCGAAAGACAAAAAACACCGGAAGCGTGTTCGTCTGTGGAAACGGAAACGATGTGCATAATTAGCTTAGGGAACAAATTCTGGCCGAATGACCAAAGACTGGAAGAAGACCGGCATGCGACATGATGGATACAAATGTGTGCGAGACAAGAGTGTGAGCGAATGCATATGTTGGAATATGAACTGACGTTTTGCCCCTTTTTCAACTTCAAAAATTCATTTTGTTTGGTTTCCCGAAGATAACTTAAGTTCTAATTGGCCAAATCAAATGAAGTTTGGCATGTAGGTGTATCAACATAAAATACAGGTCAAGTTTGAGTTGGGGTGTGGCCCGACAATTTTTGCCAGAATTATGCCCCTTTTTTTGACTTTGAAGATTCTTCTTTTTTTTTTTTGTTTCCCCATTAACTTTAGTTGTTGTTGACTGATTCAAATAAAATTTGGTCTATAGGTGTATCAACATAAAATACAGGTCAAGTTCAAATCGGGGTTTGGCCTGACATTTGCCAAAGTTATGTCCCTTTTTCGACTTCAAAAAATTTTAAAAATTTCAAATACTTCGAATTGCACACTTTTTCGGGGGACGTGTGGACTGGGTGGCCTTTTATTTATTTTTGATGCTTAAACAATTTTCATGCAGACTTCAATTTACTGGTGGCAGTAAAATTCTGTTTCTCTAGTTTGAAATTTTTCATATTCTTTAAAACCACTGGGCCAAAATCATTCATTCATGGCACAGACTATCTTTGGAGTAAACCTTTTCTCCTTTGTTCAAATGAAGCTGCTTCCATTTTCAGGCTGGTGGAATTTACTTTTCTGATTTTTCCTTCCTAAAATTACTGTATCTCTTGGGGTGAGGTTAATGCTCCATCAGCCTAAAATGCTTTAAAAATCCATTTTTTTGTTTAATCCACCTGCAATAATTCTTAGATTTCTTGTTTGGACCTTTCTTTAGTGATGCAGATTCATTTTTTTTCCGAAGAACCTCAGTAAATCCAACTTTGGGCTCTCAAATTTGAGCTACACTCCAATTTTCTTTTTTCAGATCCAGTGGGCAGATATGAACCGAATTTGTCATGTAGTATATAACTGGGTCATAAGTATTTCATGCTTGCTAGGAAGCTTTCCTTGGACCAGCAGAATTGAATGGCCAAAAAAGTTGCCTTTGGTTGTCACAGCAAATCAAAAAATTGCTCTTGCTACTGATCACTTACCGATACACTCATCTCTTTTGACAACTTGAGCCAGGTGGGCGTTTTAGGCTCACTTGAGCCTCTGGTTAAAGTTTGCATTGGTTATAAAAAGACAGCATGCAGCAGCCAAAAGGACAATGCCCGAGGACCTGAGAAACAGATTTTCAACTTTTTTAGGCCTTATAACATTCAGGCAAAAAAAAATATGATCACTTCACTTTAATTTTGGCTTTCAAATAGCTTTGTCAAGTATAGTTCCTCAGACAACTTTTTCTGACCGGAAAATGGGGTCATACAACAGATAAGAGATAAAAACTGACAGGTTTGGAAGTACTGGTCATGTGCACATATTTTTCAGGGAATTCCCAACAAATACACAACAATAGTCAATTGTATTTTTTAGGTCCAAAAGTCATCATCACCCTCTACTTATCTGAAATATTCAATAAATAGACAGAATGAAATGTGTGTTTGGATTGGTGGGTAACTCCATTCCAACGAGTTATGTAAAACACTCACCGATTCACACACACATGGCATTCTGTGTTTATTACTCAACCCATGCATTAAAATTCATTTAAATAAACAAATTTTAATTCCAATGTTTTCAAAGGTGAAGAGTCTGTTTGTTTTGACTGAAGCTGTACTGATCAAATGGATTGATAAAAAATCAAAACAACTTTTTCAGAACCAGTGTTTGTTGAAATTTGTATCGCTGTTTCTCTTCGGCTGGTGGACATTCACAACCAACCATTTGGTGGCTATTACTGTTAGTAAAAATATAAGTACAAATTTGTGTAAATTTGCAAAACAGCTGGGAGAAACATTTTTGAAAGAAGTTCAAAGCATGTCAAGATGTACAAAGATTTACTGCAATAAAGTTGACCAATTTAGATATAACGGGATCCACAAAATGAGACGGCCACAGGACTGGGTTAATGTTCTGGTTGGAAATGATTGGGGTTTTTTAGCTCACCTTGACAAAGTCCGTCCGTCCATCCATCCATCCATCCATCCATCCATCCATCCATCCATCCATCCATCCATCCATCCATCCATCCATCCATCCATCCATCCATCCATCCATCCATGTTTTGGTCTTCTTCTCCAAAACCACTGGGCCAATTCAAGAAGTGAAAGTTTGTGTGATTGATGGTCCCAAAGGGCATTGCATTTTTGTTCAACTCAACATGCCCAGCCCTATAGGGAAGGGGTGGGGAAAATGCTCCAAAATATTTTTAAAATCTTCTTCTCATGAACCAATGGGTTGAATGACATGATATTTTTTATGGAGCTTCTTGTTGAGGTGTAGATTCAAGTTTGTTCAAATGAAGTTCGTGAAGCAATATTTGGCTTTGTGATGGAAGGTGTAAGATTTTTGGCCCTACCCAAAATTTCTATTTTCTGAACCAATCGTCCGATTTGAACCAAATTTGGTATGTGGTGTAATTAGGTCATAAGCACTTGACTCACGCAAAAAAAGAAATTCCTGCATCCCCATGGGAACCTCAGGAGCTAAAAATAGAAATATTTTAAACGCCCATATTTCCCAAACCACACGGAACAGAACTGTTATTTGGTATGAAGCGTCCTTAGGACCAGTAGAATTGAATGGGAGTCAGCATATTTGCAACAAATCAAAAAAATCTTTTCTCCAAAACCAATGGTCAGAATTTTTGATATTCGGTGTACAGCATCCACGTGGGGGTCAGATACAAGTTTGTTAAAATGAAGCCCATTGGTTCATTTTTGGGCTCAATACAGGATCCCAATTTTTAACTTAGTACAATATGGGGGATAATTTTTAAAAATCTATTTCTTCAGATCTTCCAGTCAGAATGCTATGATATTTGGTATACAACATCCCTATGAGGGTCAGATTCAAGTTTGTTCAAATTGGGTCTCTAGGTATATATTTGGGCTCGCTATGAAAGCCTAAATTTCAACATAGTGCAATATGAGGAAATTTCTTGAAAAATCTTCTTCAGATCCACCAGTCGGAATGCTTTCATATTTGGTTTACAACATCTCTAGGTAGGTCAAATTCAAGTTTGTTTAATTCAAGTGCCTGGGTTAATATTTGGGCTCCATATGGGAACCTGAAATTTAACTTAGTACAATATGAGGGAATTTCTTCAAAAATCTTCTTCTGCAGATCCACTTGTCAGAATGCTTTCATATTTGGTATACAACATCTCTAGGGAGATCAGATTCAAATTTGTTCAAATTGGGTTCGTAGGTTAATATTTGGGTTTGCTATGGTAGCCCAAATTTGAACTTAATGCAATATAAAGAAATTTATTTAAAAAAATTTCTTCTTCAGATCCAACAGTCAGAATGCTTTCATATTTGGTATACAACATCTCTAGGGAGGTCAGATTCAACTTTGTTCAAATCAAGAGCCTGGGTTAATATTTGGGCTCCCTATGGGAGCCAGAATTGGCCATGTAGCTGAAAAATTCAAAATTTTGTATTCAGTACCCTCTAGAGGTATGTAACTAAGATTTATCCATATAGGTTGTATCAAGGAGCTTCATAGGGGAGCTCCACATTTTACATTATGATCAACTGAAGAAAAGACATGATGCTCAGAGTATTTGTTACTGCTGAGGGGCTCAAGGATTGATAATGTATCCTATGAAGATGGATTGCTTAATGTAGACTCATTCTTGGACTCTGTTTATATTGTGTTCTGTTCAAGGTGAGCCCTTCAGGCCTCAAGAGGCCTCTTGTTTAAAAATATTATCTCATTTTTGCTTAACTAATTTTTTGTGAACCGACTTTATTTTGTTTTGGCCGTTTTCATTTTCACACTCTGCGACAGACTGTTGATAATTGTATAACGAAATTTGGAAACTTTTCAAAGCGTAACTAATGACTCATTGGGAAAGGAACTAGTATGAATGGTGCTGGGAAAAAAGTTCCGGCTTGTACATACCCATTGAATACAGAATCATTTATGTCATAGTGGCTATTCCATTAAATACATGGGTTTAAAGTTGAATGGATGTGTAATAATAATAATGTAAGATGCCATTAGAGTGCTTCAGACACTTATTAAAATGATATATTTGCCAAAGGCTACTTAGTTTTGGAGATTGCATCATTTCCGAGTGCATAAACGATTGACTGACCTTGACTTTATCTCCATGTTGTGGTCATGATCAGCCATTGTCCATAAGTATGTGACCTTAAACACCAATAAATAAATTTATCATATGACTTGTCTGTTTTGTTCACTTTAAAACATTTGATATTTTGTTTTCATATTAATCAGTGATAAATAAAGCCTTCTGTCAATTTCATTGGTCAATTTCAAAACTAGACAATTTGATTGGCTGAACAAAATACAACTGGGTCACATTTTCATAATTTAGAGTTGGGAGCTTTCATTGGTCAATTTCAAAACTGGACAATTTGATTAGCTAAACAAAATACAACTGGGTCACATTTGCATAATTTCAGTAAGAAGAATTTATGTTATCTGTCCTATTTAGGGTGGGTTATATTGTATTATACTATAAATCTTTTACCTGACGTAACGGCAAAAAACGTCTTGCGCAATACAAGTAAATGCCATTCATTTTTAGCTCAACTTTGACGAAGTCAAATTTGAGCTATTGTCATGGCCTGTCGTCCGTCGTCTGTCTGTCCGTCTGTCCGTCTGTCCGTACGTCAACAATTGGCTATGGCTCGGGCTAGAGGTCGTATTTATGAACTGATCTTTACGAAACTTCTTGTGTACCTTTGTTATGACCCTGGGACGGGAACGAGTGTTTTTAGGTGTGGTCCGAAATTCAAGATGGCTGCCAGTGGCCATTTTGTACCGATGATGCAAAAATCAGTTTTTTGTACAGAACTTCTGTATGAAAGTTCTGATTTGAATAAAGTTTTGTATAAATGTTTAGTACCATGGGCTACATCACATATAATACGGGTTTTTTTCTCGTGCGTAAATTATGCAAATTAGACTGACTTTGATTTATTTAGTGTTACTTTCAGAGCTGTAAGTGCCAAGCTGCTATGGCTCGGGCTAGAGGCCGTATTTATGAACCGATCTTTACGAAACTTCTTGGGTACCTTTGTTATGACCGTGGGACGAGAACGAGTGTTTTTGGGTGTGGTCCGAAATTCAAGATGGCTGCCAGCTGCCATTTTGTACCGACGATGCAGAAATCTGTTTTTTGTACAGAACTTCCATATGAAAGCTCTGATTTGAATAATTTTTTGTATGAATGTTTAGTACCATGGGATACATAACATATAATTCGGGTTTTTTTTCTCGTACGTAAATTGTGCAAATTAGACTAATTTTGATGTTTTTGGGGGTTACTTTCAGCACTATAAGTGCAAATGCCAATACGGCTCGGGCTAGAGGCCGTATTTATGAACCGATCTTTACGAAACTTCTTGGGTACCTTTGGTATCACCGTGGGACGAGAACGAGTGTTTTGGGGTCTGGTCCGAAATTCAAGATGGCCGATGGCAGCCATTTTGTACAAAATTAGGTGCAATCAGATTTTTGCACAGAACTTCCATATGAAAGCCCTGATTTGAATAATTTTTTTGTGTGAATGTTTATTACCACGGGATGCATCACATATAATACGGGTTTTTTTCTCGTGCAGAAATTATGCAAATTAGATGAACTTTGATTTTTTCAGTGCGACTTACACACAGTAAGTACACATGTCAATACGGCTCAGACTAGAGTCTGTATTTATGAACTGATCTTCACGAAATGTCTTGGGTACCTTTGTTATCACCTTGGGACGAGAACGAGTGTTTCTGGGTGCGGTCTAAAATTCAAGATGGCTGCTAGTGGCCATTTTGTACCGAAATTAGGTCTAATCAGTTTTTTGTACACAACTTCTATACAGCTCAGACTAGAGGCCATATTTATGAACCAATCTTTACGAAACTTCTTGGGTACCTTTGTTATCACCGTGGGATGAGAGCGAGTGTTTTTGGGTGTGGTCCGAAATTCAAGATGGCCACCAGCAGCCATTTTGTACCAAAATTAGTGCAATCAGTCTTTTGTATAGAACTTCTGTATGAAAGTTCTGATTTTAATAAATTTTTGTATGAATGTTTAGTAACATGGAATACATCACATATTGTAAGGGGGGTTTTTTCGTGCAGAAATTATGCAAATTAGATGAACTTTGATTTATTCAGTGCTACTTACACAATGTAAGCACACATGTCAATACGGCTCAGGGTAGAGGCTGTATTTATGAACCGATCTTCACAAAACTTCTTGGATACCTTTGTTATCTCCTTGGGATGAGAATGAGTGTTTCTGGGTACGCTCCAAAATTCAAGATGGCTGCCAGTGGCCATTTTGTACCGAAATTAGGTCCAATCAGTTTTTTGTCACAAGTTCTATACAGCTCGTATTTATGAACTGATCTTCACAAAACTTCTTGAGTACTTTTGTTTTCACCTTGGGACAGGAACGAGTGTGTTTTGGGGTGCCTTTGTTATCACTGTGCTATGAGAACAAATATTTTGGGGTTCAGTCAGACCCACTCTGGGACTCAAAGGTTTTTTCTAGTTCAGCATCTGACTGTCACCCACCTTTACAATACTTTACCTATACATTTGTTACAGGCAACGGTCAGTATTTATGTACAGACCGTTACAATACTTTATATGTACCTTTGTTATCAGGTCATTACCTAGATGTTTGTCATTGCTGTGTCACATACTATACATGTACATGTCTTTGTCTTGACAAGTTGAGCTACAGTGTCATTGACACTTTCATTTTTTATATTTTCACTTTTTGCTTCAAAACATAGGTTATGACCCTTCATTGGAACTAGCGTGTCGCGCTTGTTCCAATGAGGGGTCATAACCTATGTTTTGGAAGCAAAAAATGAAAATATTTAGTTATACAAGGATGTTTTTTCCAAGTGCCATTTGCAACTCAAGTTAACGGAAAATTCTTAGACTCGTTTCATAAATATTATTTGAGAAAAACACTCACTCTGTATCCTCTATATATAAATAACTCTTGATTCAAATATTTTTAGTACAGTCATACTTATAGGCCCCATGATCATAACATAATTAGCCCCTTCAATCTTTTCATGTGGACTGTTAGTAGGTCCTGAGAGATAGAGCTAGCCATTTGTTTTGTTTTGTTTTTCAGTTTGGTTCTTATTGTTGCAGCAAACCAGAAAACTGCACTGCAGAACCCATCTAAAACTGTCCACATTGTTTTATTGTGTAAACTGATTAAACTATCTTACACGTGGCAAACTGGACTAGTTGATCCTATTGATTCTCATTACTTAGTTTTCAATGTTCAAATGTATTTACCAATTCTCTGTGGGAACCTGGGACATGAGGCAGTGTTTATTTACTGTGGTAAACAAGCTTGGTTTTACTTAAAATAGAACCCAGTAACTTGGGGTATAAACAATTGGAAAAACCTTACTTATGTCCAGGCTTGGATTTCTGAAAAATCCAGGGTGGCAATCAGGGACCAGCCTAGGGGGGAATTTTAGGGAGACTTCAAGTCTCCCTCCAGAAAAAATAGGGAGACTGCAGAGTCATGTCGGGAGACTTCATAGGCAAGTGGGGAAAATTAAGAATATTCATGTACCGCCCCCACCGCCCCTTCATATTTTCAATGTGTAATTATTGACTGAAAATCCCCCCACTGCTACCCTCTCCTTCATGACCCCTCCCCTCTTCCTCGTGTCAATCCCCCAGCACCCTCCTGTGGTTGCCTTTCACCAAAGTCTACTCAACTAATAATTTCCTAAGTCTGAAATTGTGAACAGTACCAGATGTAAGAAGGTAGCTTGGGAGGTACTTTGTTAGTTAATAAACAAAATACATTCTGGGGTCGAGTATTTTGTAAAAGAAATGTCATTTCGCATCATTTTTAAGGCATTCCGGTGTCATACCGTGTCATTTCGTGTCATTCCAGTGTTTAGGAGGACCCTTTTTCAAGATCGTCCACATGCACACTTGTGTCCTGTACAAAGCTTTTCTTGTCATCACCAAACCTTTTTTTTCATGTGTTTCAATTCCATTCGTGTTTTTCTGGGAATAGACAGTCCAACCGTTAACAGTCATCAGCAAAACGAAATGAAAATACTGTGTTATAAAATACGTCCATTGTGTATACATTTTCGGCATCCTAAGCGACGTAACCTACTTTCAAACTGGGTTATTTTGTTGAGTCGCGTAAGTCACCTATTTTCGTTTCGACAATTGAAGCTCCGACTGAAACGCAACAAAACAGAAATAAAAAAAAATCTGCCAAAAGCGACAATAGATAACTGATTGTCGTGTGATTTCAAATAAATGGACGTTTATTTGACGAATTAAAATGCCCATTTATCACGCTCGAGCACATTCGATTTTTGAAAATAATCGTTTTCATGTAATTGTAAACCTCGCATCACTCAGTTCAGCCTTCCCTCATTTTTTGGCCAATTTTTTAGAGGGCGACTTGTAATCGCCCCTACTATTTTTCTAGGCGACTTTGGGCTTAGAAGGGCGACATAATCGCCCTAGTCGCCCTCACGGCTGGTCCCTGGTGGCAATAAATCGCTCACCTGGAACCTACTTTTTTTTGCTTCACGAAAATCTTTTAAAGACTTAGTTAATACCGGGTTGGGCAATTTCTCCTTCAACCCAATCAATTTTAAATTAATTAATAAAATGTTAATGAATGAACCTGTATTTATTTTTAGCTCACCTACATCTGTAAGATGTGGTGAGCTATTGTGATAACCTCGGGCGTCAGCGTCGGCGTCGGCGTCCGGCGTGTCCAATATTGTAAGATTTAATGTTAAGGTGAATTTTTCAAACATCAGTGGGCTCAGGCCTTTGATATTGCATATGTAGGTTGTAGGGGACTATTAGAACAGTATTTAACCCTGAAACTACGACTTTTTTCCAAATTTCAGCTAAAATTTTCTGCCAAAAGTTGTTGAAAGAATTTGCGTTTAGGTGTTGTAAGAATTTGTGTTAAAGTCAGCTTTTGTGCAGATTGTGCTGGTTTAACTTCTCATTACTGTTGATTTTCATATTTCAATAACAACTGTAGGTATTAACTCTACTGTATGCAGAAATTTAATGAAAATTTTCTTTTTTTTCACTCAAAATTTTCATGTTTTTCTCGGACTTAATAAATTTTAAGTTCTAGAAGTTTGTGTTAAGGTGAGGTGTTAAGGTGAGTTCTCAAAGATCAGTGGGCTCAGGCCTTTGATATTGCATATGTAAATTTTAAGTTGTAAAACTTTGTAAACTTTGTGTTTAGGTGAGTTGTGTTTCTATGTGTCTTTCCAAGCGATTAATATTCTACACTTGGGTTACTGAACTCCATTGCAGTAATATTTAACCCTCATTACATGCATATTTGAGGAATTTGAGGCCGATTTTCTGCCAAAACTTGTAAGAATTTGCGTTTAGGTGTTGTAAGAATTTGTGTTAAAGTCAGCTTTTGTGCAGATTGTGGTGCTTGAACTTCTCATTACTCTTGATTTTCATATTTCAATAACAACTGTAGGTATTAACCCGATTGTATGCAGAAATTTAATGGAAATTATCTTTTTTTTCAGTCAAAATTTCCATGTTTTTCTTGGACTTAATAAATTTTAAGTTCTAGAAGTTTGTGTTAAGGTGAGGTGTTAAGGTGAGTTCTCAAAGATCAGTGGGCTCAGGCCTTTGATATTGCATATGTAGATTGTAGGGGACTATCAGAACAGTATTTAACCCTGATACTATGACCTTTTTCCAAATTTCACCTAAAATTTTTTGCCAAAAGTTGTTGTAAGAATTTGCGTTTAGGTGTTGTAAGAATTTGTGTTAAAGTCAGCTTTTGTGCAGATTTCTTTCTTTTTTTCAGTCACAATGTTCACGTTTTTGTCTGACTTACTCAATTTTAAGTTCTAAAAGTTTGTGTTAAGGTGAGGTGTTAAGGTGAGTTCTGTTTTTATGTGTCTTTCCGGGCAATTGATATTGTACGCATGGGTTACTGAACTACATTGCGGTAACGTTGCACCCTTATTACATGCATATTTGAGGAATTTGACGGGGATTTTTGTTGGGACTTATATTCACTTTCTTTAAAAAAATTTTTTTTTAACTTTTTTTTTTTTGATTATTTAATACTTTCTCATACTTGTTACTAGTAACATTAAGGCTTATTTTAGTGGTTGATGTGATGTATTTTTGTTGGGACTTATAGTCACTTTCTTGAACGAATGTTTTTCCGCAACTCCTCTTTAACCAATGAATGTACTTCAATTAAAATTTCAGTGATTTATGAAAGCCTTTCCTAATTCTTATTTGTGATTTAATATCTGGCCTCACAATTCATATTCTTAATCATAAACATTTCTAAAAGATGTATCCAATGATTCTATGTTGAATTGATATATAATAAATGCAGAAATATAGACTTTCCAAAGCCATCACATAAACCACATGAATCATTTGATGCCTAGTTAATGATTTATATTAACTAAATATTAGGCATGTTACATTGGAACGACATTATCAAGCGCGAATGTAGGTGAGCGTTGGGATGTAGTAACATCCCTCTTGTTTTACTATCCCCTCCACCCCAGTGTGGTCAGATCGATCAAGAAGTTCAGGGGGACTGGTACATGTACTCATGTAGTGGCCGACACACACATGTACCCAGCATATTCTGTACACACGTTCCATGGTCCGTCACTGTCGAAAATAGCTGAAAGTAGGTTCAGGAAAAAAAGGCTATGCCGGATTAAATTGCGTGAGCAGTTAAGGCAAGCTAAAAATCACTTGATTCAGAATTATATAATGTATATCCATATTGCCTTCATGATTAGCCTTTGTGGAGAAAAGAAATATGTGACCATAAAGACCAACAAATAAATATATCTGGCAAATGGACAAATATGTCTCATTGTCATATTTTCTCCCTTATTGACTCGTCTTCCAGACAAGTCAATAAGGGAAAAATGTTACAATGAGAACACAAAATAGAGATGAACTTGATCCAATTGTTGCTGTAAGAAGTGTTTTTTTCTGACTCAATAGGCTGAGCAACCGATCCTCTTTTACCGTAAGAATGATCAAAGAGAAGTTGGTCTAAACCCAATGGAGACACTCACAGACTGGGTTCTTTGTGGTGAGTCATGTCGTACAAACTATTGCAAATTTTTTTCAAGTTAAGGAACCTGAAATGTTATTTACCATATGTTTTTTTCCTGAAACTGAACCGAAACTGAACTTAAAAAATCAGAACCACCCAGCTGTACTGAGAGAATAACATTAAGTACAAATAAACTATGTTGGACAGTGCTAGAGTAGGCCCCATTAACTCCATGCATGGTGCAGGCAGGCCTGGCAATCTAGAGAATCAAGGAGTGCAAAACAGATTGCTTGGCAGTGCAATTGTACCTGAAATTTTCAATGCAAAAATTTGTATGCTATTTTGGTTATATTCACTTCAAGGTATTAATATTGTGACTGAAAAATTGTACTACATTCAGCTACATAGTGGAAAAACACATCTTTTCGTTATTCAGAATGTTGCATTCAATTCTTATATGACTGTCTTCTACACTCAAAATCTATCGAAATGTGACACAGAATGGGTCATGAATTATTGTGAATCAATGCAACATTGACAAATCGTCCCCTGAGTTCCAATGTGTTCTCTGTGCCAGTAGGCACAGACAACACATTGAAACTCAGGGGACGAAATGATAATAGATTTTAAAGGCAGTCCCAAACAGGTCTGGCATTCCAGAAAATCAAGGGGTGCAAAAAATTGCCCTCCTCAATTTTTTCTAGGCGTGCAGTTGGCGTGCAGCACTCCTGCACTCCTAAAGAATGCCAGGCCTGTGCTGAAAGACGTTCCAGCTCAGGACACAAAATCTCTTGCCAGTGAAAATGTGTATAATTTGCGCACATTTAACCTATTTTCCTCCATGTAAAGTGAATGGACTGTGTGACAAATGATTTCTTGAGTGAAATTTAGATATATTTTTTATCAGCGGATTAAGAGTTAATCCCTTCTTCAATGTCAGCATGCTGATAACAGTAACACAGGCCTGTGCTAGCCATGTCTTTAAGCAGTGCACACAATATCAAAATTTGTTATTTTTTTAAAACTTTTTCAAACATGTCAACAAAGCCATATCATGTGACCCCTAATTGGTACAAGCTGAAAAAAGATCTTTCTAATGAGGGGGGGTCACATGATTTTTGGAAAAATCAATCTTTTTTCACCTACTCAATTTATATAATTATGTGGGTGAACACAGATGGTCATGGTTGGACCCGACCAGTGGTAACAACAGCATTGAGTCTTAGGGCAAGGCTTTTAATTCTGAATGCCCATGTGGAGGCATGACGGCATTGTGTACAAAAGCATACTGCATGTCATGGTGCTCTTTCCTTCAGCTTTTGTTAACCCTGCTTGTGCAAAGTTTGTACAATGGGAAGTCTGTCAGTTGCCACAACTTGGTGCTTCTCTCGAGGAACGGAACTCTGGCTTCCTCCAGCCATAAAACTGTTTCAACATGAGTTGACCCCAGGTATCAAAAGATATTGTTAAACCCCAATAAATAGCTGAATAGGTCCGCCTTGTGTTGAATATTTGGAGATCACGTTAGTGATGGAAAAATAAAATGATTGTACATTCTCTATTTTTCAGAATATTCACAAAACGACAAGGTTCAACACGATTGAATTTAGTGATAAAAAATATAACAGAAGATGATGCAGGGCCTTATTCCTGTGATGGTATTATCAATGGTAGTCCACAAAAAAAAACATTCCAGCTTTCCGTATACAGTAAGTAGAACAATTTTAGTGTTCAGCCGATGATCGGAATCGGCTACCCCAATTGGCCGATTGTGGGCAATGGGATGATAACAGTAATGACTCCTGGAACATTGGTTCAACCGATTATTGCCAAGCATTTTTTTGTGATGATTCATTAACCACATGTTAATGTAAAATGATGTCAATGATACCATTCAATAAAACTGAAAAACCACCACAATGTGTATTCTTAATTTCTTATCAACCTACCTTACAATTGTTTACTACAGGCTTGCACTACAGTGGAAGATCCTAACTCGGAAAATAAACTCTCTATTTTGATCTTTCCCAAGAGATTTGGGAAAGAAAAGTGGTGCAAAAGCACCAAGAAAAAATAAGCCAAAACTGGGTTGAGCCCATCGGCACACACCCAGTAGGGGATGCTCTTCTCTTAGTACAATTCCACGACTTTCGGAACCAGTGCACAAGGCAGTCCCCAATGAATCATACTTTTTTCGTCTGTCCATGTGGTAGGACGTCCATTTTTCGCATACAGAAACAGTGATAATTCATCTCGTTGATAATGGTTTCCTGTGACTGGAATTATGGATCTGAGGATCATATAATAACAGGACTGTGTTTTATATATTCTCGTTATTATTTTCAACCACATTTTCATTGTATTTTATATATTTTCTGTGTCGCGCGTGACTTTTGCATACCGTGTAGTTCGGACATACAATTTTTCAGTTGATAAATTTTATTATTATTATTGGAGTTAGGTAAAGGGGGGGGGTGGGGGTGGGGAGGGGCGCGTTCGTTCTGGGGCCTCCCAACACGACCACACCTGGTGAGAGTTATACCCCCTCTGTGGGGGATGTGCAGTTTTTAACCGTGGTGGATACTGCGGGAGCTATTGAGTTGTCTGGTGAAGAGATGCCTGGTTCCGGTCCCTCTCCAGTTGACATCTGATGCTGTCACTAGGGTTGTGACTCCTCCTTTGGAGGCCGAGGTCATTTGCTCTCTCCCCTTTTCCACCAGTTTCAACAGCTCTCGTATCTGCTGCTACTGCTGTTCCTTCTGAAACGTCATCGGTCACCATTTCAGCCGGCCTCGGCTTATCCCTGCAGGGTTCTGCAGCGATGTCTGGTAGTGTGGATATGGGGTATCGGTCTCAGCCTTCCTTGACTTCAACTCAGTGAAGTCAGAAGTGGTTGCCGACCAAACCCCCTGCTGTGGCCTCTCAGCTGTTGAGCACAGCAGTTTTATCCCTGCAGGGGTCTTCAGGGATGTCTGGTAGTGGAGACATGGGGTATCGGCCTCAGCCTTCCCTGACTTCAACTCAGCGAAGTCGGAAGTGGCTGCCGACCGAATCCCCTGCTGTGGCCACTCAGCCGTTGAGCACAGCAGTTTTATCCCTGCAGGGGTCTTCAGGGATGTCTGGTAGTGGAGACATGGGATATCGGCCTCAGCCTTCCCTGACTTCAACTCGGCGAAGTCGGAAGGGGCTGCCGGCCGAACCCTTTACTGTGGTCTCTCAGCTGCTGAGCACCGCAGTTTTCTCATTGGATTCGGATGTTCATGGTTGGGCCACCATGAGCTCCGTGGTGTTTCAGTCCACTCACTCTGGTCTCATGGGCCAGTCTTGCGGGACCAACGCCTTTTGTGCAGCCTGGACCTTCTGTCCCGCAGAGGTCCATGGTGACTCTCCTGAGTTTCCGCTCTGTAGATCCTCAGGGTATGTCATACCACTATACACATCTGCCTTTAGATGTTTCGGCTGCAGCCCGTTGCCCCGCGTCGTGTGTATTTGAGAATCGTGACCCTTCGCTGGTTAATTGGGTCAGGAGTGAAGCCACTTTGCCGGTTTGTTCCCATGTCGAACTGGCCTACACAGTCAGTGAGCTTAGGGAGGCTCTCTCCTTGCTCACTCAGGTTCTGTCCAAGAGTCATTTCTTTTACTTCCAGCGAGGCTACGAGTGGTTTCCGGGCGCCCGCTGTGCTGCCGCCTCCTGGGATTGAAAACAGGCCACTTTCTGATCCCCCGGTGTGCCTACACCATGGGAGGCGTCAGCTGGTTTGCCCATGATGGGCTATGGGTCTTCCAACTCAGGGGATGAGTCCGACATACCTGACGTCGAGAGCCAACAGTCTTCTGACTTAGGGGCAGCTCTTGACTTTGTGTTTGGGTTCCTTCGAGATCTCAAATCGTCATACCAGCCGACAGTGTCAGCCCGGCCGCGATCATCGGTCGCGCACCTACAGCCTGTGGAGCAACCTGCTTCTGGGCACCTTCGACCGTGCCTGTCGATACAGGTGGTTGAAGCGTTTACAGCTTTGGACTCTATGCTGA
This sequence comes from Pictodentalium vernedei, assembly GCA_031216915.1. NCBI lineage: Eukaryota > Metazoa > Mollusca > Scaphopoda > Dentaliida > Dentaliidae > Pictodentalium > Pictodentalium vernedei. Next base: position 163,003,204 of record CM062288.1, on the reverse strand, counting down.
GTTCCAAGGCTATGAAGACGTCGTTCTTCCCCAGGGTTGACACTTTTTTGCCTCCGGCGCATTATCATTCTTATGATTCTACCAATCTGTCAGTCTGCCAGACTTTGACAGTCTGGGATCAGGACTCCAACTCCCAAGTCAGCTGTTTATTCATATGGAGACTCTGGAGTCTGTGTTGGGCTTATCGAGAGAGATGCTGGAATGCTTTCTCTCTCAGATCACGTTGTCTCTGCTTTGCTGCTTATCTTCCCCCAGATAAGTTTGACGACGTACAGGCTCTTTTGTGTGTGCTGTCCAAGGCACTCATGCATCTTACTCACACGCATGCCTGTAACACGGCTAACTTGGAAGTAGTTCACAGGGACGCTGTGCTGGACACAAGCAGTTCCTTTCCTGAGGGGCAGCACGCTGCTCTTCGATCTGCTTCTTCGGCGGGTCCGCAGCTATTTCATGATTCCGTGGTGACGGTCCTGGATGACACCCTATGTCATTCCATAGATCAGCTGCTGCCTCGTCAGCTTGATCAGCCTTCTGTTGGAGGCAGGGGCTGTCCTAACAAGTGCCCTTCTGCTTCTTCTGTGAAGTCAAGAGTTGATCCTCCTGCTGTCGCTTCTACTTACTCACAGGGTAAGGGTAGGCGTCGGCAGTAGACACCTTGATTCATCCCAGGTTGAGGCATCCAACTCAGTCGAGAGTGCCTCTTCCAACACAAGTCCCTTTCAACGTTACACATTGGGAACTTTTGATCATGGAGATAGCAATCTCCTGTCAAAGGGGGGGCGATTGAGGTCATCAAGAACATTCATTCAGTGGGATTTTATTCCCGCCTGTTCTTGGTGCCGAAGAAGGACGACCGACTCCGACTGGTTATTGATCAGAGTATCCTGAACCAGTCTATCATTGCTCCTTAGTTCAGCATGGAGGCTTTCAGGTCGGTTCGCTGCACCATTCACCAGGGAGTTTTCGCTTCCAGCATTAACCTGCGAGATGCTTACTTTCATGTTCCGATTCATCGGACATCGCGAAAGTATCTCAGGTTTGCTTTTCTGGGGTGAGTTAACCAGTTCAAGGCCATGCCCTTGGCCTCGACCTGGATCCTTGGGCCTTTACTCGCCTGATGTCGCATGTGTTAGCTTTACATCGCACACAGTCCAGGGTGTCTTCTTCGGCATATCTAGCTGATATACTCCAGAGGCATTCCAGTGCTGCCTTTCTGAAGTCGGATGTCGACACACTTGAGCCTGCTCTCAGCCTTTGCCCTGACTCTGTCCCAATCCACGTCCCTAACAGCTCGGAGTCTTCTCGGCTGCTCGGTCTCTGCGGTTCGGTGACGGATCTCATTCTCATGTCAGACCTCTCCAACACTTTCTGCTCAGTCGTTTTAGGCCGAATGTCGAATTCGACATTCGTTGCTCACATTCGGAACCAGGGCGTCACGCACTCTGTTCCTATGTATGAATTGGTTCGGGATCTTCAACTGCTCGCTCAGGATGTCAACACCGAAGTGGTGGTTCGTCACATTCCCAGTCGTCTGAACTCCCTGTCCCAATGGGCAGGTTCATTTCCACCAAGTGGATGCTCTACATAGCGGTGTTCCAGTCGCTTTGCAATCTCTGGGGTCGTCCCCACATTGATCTCTTTGCGACTCGTTGGAACCATCAGGTGGGCACTTTCGTGTCCCCGTGTCCAGATCCTCTGGCTTTCGCTGTGGACGCTCTTGTCACTCCATTGGAACGGCCTTGTCGGCTACGCCTTCCTGTCGGTTCCGATTCGGCCTCAGGTTCTACCTGCAGTTGTCGAATCATTTTGATCGCTCCTCTGTTGCCTCAGTGGGTGTGGATCAATCTGCTCCGATCTCTGGTGGCGGCAGTTCCGGCACATCTCCCTCTACATCGTGACCTTCTTTGTCAAGGTTACCCGAGGAGGTTTCACATCGACCAGACTTCAACTTCATTGTGCCTTCGCGCATATCTTTTGTCAGGTCTTGCCTCCTCCGTAGAGGTTTTTCGAGATGAGCAGTGGAGTTGCTTTTCTTTTTCAAGGAGGCACCACACTGGTTTAGCCTATGTGGCTAAGTGGAAGGTCTTCTGTCAGTGGTGTGTGGATCACTCTGTTGATTATGCCAATCCTTCGATCACACAGATTACAGAGTTTCTGCTATATCTGTTTGATTCTCAGGGTCTCCAGCCTGTTACCATCAAAAAATACAGGCCCATGCTTTGGAGACCTTTTCGTATGTGGGACAGCGACCTATCGGCACTAATCCATACCTCTCCAAGCTTGTCCGACACTTTTCCTTGAAAAGGCCTCGGTCTTTGCAGCTTACCCCAAGAGCCTTTATCCCAGGTGGATATGCATTTTCTCACATACAAGACAGCTTTTCTGATGGCTTTTGCCTCAGCCAGGGTTAGTGAGCTTCACGCCCTCTCGGTTGACCCGGCCTTTTTCAGGAGCTCTCCCAACAGTGTTTCATTACCACTGATTGCTCCTTTCTGGCCAAGAATCAGATACCAGAAACTACTCCGCCTCCTATCTGTATCAGGGCTCTTCCTTTTGTTGAGGGTAAACACCCTTTGCTCTGTCCGGTTCGTGCAGTTCGCTTTTATCTCAATCGGACTCTGTTCATAAGGAAGTGTAGGAACAATTTTTTCTGTCTCTTATTCCTGGTCGACAGAAGATCTCTCCTCAATCCATTTCTCGATGGATTTGTCTTGCTATTCGTGCAGCTTATGCTCGTCTAGTGACTGGCAATTGTATTACCAATTGTATTTCTGTCCACGAGGTGCGTGCATTATCTACCTCTTGGACTTGTACTTACTCTGTCATGTTGTCGGATGTTATGCTGGCAGCCTACTGGAGAAATGCTACTTTCTCCACTTATCTGCAACAGTTGCGGGAGCAGGCAGAGGACCTTTGTACTATGGGCCCTCTTTCTTATGCTCAGGCTGTTGTCTACCCCAGCCATTCGGCTTCTTACAAGGTCAGTTTCAGCTCTGTGCTGTTACTGCCCTTTTTGTCTGTGCGTCGCACAGAACCATATGCCTCATTTCTCATTGTCTTTTACTAATGTTTGTGTTGCTATGGTTTGATAGGCCTAGGGACCTCTTCCTCTGTCCACAGTTCCAGTGCAATTGGGTTATGTGTGGGTTGGTTATGTGATTCCCTCCATCCTATTGTCTATTCAGCCTGTAGTAAACAGTTGTAAGGTAGGTTGAGAAATTTAAATTTTATAGTAAATTTCCTTTCTTATTATACCTACCGCAATTGTTTATATGGAGACCCTCCCGTCTTCTTATTCAGGTAAGAATCCTTCCTCCCCGCTGATCACATAACTCCTATGTTGGTGGACTCAAAAGAATGATTCATTGGTGACTGCCTTGCGCACTGGTTCCCGAAGTCGTGGAATTGTACTAAGAGAAGAGCGTCACCCTACTGGGTATGCGCCGATGGTGCTTGACCCATTTTTTGCTTATTTTTTCTTGGTGCTTTTGCACCACTTTTCTTTCCCAAATCTCTTGGGAAAGATCAAAATAGAGAGTATATTTTCCGAGTTAGGATCTTCTACTGTAGTGCAAGCCTGTAGTAAACAATTGCAGTAGGTATAATAAGAAAGGAAATTTACTATAAAATTTAAATTTCTCTGGACACCACTTTACGCGATATACAAGTTAAACAACATCTAAAGCTTACAATTAACTGTACTTGCCGCAATTGCCAGTTCATTCTGGAAAAGTAGAGGTTGCACTCCATTGACTCAGGTTTCAGTAAAATCACCAGTCACTCACACTTGGGCGGTATACGTGGCTCTGAGAGCCACGTACACCGCCCAAGTGTGTGTGACTTTTGATTTTTGCTGCTACACGGGTCGACGACGTTTAACACTGTGAAATATGTTCAGTTTAATGTAGTTCTTTCAAGCCTCGACTCGTCTAGTAGTGCATGGTATTACAATTGAAATCAGCATTGGAATCAGCTGATTGTGAGCTCAAATAACTAGTAATTGTCAGCAGCCATTTCTGGTAATCAGTTGATCACTAACTAATTTTCCCTAATTTCATGGCTTAAATTTCAGCGAGAATCCAAGAATCAATTCACTCAAAAGATCCGCACAACAAAACCCAGCAAGAATCCATATAGATTCTCGCTTCACCTACGCTAGAAAAGAATTCAGTCAATTTAACCCTTAACATTGCAGCCTGACTAAACTAAGTTCAAAAGTCATTACCAGCGGCTACATTTTTTGACGGAAATGGAAGAAAATCGATAGCTCCCATCTAGAGGTCACCCCAAATAAGCATGCCAGGTTTCAAAGCAATCCCATCATAAATGTGCCCTGTAGGGCGTGCCAAAGGGAAATATTGAGGTCTAACTAAATTTATGTTCTAAGAACGTAGCCAGCGGCAACATTTTTTGATGGAAATTGAAGAATATCAATAGCTCCCATCTAGAGGTCAACCCAAACAAGCATACCAAGTTTCAAAGCGATCTGATCATAAATGCGACCTGTGAGGTGTGCCAAAGGAAATTGTGGATGTACGTACGAATGCCGATGGACGAGAAGTGATGGCAATAGCTCAGCTTGACTTTGTCAAGTTGAGCTAAAAATGCTACACAATTTTCAAATGAAAGTGTCAATGACACTGTAGCTAACTTGTGTAAGAGATGTACATGTATAGTATGTGATAAAGCAATGACACACATCTAGGTAATGACCTGATAACAAAGGTATATGTAAAGTATTGTAAAGGTCAGTACATAAATACTGACTGCAGCCTATAAGAAATGTACAGGTAAAGTATTGAAAAGGTGGGTGACAGTTACTGCCTCTAGCCAGAGCCATATTGAAATGTGCACTTACAGTGTATAAGTAGCACTGAATAAATTAAAGTTTGTCTAATTGGCTACTGGCTGCCATCTTGAAATTTTGGACCGCACCCCAAAACACCTATGGTGATATCAAAGGTACCCAAGAAGTTTCGTGAAGATCTATCGGTTCATAAATACAGCCTCTATTCCGAGCCGTATTGACATGTGTACTTACTGTGTATAAGTTGCACTGAATATAAATCAAAGTTCATCTAATTTGCATAATTTCTGCATGAGAAAAAAACCTGTGATGTATATTCTATGTTACTAAACATGCATTCAAAAATTTATTCAAATCAGTACCTTCATATAGAAGTTCTGTACAAAAAACTGACTGTACCTAATTTCAGTACAAAATGGTCACCGCCAGTCATCTTGAATTTTGGACCGCACATCAAAACACTCGTTCTCGTCCCATGGTGATAACAAAGGTACCTAAGAAGTTTTGTGAAGATCGGTTTATAAATACAACCCCTAGCCCGAGCCATATTTACATGTGCACTTTCTGTGTATAAGTAGCACTGAATAAATCAAAGTTCATCTCATTTGCATAATTTCAGCACGAGAAAAAAAACTGTATTATATGTGATGTATTCCATGTTACTAAACATTCACACAAAAATTTATTCAAATCAGAACTTTCATACAGAAGTTCTTTACAAAAAAACCGATTGCACTAATTTCGGTACAAAATGGCTCCACCCAAAAAGACTCGTTCTCGTCCCATGGTGTACCCAAATGTACCCAAGAAGTTTCGTAAGGATCGGTTCATAAATACAGCCTCTAGCCCAAGCTGTATTGAATTGTTGATGCCGGACAGACAGACGGACGGCAGACGATGGGCCATGACATAACCTCAAATTTGACCATGTAAAAGTTGAGCTAAAAATTTGATGTCACAGTTGAGCTAAATAAAAATGCAATACATTTTTTTGAAAATTTATGGCATTTCGCTATGCAAATAAAAAAAAAATTATTTTGTTACCTGCAATTTATATATTTTTCTTAATGTCTTCTCACCTTCTCCAATTTGGGCACACCTGTAAACAGTGTGAGTTTGGGGTAATCTAAAGGTCTGGTTATTAAGGGGATAATGATGCCTAATGGCAAACTTTGTTATAGACTGTACTGTACAATCAAAGTTCAGTTAATAGAGTTTATAGAATTCATCTCAGAGGTGCATCTGCAGACACTTGTGCTTTTTATGATTTACTGTGACGGTGATTCACTATTAACCCTCTAAAAATGATGTCGAAGTACCGAAATTCCAAGCAGCGTATTTCCCCGTAATGAGCTAGGAATTTATCCAACTCATTGAACTCTGTCAAACATGCCTGAATTGGTTAAGTTCCTAGTTGCATTATGGGAAAAAGTTACACTTTGAAATTTAGATATTTTGACATCAATTTTCAGAGGGTTAATCACTCTCCACACTCTGTATAAACCCTTTACCCAATGTAATGGCCAAAACCGGCCAGTGCTATTCATAAGAAGTGCCATTCAATTTTTATTTTTTTTCATTTTTTGCCTCAAAAACATAGCTTATGACCCCTCATTGGATCGAGCTCATTGAGCTCATTCCAATGTGGGGTCATAAGCTATGTTTTGGGGGTAAAAAAATGAAAACAATTAGTTATTGAATAATTTTGTTATGCCCAAATTTTTTTCCCGTCGCCCCATGGGAACCGTAGGAGCTAAAAATAGAAAACAAAAATTAGAACGCCCATATCTCCAAAACTACACGGCACTGAGAATTCTTATTTGGTATGAAGCTTCCTTAGGACCAACAGAATAGAATGGTAAAAAGAAATTGCTGTTGGTTTTACCATGGGGTACTTTTTGGGGACTTTTGAAAAAGTTCTGAGTCAGAATTTTTTTTTTTTTTAACACTGTGGGTAATGGAAAAAACATTTAAGACTATTTTTCTCCCAAACCACTGCTCCAGAAGCTTTCAAATTTCACATATAACATCTTTGGAAGATTGTTTCACAGGTTTATGGAAATCAAATCACTCACTGGGTTCATATTTGGGCTCTTAGGGGGGTAAGATTCAAGTTTGTTCAAGCCAAGTCCCAGGGTTGATATTTGGGCTCCCTGTGGGAGCCCCGAATTATAATTTAGTTCAATATGAGGAATATTCTTAAAAAATCTTCTTCTTCACATCCACCAATCAGAATCTTTTAATATTTGGTATACAGCATCCCACTGGAGGTGAGATTCAAGTTTGTTCAAGCCAAGTCCCTGGGTTCATATATGGGCTCCCTGTGGGAGCCAGAATTATTACTTAGTTCAATATGAGGAATATTCTTTAAAAATCTTTTTTTTTTTAGATCCACTGGTCAGAATCTTTGGATATTTGGTATAAGTTTTTCTTAGGAGGGGCAGATGCAATTTGTTGAAAACTATTCCCTGGCTTGATATTTAGGCTACCATGTCAGGTGATCGCCCTCAGGCCCCCTGGGGCCTCTTGTCTTCCATTTCCATAAAAAATAGTTGACATTGGCAATGACCTCTGATGACTTAGTAAAAATGTAGTGCTGTTATGCATCAGTATTTCCCTTTGACACTCCCTGCAGGGCACATTTATAATTGGATCACTTGGAAACTTGGTGTGCATGTGTGGGGTGATATCTATATGGGAGTTATCGATTTTCTTCCATTTGTGTAAAAAAATGTTTCCGCTGGCGGCAACCTTTGAACTTAGTTTAGTCAGACTTCAATATTTCCGTATGGCACACCCTTCAGGGCACATTTATGATTGGATCACTTTGAAACTTGGTACGTGTGTTCAGGGTAACCTCTAGATGTGAGCTATTGATTTTTTAGCTCATCTTGACAAAGTCAAGCTGAGCTAATCTCATCGCTTCCCGTCCGTCGTCCGTCAACACCATGTTTTGGTCTTCTCCTCCAAAGCCACTGAGCCAATTCAAGTGAAAGTTTGTGTGAGTGATGGTCCCAAAGGGGCATTTCATTTTTGTTCAACTCAGCATGCCCAGCCCCATAGGGAGGGAGTGGGGGAAAATGCTCCAAAATATTTTTAAAATCTTCTTCTCAAGAACCAGTGTGTACAATGACTTGATATTTGCTATGGAGCTTCCATATGAGGTGTAGAGTCAAGTTTGTTCAAACGAAGTTCGTGAAGTAATATTTGGCTTTGTAATAGGAGGGGTAAGATTTTTGGCCCCGCCCAAAATTTCTATTTTCTGAACCGATGGTCCGGTATGAACCAAATTTGGTTTGTGGTAGTATTGGGTCATAAGTACTTGACCCATGCAAAAAAAAAATTCCCACATCCCCTGAGAGCTAAAAATAGAAATATTTTCAAATGCCCATATTTCCCAAACCCCACGGAACAGAGAGCTTTTATTTGGTATGAAGTATCCTTATGACCAGTAGAATTGAATGGTAAAAAAAAATTGCCATCGGTTATGTTAGGGTGTTCTGTAATGGACATCGAAAAAATGCTGAGTCAGCATATTTGCAAAAATTTAAAAAAATCTTTTCTCCAGAACCGATCATCAGAATCTTTTGATATTTGGTATACAGCATTCATAGGGGGGTCAGATAAAAGTTTGTTGAAATAAAGCTCATTGGTTCATATTTGGGCTCTCTACAGGAGCCCGAAGTTTTAACATAGGGAAATATGGGGAATATTCTTTAAAAATCTTCTTCTTCAGAACCACCTGTCAGAATCTTTTAATATTTGGTATACATCATTGTTATGAGGGTCAGATTCTAGATTGTTCAAACCAAGTCCTTAGGTTAATATTTGGGCTTCCTATGGAAGCCCAAATTTTATCTTTGTTCAATATGGAGGGTAATTTAAAAAAATCTTCTTCTTCAGATCCATCAGTCAGAATGCTTTGATATTTGGTATGCAACATCTTTATGGGGGTCAGATTCAAGTTTGTTCAAATCAGATCCCTAGGTATATATTTGGGCTCACTATGGTAGAAAATTTCTTTAAAAATCTTCTTCTTCAAATCCACCAGTCGGAATGCTTTTATATTTGGTATACAACATCTCTAGGGGGGTCAGATTCCAGGTTGTTCAATTCGAGTGCCTAGGTTAATATTTGGGCTCCATATGGGAACATGAAATTTAACTTAGTACAATATGAGGGAATTTCTTCAAAAATCTTCTTCTTCAGATTCACTTGTCAGAATGCTTTCACATTTGGTATACAACATCTCTAGGGGGGTCAGATTCAAGTTTGTTCAAATCGGATCCATAGGTCAATATTTGGGCTCGCTATGGTAGCCCAAATTTGAACTTAGTGCAGTTCGAAGAAATTTCTTTACAATTTCTCTTCTTCAGATCCAACAGTCAGAATGCTTTCATATTCGGTACACAACATCTCTAGGGAAGTCAGATTTAACTGTGTTCAAATCAAGAGCCTGGGTTAATATTTGGGCTCTCTATGGGAGCCGGAATTGGCCATTTTGCTGAAGAATTAAAACATTTTGTATTCAGTACCCTCTAGAGGTACTAAGATTAATCCACATAGGTTATATGAAGGGGCTTCATAGGGGAGCTCTACATTTTACTTATGATCAACTGAAGAAAAGGCATGATGCCCGGATTATTTTTGTCACTCCTGAGGGACTCAAGGATTGACAGTGTAGCCTATGGAGATGGCTTGCTTAATGTAGACTCATTCTTGGACTCTGTTTAAATTGTGTTCTGTACAAGATGAGCACTTCAGGCCCCGTGGGGCCTCTTGTTTTCATTTCCTTTTAGAAATTATTTTCGTTATCACCAGCCTTTGGACTGATTGCATTTGTGTAGAAACTTGTCCCTTTTGCACCCTCTGCATGGTATATTTATGAATTTCCATAAAAAAAGAGAGAAAAAAGATTGCCACAATCAATGACCTTCAAACTTAGTGCATTTGTGCATTAACATCTTCCTTTGGCATGCCTCAGAGGGCGAATTCATTATCAGGTTGTTTTGAAACTTTGTATGTTTATGCAGAGTGACAAAGATAGGAGCTATTGATTTTCTTTTCATTTCCATCAAAAACTGTTGCATTTAGCAACAATCTTTAAATTTATTGCATTTGTGCATCAACATTCTTCTTTGACATGGCCTACAGATCACATTTATCATAGGATTGTTTTTGAACTTGGTGTGCTCATTAGGCGAGACCTTTAGATAAGAGCTATTGATTAGCATTCATTTCTGTGAAAAAAGTTGCCATTTACAATAACCCCTGAACTTACTGCATTTGTGTATCAGCATTCTTCCTTTTAGCCAGTCTTACAGTTTACATTTAAAAATGCATGGATTACTCTTGACATTGTGCACACACAATGCTGTTATGTTGAAATTTCACCAAATAACATTGGTACCAATGATCTTCAATTTTGCCATTTCACTTATAACTTACCAAGTTCAAGTTTGTCAAGTTGAGCTACAGTGTCATTGACTCTTTCATTATGTTTCAAATTCTATATACAATAATGAGTGCTTTTGTTCCCTTGAAAGCATTTGACACTTAGTAACATGTATATTAGTGGTAGGCCTACTTGAAGAAAAAAAATACAATGAAGTTTATACAGTTGGGTAATGCTGCTATTAACTTGCAGTAGCAGCATTACCTGGGTCTTTAAATTTCTGTAGTGCCACCTGGCACCAACAGATGAGAAATCTTTTAACTCTTTCACTACTGTAGCTTTCAAAGTTTCAAATGGTTTGATCCTTGCATTACAGGTACATACATATAAACATACTGGTTTCGTACTCTACCATGGTGTGAGTGAGCTTCTATCCAATATTAACTTTTTTACTCAAGTGTATACTTGAGGACTTCGAGGCAAATTGGCAGTTCATGGACCATCAGGTATTCTAGCTGGTGGTCCATGAACTGCTGATTTGCCATTGAGCCATCATGTTTCTACAAGACAAGCAGTTACAAGTTAGGACTAATGCCCATTGTCCACCATGATATAGAAGTTGAGAATGTGCATCACATTATGCTATGCATATTTAATGATTGCATAGCTTTCTTGAATTTTGCATAGCGAAATGCGATGCGATACCATTTATTTTGATCCCTGATAAATTGTGTGTGCTCCTTCTGCATTTGAGAATAACTTCCATCATAATAATATGTCCATAGAAACACAAAGAAAGGCATTACAATAAAACATAACAGAATAAGCCTGTTATTTCTGCTTTTAATGTGCCCAAATTAGGGCAAAAGGGTGTGCCCAAAATAAATAAATTAAAAGGCTTGAATAATGCCAGGTTATTGCCTTTTTGGTCGAATTGTATTAACAAATGAGACCTATGGTTTGGCGACAGTCAGTGTGTGTCTGGGCATTCTCACACTGTCGCATAACTTGAACAAACATTCTCCAGTTTTTCCCAATATTTGCTGTACATATCTTTTGCAATAATATCTCAACCGAGTTACAAAGTTATGGGCCTAAATGAGTAAATTTTTACAAATTTTAAGCTTGTTAGCACAATAACTTGAACAAACTTTCTCAGGTTTAACTGATATTTGGCATACAGATCTTTTTGCTATAAAACCTCAAGCGTGTTCGAAAACTGGCTCGTTAGCACAATAACGTGAACAAATGTTCTTTGATTTGACTAATATTTGCCATACAGTTCTTTTGCAATAATATCTCAAGTGAGTTTCATTTCAGAGTTATGGGCTTAATTAAATGATTTTTGCAAATTCTGAACTTGTTAGCATTATAACTTGAACAAACTTTATGTCTGGACTCCCTAAGGAAACAAACTATTAGGTATATATATAACAAGAAGTAACTCCGTTTAGGACAACACCTATGTACCAAATGTGTGTTGCCTTTTTATTATTTTCTCTCATTCTCATGATCAAGACATCGTTTAATTTGCAGACATAAATAAATAATTTAACTAAAGTTTATAACACAGATAAATATTCATAATAATAATAATGAAATATTGCCCAATCTGAGCATCGGTGGGTGTCTCCGCCGATGAAAAAAGGATCCCGGCATTAAAAACCAAAGAAAAATCGGTAGAAAAAACTTTGGAAAAGCATGGGATCAGAAGCATGAAGTGTCAAGTCATGCCTGTTAACATTGTATAAATGCTGAGTACCAGTAGCGTACTTCACGTGCTACCACAACCAACTGTAGGAGGCAGGACCCAATGAGGGGGGTGGAGGGCGGGAAACAAAATTTGATGATCTTGGAATATTCGCTTCACTATAAGATGGTCAAACGATGAATGATCTGACTTGCTCCAAGGGGCCTCGACCAGTACCCAATACTGCTAGCGCCCCCTGGAGCGGATGCACGTGATTGGTCAATTATTGAAGACAACAGATGTGAAGTGAATTGTCATAATGTGGATTCTGATTACATGACTGTGTGTCAATTAGCGGTCAATAGCATAGTTCAAAGAGTTTGTTTATCGCATGTGTGATACAGTTGACAAATGATATCTACTTAGATCGTCCGACACAAATTGTTTTACTCTGCAAAACGTATTTATGTCTGGACTCCCTAAGGAAACAAAATATTAGGTATATATATAACAAGAAGTAACTCCGTTTAGGACAACACCTATGTACCAAATGTGTGTTGCCTTTTTATTATTTTCTCTCATTCTCATGATCAAGACATCGTTTAATTTGCAGACATAAATAAATAATTTAACTAAAGTTTATAACACAGATAAATATTCATAATAATAATAATGAAATATTGCCCAATCTGAGCATCGGTGGGTGTCTCCGCCACAATGCCAACTCAATGATTCCAAAAAGAGTTGGCAAACACCCACCAGAAAGAAAGTGGGATGCCCAAATGTGATGAGATGCCTTGAACATGGACGGAGCAAGGGCAGACACCCTGAGCGGTTGTGGTAGCAGAGAAAGAAAACACAATGTTAACCTCCAGAATAATTTTTCAGGGAATCTGAGGGTGATTTTCAGGGAAATGGGGTGGATTTCAGGGAAAAGTTCACGCGGGGACAAAATAAAAGAAAACAACTTGTGAATTTTCAGCTCATGGACCACTATTAACACCAGGTTATATCCAGAACTAGTTAACTATGCTGATGCATTTATGCTATGTTAAAAAATTATAAAATAACTGTTGATTAGACCCCCCCCCCCCCCTTCCAGGGTCCTCTTCTTCATGAGCCCATCCCCCTCCCTCCCCACCACCACCCACCCACACTGTACCACACAGCACCTCCACCTGTGGTTTGCTCTTATCAAAGTCTACTTAGCTAATAATTTCCCAAAGTCTGGAAATGTTAACAGGAAAAGATGTCCTAATGTTCAGTTACTTCAAGAACTTTAGTACTTAGAAAGTATCTTTATCAAACTTCATGCATGTGGGCTGTTTGTGCCCTACACAAAACTTTTCTTTTCATCATTGAGGCATTTTTTTTAATTCCATTCGAAATTTTCTGGGTACAGATGGCCAACAGTTAACAGTTCTGTAGTCAGCACAACAGAATAAATGTAGTGTTAGAAAATAAGTCCACTGTGTTTAAATATGCAGTCATAATTTTTCGGCATCCTGAGCGACTTTAACCTACTTTTGAACTGTGCTAAATAGTTGTTGTTTACGTTTTGAATTTGAAAAAGGGATGAGAATTAAAGCTATTCTATGAAGGAATAAATAAATATATATTATTTAATTCCTTTTCGTATATTTTAATTTCCAAAACTGCATTTAAATGAAGGTGGAGTTTTCAATTTTTAGCTGCGACTAGCAGCTCTATAAGTGGCAATGTCGGTCTGTCGGTCTATCTGTCGGTCTGTCTGTCGGTCGGTTGGTTGGTCTGTCGGTCGGTCTGTCTGTGTGACCAACGAGTTTGTCTGTGACCAACGAGTTTCAAAACTCAATAATTTTTGAAATACTTGATGGAATGACTTTATATTTGGCATGTAAGTGTATCTTATTGATGTCTAGCCACTGTTCAATGCATGTGCTGTTCCAAATATTTTTCTTGGAGTTATGGCCCTTGATGAACTTGGAATTTTTTGAGATTGCACCACCCGTCGCAGCTACGGCATTGATGTCGTGATTTTTTTGAAGTAAGTCACCTATTTTCACTTCAACACTCGCACATTGTCATTGATCACGAATCTCCGAAGACAAAACCCAGAAATAAACATGAACACAGCTGAAATATATATCATAAAATACCCTTTTCTTAAATAAATTTAACTTAAATCCATATTTTACTGCTTCGTGAGTTTTTACCAGAGTTTGAAATGCATGTGATTTGACTCTGAACATTTTTCATAAGTTACAATGGGAACGAAATATTTGACTGTTGTTTTCCGGGATTTTGGGTCCAAAACTGATTCCCGTCTGGGAGGCCGGGAACTACACTGAAATTCTGGGATTTTCCCGGGCATTCCGGGAGAGTTAACATGTCTGGACTTGCGACACTTTCTGATTGCCACCACAACACGACACCTGCATCTGCCATGCATACCTCTTGTTATAATAATAATCTGGCATTATAAAGAAAATATTCTTCCATTTTATATGCTTTCACCTCCTTGCCATAAAGACTATTGTGAAGGAAAATTTTCCCATAAATTACTTCAAGTATTTGTACAAAATTCAGTTCATAGCATAGATTATTTTATGGGAAGCCCCAAAAGTTTTGTTTGGGGCACACCTGGATTTTCTGCCCTGTTTTGCTGTCTTCTTTTATGCCAGTGACCCCAGGCTGACCAGTTGTAATATCAGTTTGTATGATCCATTTCTGAAATCAAACACCTGCATAAGGAGGGACTCGAGGATTGACAATGCATCCTATGGAGGTGGATTGCTTAATGTAGACTCCTTCTTGGACTCTGTTTATATTGTGTTCTGTTCAAGATGAGCACTTAAGGCCCTGTGGGGCCTCTTGTTTTTTTGTGTCATGCCCAAATCCTATTTAAATTTAATTAAACAGGACGATCACTTGCGAACTCGTTGGTTTTTAGCTTAACAAAGTCAAGATATGTTATTGCCATCATGCGTGCAAAAGTCTGCTAGTCTGTGAGTCTGTTCACATTTTCTTTAGCACAGGCTACAACCTGTAGTTCTTGTCAAATCATCACAAAATTTCATATGCAGGTTCCAGGTCATGTCTAGATGAGAACATCCCATTTTGGTTGTGATCGGTCAACTGTGACAGCTGCGCAGGCCCAAAACCCGTAAACCTTTAGCTCATGTTTATGAAAGGATTTCAGTGTATCTTGGTAGGATGACTGTATAATGTCAAGATGAGAACGACCTATTTTGGTAGGGTTGAGTCAACCATCACGGCCAAAGGGGCATGTTACTCAGATTCCTTTAGCACAGTCTGCAGGTTGTATTATGGAGGGATTTCATTGTAAAATGGTAGGATAACTCGGTATTATGTCTAGATGAGAACATCTTATTTTGGCCGTGATCAATCAGCTGTGACAGCCACACAGGCCTGTGACCTAGATTCCTTTAGCACTGTCTACATGTTGTTTTTATGAAGGGATTTCATTTAACTTGGTAGGATAACTTGGTATGATATCTAGATGAGATTGTCCTATTTTGGTAGCGATCAGTCATCCATAATGCGGGACCAGCACGTGACCTAGATTCCTTTAGCAAAGTCTCCAAGTTATATTTATGAAGGGATTTCATTGTAACTTGGTAGGATGACTCATTTTGGAATGATTTTATTTTAACTTGGTAACTTCTTTAGTACAGTCTACACCTCAAATCTTTCTTATTGTAAACATAGCCCATGGGACACAGAACTTAACATATTCTCAATTATCACAATTCTTGTCCTATTTCATAATACTATCATAAACATTGAACATTATCTTTTTCATCAAACACTACACACAGTCAAGTTAAGCTGCAGTGTCATTCACACTATCATTTATAAACTGATTTATCTGTTGCATTGTTTGAGATGACAGGTTGGTCCTAAACTATATTGTGTGCATCAAAGACACTTGGCCAAACTATATAGAGCCAAAAAACTTTAAAATTTTGGAACTAAATTTTAAACCCAAAATTATTTGAACACAGCATTTACTGTCACATTTGGGGGAGTTTAGAGACCTGCTAAACTTTAAAACTTGATCTCAATAGACCTAAAAAATTTAAAATCTGTTTCTTAGAAAACCACCCCTCACCCTTCGCATGTCCCTTTTAGCTACCACATGCTCTCTTTTTATAACCAATGTAAACTTAAAAAAAATAAAAATTAAATGCTTTTTGTCTGATATTTTACCCAAGTCAAAAAAATTGATAAATTTGTTCCTCGAGTGCAAGCCTTCTTGCTCTCAAGGGATGAAATACACCACCACCCATGCTATTCCATAGATTACAAGGCCTAAAATATAAACCAAGAACATGAACTTTTGATGGCAAAGAAATAGTTACAGGAATAAAAAATAAAATAAAAAATTGCTCACTTGCATCCAATTTTACAAATAATGGACTGAGAAACAGAAGATCTACTTTGTGTAGCCATATCAAATTGTTATTTGAAGTTTTTTCTGGTTATTTGTTCCATTTCTCATAGAAAAATTCATATTATAATTTGTATGTTTCAGCGGGAATCAAAGTTATTTCCAAAGCAAGACAGTACCCGATTGAAAAAACAGATGCTTTGATAAGTTGTCGGATGGTTGCTTATCCGCAAGTGAACGTCAGTTGGACCCTGCCAGATGGAAGAACTGTTGACATGAGTAAGTAAACTGAAATATGATGCAGACACTTTTTAGCACACCTACCCCTTGTGCAAATGTATTCCCACATAAGCCTTTTTGCGAGCCCAGTTTCAGTCATTTTCGATATCACTGATATCTCAAACACTCCACCAGCTCACTTCATGAAGTGCAAAACAGAAGTGGCATTAAGCCTGCCCTTTGATTTTGCACCCTCAAAAAATTAAATTTATTATGTCTGCCAAAAGTCACACAGTTGATCATTCCTGTTGGATCATCAATAAACCATAGTGTCTTTCAGAGTCATATTAGTTCTTGTTATATTATTTCCAATAATATTATTTTAGTTTTGTGTAAAGTTGGTTCTGTTCTCATGAGGAGAACTGTTGGAATTTTTACTAACCCCTCTACCCAAATATGGGCAAATTGAGAAAGAAGTTCTGCCAGGAATCCAGGCAGAACTTCTTGCACAATTGACCCATACTGGGGTAGAGAGGTAACCCCTCTACCACAATATGGGCAAATTGAGAAAGAAGTTCTGCCAGGAATCCAGGCAGAACTTCTTGCACAATTGACACATACTGGGGTAAAGAGGTTTGTAAAAAAGGAACACCGGTTCAACAGCAGTTGGTATTGATTAGTTTGAATGCATAACATGAAGAACACACTCCATTTACAAGGCATTTAGTGGATTGTTTGTGATACAAAACAATTAAAAATAATTCAGGAGAGCAATTTGCTTGCTTGAAGTAGCTTCTGGGAGAATGATTTGCTGGCTTAAAGTACCGTATTTCATCTAAATTTTTGGACAGTAACAAATAATTAAATTTGCAGCTGTCCGAAAATTTAGAAAGCCACTAAATATTTGACAATGTCGTCGCAGGTGACGTTTACAACGAAAATTGGGGATAAATCTAGCAGAGTATGCACGTATTTCACATGAAACAATAATCAGTATCGCATTTTTTTCAAAACATATATTATCATGATAGGTTATAATTAACACATACCGGTACCTGTAATATCAGGTGTTATCAATATCACTCGCTTGTTTTGATTACTTAATCTCCAGCAATTTTGGAATGCAACAGTGAGTAAATATCAACACAAATCATGAAAACATCACACACGTGTATTCATAATGGATCAAAAAAGGTACTGAATGGCGGTGTCATATATTATTATTATATTATTAACATTTTGGTGAAGGTGAGATCTGTATTCAACTGCTGAATATTATTAACACTTTGGTGAAGATAGGTTCACAAAAGTGTGCATTTGATGATATTCGACTGTCGATCTGTTTGGACGCTCAACTGGATTCTCCGTTAGCATCACTAATCACAACAAAATGAAACTACCACAGAAGCTATCTGACATGCTAACATGTCTGAATGTGGGTAACACCAGAAATTGGACTATCCATATTTCTGGTGATACCTGCCAGGTGATATTGGACTTTCCAATACCACCTGGAATGACTCCAACAAGGAGACAAAAGAAGCCAGCAGCCAGACCATCAGCCCCTCTGGGGAGTGGTAGTACCTTAGCCCAATCAGGCTCAGGTCCACACCCAGAGGACTCTGAAAAGGACAAGTGCAAGAGAAAGAAGAAAAGTCCATCCACAAAGTGCCGGGATGTCAAGCGCCTAGAGGCCTGGAGAAGAAAGTGTGAAGCAAGCCGTAAACAGAAGGATGAGGAAATGGAAACCCATTCCCCCATCCAGACAGAAAAAGCAGCTCCAGACACCACCCAGGCAACAAATGCCTCCACCTCCAGTTCCATCACAAGCTTGGACCCCCACGCTAAGGTGGAAGACAAGGAAGAAATAAGCAAGCTTGCCCATGAACTGGAAAACCAGATCATGGGCACTGAAGAAGAAGAGCCAGCACCAACAAAAGAGTCCTTGGATGAAGAGCTAGCAAAACTAAAAGCCAACATCGCCCTTGCATATGCACTAGTGCAAGAAAGGATGATACTGCAACCTCCATCGCCAATAATCAAGGAATCGCCACCTCCATCTCCAAAGAAGAAGCGGAGGAAACAAAAAATAGAAAGAACAGCCAAGTTGCCACCAGTCCACTACGAGCAGTTTGTGTACGAGAAACGAAACACCGACATCTATCCACTTATGGGATGCATGTCGCATCCCCAAGTGTAGAATCTTTCGCAGATATCGCATTTCAATTTCACTGCTTGTTCAATCTATCAGTTTCAGTATATATCACAATATGGACAAATTCATCGTTAAATACCAAACTGCTGAAGAGGCCAGGCCGAAGGTAATTCGAACACCAATGAAACCTGTAATGAAAAGGGTGTTTGGAAGACCAAGAAAAGAAAGTTGGCAGAATCGGAACCAGTTGAAACCGACCCACAACCCAAGAAACATGTGAAAGAATCAAAAGAAGGACAGCCTATAGTCAAAAGCCCTACATTGAAGACGTTACATGAGGACATAGTAAAAGAATCTACCGTCGAACCTGTAACTGGAATAACCTGCGGGCATTACAAACAACATTATTCCCTGAAAGAAAAGAAGAAATCTGTAGAAATGGCGAAATTGACTGGATTGAGACAGGCAGCACTTAATTTAAAAATCCCGAAATCGACTTTATGTTGCTGGTCAAAAATCAGTTTTCATTAAGATGAGAGAGATCAGAAAAGTGGACACCTAACAAAGAGCGGTCGACCTATCACCTTTGGGAAAGAGATCGATGAGAAAATTTCAGAATGGGTTCTCATACAGCGAGATCTGCAATTACCAGTATCAATAGAGATTTTATGTTCCTATGCACGGGAACTTGTAAAAAAGGATGCTACCAAAATCAGCTTCAAGGCCAGTCTTGGATGGGCAGAAAAGTTCATGGCATGGCATAATCTTAGCCTGAGAATCAAGACTTCATTGGCACAACGACTGCCCAAAGACTTGGAAGAGAAAATCACAAAGTTCCGTGATTATGTTAAAGAGAAGAGAAGCGAGGATGAAATTGAAGACAACTACATCATCAATATGGACGAAACACCAGTGTATTTCGACCATATACCATATGAGACAGTAAATCCAGTTAGGCAAAAGTCAGTGAAAATCAGAAGTACGATAGCAAAAAGCATCATTTGACTTTAATATTGCCAGTCTCGGCAAGTGGTAAAGTTTTACCACCCATGGTTATTTTCAAAGAGAAGAGGAAACTGAATCTCGAGGCACTGAAAAAATTGGATTGCTTGCATCCAAGAAAAGGGATGGATGGATGAGGTATTGATGTCATGCTGGGTGAAGGAAATCTTGGTGCCAAATACTAAGAAAGAGAGATCGTTATTGTTGATCATGGACAGTTTTAGAGGCCATATTACTGAATCTGTTAAAAAACAACTTAGAAAATCCAATGCTGTTCCAGCAGTGATCCCGGGGGGGGGGGGGGGGGGGGGGGGGGGGGGGCTGCACATCGAAGTTACAGCCGCTCGACGTGAGCCTCAACAAACCTGTTGATGGAGACCTCGCAAAAAATGGACAGAGTTCATAGCAGCTGGCACAAAGGAAATTATTGAAAATAAAGAACAGCGAATTAAGAGAGCAGCCAAACAAGAGATTGTGAATTGGATTCGGTTTGCTGTTGACAATTTAGAAGAACAACCTGAAATGATAAGGCAATGATTTAAGGTGTGTGTGGTCTGAACACTCATTTAAATGATGCTGGGGACAAATGTGTTAATGATGGCTGATATCTCGAGGAATTAACTTCCTTTGAAAACCTTGGTGATTTAAATGAGGCATGTGAAATGTTTATTGAGAGTGATAAAATCCCCAGCACTGCACATCTTATGGATGAGATTTTTAAAAGGCCATGTGAGCTTTTCTCATCACATAGCGTCTGTCGTCGTCCATCATCTGTTGTCCGGCATACGTTAACTTTTCACATTTTCATCTTCTCTGTAACCGCTGAGCCAGTGTGAAGCAAACTTGGCAGGAATGGTCTGTGGGCGATCCTCATTTTGTTCCCGTCGGATGGAAAACATGGCTTCCAGAGGCATTCTTCGATTCTTGTTGGTGGATTTTCAAAAATCTTCTCCTCTGAAACCACAAGGCCAAATATTTTGAAACTTCACATAAATGATGACTGGGTCCCCCTCGACCAACGATCCTCATTTAATGTTGATCAGCTTACAAACATGGCCGCAACTGCGGCTTATAGTTACTATAGAAACCCTGTGGGAAATCACATTTTCATCTTCTTCTCTGGAACTGGTGAGCCCCCGTGAACCAAATTTGGCAAGGATAATGTATGGGAAGTCCTGTACAAACAAACCTCATTTTGTTCCCATAGGTTTGAAAACATGGCCCCCAGAGGCATTCTTTGATTCTGATTGGTGGATTTTGAAAAATCTTCTCCTCTGAAACTGCAAGGCCAAATGTTTTGAAACTTAACATAAATATTGACTGGGACACCCTCTATGAACGATCCTCATTTAATGTTGATCTGGTTACAAACATGGTTGCAATTGTGGCTTATAGTTACTATAGAAATCCTATTGGAAATCACATTTTCATCTTCTACTCTCTACTCTGGAACTACTGAGCCGACATGAACCAAAACTGGCAGGGACAGTCTATGGGAGGTCCTCTACAAACGATCCTCATTTTGTTCCCATGGATTCAAAAACATGGCTGCCAGAGGCATTCTTTGATTCTGGTTTTTGGATTTTGAAAAATCTTCTCCTCTGAAACTTTGAGGCCAAATGTTTTGATACTTCACATAAATGATGACTGGGACCCCCTCTAACAATGATCCTCATTTAATGTTGATCGGGTTGTAAACATGGCCGTAATTGCAGCTTATAATTACAATAGAAACCCTATGAGAAATTCCATTTTCATCTTCTTCTCTGGAACTACTAAGCCGATGTGAACCAAACCTGGCAGGGATACTCTATTGGTGTGAACCAAACCTGGCAGGGATAGTCTACCGGAGGTCCTCCACAAACGATCCTCATTTTGTTCCCATGGGTTTGAAAACATGGCCGCCAGAGGCATTCTTTGATTCCAATTGTGGATTTTAAAAATCTTCTCCTCTGAAATTACCAGGCCAAATGTTTTGATACTTCACCTAAATGATGACTGGGATCCCCTCTAACAACGATCCTCATTTAATGTTGATCGGGTTGTAACCATGGTCATAATTGTGGCTTATAGTTACTATAGCACCCTATGAGAAATCACATTTTCATCTTCTCTGGAACTACTGAGCATGTGAACCAAACGTGGCAGGGATAGTCTATGGGAGGCCCTCTACAAACGATCCTCATTTTGTTCCCATGGGTTTGAAAACATGGCCACCAGAGGCATTCTTTGATTCTGATTGGTGGATTTTGAAAAATCTCCTCTGAAACCACAAGGCCAATTGTTTTGAAACTTTGTGTGGTTGATGACCGGGACCTCCTCTACCAATGTTCTTCATTTAATGTTGATCGGGTTGCAAACCTGGCTTCAATTGTGGCTTATAGTTACTATAGAAAGTCTATGGGAAATCACATTTTCATCTTCTTCTCTGGAACTTCTAAGCCAACGTGAACTAAACTTGGCAGGAATAGTCTCTGGGAGGTCCTTTACAAACAATCCTCATTTTGTTCCCGTGGGTTGAGAAAACTTGGCCACCAGAGGCATTCGTTGATTCTGGTTGGTGGATTTTGAAAAATCTCCTTGGAAACTACCAGACGAAATGTTTTGATACTTCACATAAATGATGAAGGGGACCCCCTCTACCAGCGTTCCTCATTTAATGTTGATCGGGTTGTAAACATGGCTGTAATTGCGGCTTATAGTTACAATAGAAACCGTATTGGAAATCACATTTTCGTCTTTTCTGGAACTGCTGAGCCAACATGAACAAAACGTGGCAGGAATAGTCTATGGAAGGTCTTCTACAAATGCTCCTCATTTTTGTTACCGTGCATCGAAAAACATGGCTGCCAAAAGCATTTTTTGATTCTGATTGGTGGATTTTGAAAAATCTTCTCCTCTGAAACCACAAAGCCAAATGTTTTGAAACTTTGCATGGTTAATGACTGGGACACCCTCTACCAATGATCCTTATTTTGTGTTGATCGTGTTGCAAATATGGCCACAATTGCAGCTTATAGTTACTATAGAAAACCCTATGGGAAATGACATTTTTCATCTCTCTGGAACTGCTGAGCCGACGTGAACAAAACTTGGCAAGAGTCTATAGGAGGCCCTCTACAAATGAGCCTCTTTTGGTTCCCGTTAGTTGGAAAATATGTCCACCAGAGACATTCTCTGATTCTGATTGATGGATTTTGCAAAAATATTCATTCCCCTCTGAAACTACGAAGTCAAATGTTTTGAAGCTTCTCCTGATTGAGGACTGGGACACCTTCTACCAATGGTCCTCATGTAATGTTGATGTAAGGTGGCAAACATGGCCACAATTGCAGCTCATAATTACCATGGAAAATCATATTTTTATACCCCCACTTTCGAAGAAAATGGGGGGGGGGGGGGTATACTGGATTACATGCGTCCGTCCGTCTGTGCATCCATGTGTCTGTTCATCTGTCCATCCATCCATGTGTGAGTCCGTCCGAGAATATTTATAACTTAAGTAAATTATTATGGAACTTGGTATGTAATTAAATTGTAACATTTCCCAAGACTAGAATGATTTTCGGTGTTGTCAGATTATTTTTTTTTTTATTACTTTGTTTTTAATTTATGCTTCATCAGTCCAGCACTGCAGTGGGGGTATAATTGCCTTCAGCAATAGCTCTTGTTATATGTAGTTCCAGGTGAGTGATTACAGGCTCTTTAGAGCCTCTAGTTCACTGTTATGGCATCTTTTGTGTCCCAAACTGTAACAAAATGTCACCAGTGGATCATAAAAACCCATTTAGAAGGATTATTAACAAAACTACCCCCCTTAATGTAAAAATATTGAGAGTTTCATCCAAAACTGACTTATGGATGGGGGTGGGTGCCCAATGTTGAGTGGAAAAAAATTGTCTGACAGTTTTCTCCTAAAGTCATCAAAAATATCCATTCACAACATAATTCATTCATACCAAGTTTTTTTTAATGGAACATTCTTTAAAATAAAGCACAGTATATATAATATTGTCTAATGAGTCCAAATAGCTAGGTGGGACTGATTTTTCAAAATGAAAAATATTAATTTTTATTTCAACAAAAACAAAGAAGTCTTTTTGATTGCTATCCTGGTATGCAGATGCGATAATAAAAACAAAAAAGGTTTGCCCTTCTTGAGCCAGAACAAAAACAAGTTCCCATTTACTCAACCAATATTTGCAACATATACACGTTTACAGTATAAGCAGTAGTAAATTAATATGGGCACAACAGGCACAGTGCTCACATATGCCTGCATATGCCATGATTTACAGAAACTAGACTGTCCAAAGGGCATATCACTGCATATCAGGGATAAAATTAGGAAAAGCTTATTTAAATTTGGTTTAAAATAAAAGGTCTCTGGGAAAAAGAATAATTGAGTTTCATTTGCAAAGTAAACACCAAGAAACTAGATTTGTAAGAATATTAAGCTACACATTTAGTTTGTCTCAATTGTCTGATCTCGTTTGATTGGGGTTTTACATCACTTTCAACAACTATGACTATATGATGCCTATATCACAACGTTGTTAGTTCCCAAAATGAAGGTAGAATTATTCAAACAGATCCACTGGATGGCGTAAGGAATCCACCAACCACTGGAGGAACTAACAAGCTCATCCACACAAACACTTCAGTATAAGGATAAAACAAATTCCTTAGAATTTGCTACATCAATATAGTATTAAAATGTCTGTATGAACAGCCAGGCCATCGCTGCTTTGAATTAACAACCTGGCTACCTATTATACCCGAGTCTACATGGGGTTCAAACAATACAGTAATGTGTCTTTGTGAACTGATGTGAGTCTGGTAAGTCTTGAAAAATGCATCTGATAGAGTAAATGGAAACATGTTTGGACATATAAAAATGTGCATTGAATCAGTGTGCATTGTGCGCTTCAAGTTAGTGTTCGAGTGCCAAAGTTTTGTATATAAAATGTATGAGAAGGGGGTGGGTCCCCCAAAATGTCATGGAAAAAATATTCAGGAAAGGGTGGGTGGGTCAAAAAATCTACAAAATAATAATTTCCACCTTTGTTCATGCATTTTTTTCCCCCCTCCCTCCCCCTCCCCCTGCAATCACTCTGTTTTCTCCTGTTTAACTATGAATTTACCCAATTATATCTTGTTTGACACAGCTCAGTGAGCTCCAACAAAAAAGGTATATTTGGTTAAATATCAAACTGAATGTGAAATATTTGCTGCTGAAAATTTTGACATTAGAGTCCAAAGGGTAAATGAGCAGTATCAGATAAAGGAATTATTAGATCCCAATACTTGCATATATGAATTGTAGACTAGTTGCAAATATTTGGATACTTTGTGATTGTCTTTGATCAGTGATGTCACAAGCAGGGACGTTGCGACAGGGGGGAGGGGGGGGGGGTCTCACCCCCCCAATATTTGTCAAAACCTCAATAGATGGAAATTCGGAGGGCAAAAATATCAACGGTTAGAAATTTAAAAACTACTGAATATACGGTATAATTCACTAACAAACCTATTTTTCCGAATAGAGGACCATAATAAGGAAATATTCCGACTACCGAGACTTTCGGGTAAAAATCGGGTCAAAGAATTCCGACTCCATGCGGCCTGCAGTCTGAATGACATCAATTAGAAGAGTCCATAATCACCATTTGGGGTAGAATAATCCATATTCTCAACGTGCAGCCTTTGGGCTGCACGTTGAAAATATCGATTGGTCTACCCTACAAATTCACTGAGCAGCCATTCTACTTTTTTAATGTATGGTGTGTCATGATCCTGGACCAGAAAAGCGGTCTTACGGGTTCAAAGGGTTAATAAAAAAGTACTTGTTGTCATGTCAAGTGCCTGTGAAATGCTCTAGAAACACAAAACTCCCACTTTCCCAAAGGCGATGTTTCAAATTTGTGCGTCAGACAGAAGGCATACGAGCCACTGGGGACGATTCGGGCAAAGCAAGATATTGAAAATTTGTATCCAACTCGAATTAAAAATGTTTCTCTACAAAAAAATCACTGAATTTGGAACTGAAAATTAGCCTTATAACTATTACCAGAACCCATGAAAATGCATCTGAACACATCAATTTTTCAAAATTTTCCAGGGGATGACCCCAGACTCCCTACTAAAGATTCGCGCCTTTGGCGCTCGCATTTTTGCACCTACCATCCTATGGTGCTCATGTGTCGGGATTCTCAGTTAGAATTTCAAAGGGTCTAACCCCCCTCCCCCCCCCCCCCCCCCCCCCCACTCCCACCCCCCATTAAAAGGCCTCTAGCTACGTCCCTGGTCACAAGATGTCATCTCAAAAACAAATTTGCTGGATTTTATATAAATTCCAAAAGAAAACTAATTACAGACAATACACTAAATTTTACATGTTTAGGATGAAATGATTACAGAAGTGAAATGAAGTTGACCAGTCGTCATATGGATCATTGAGATGAAAAATGATTTCAGAGTCATACACAGATTCAGGAGAT
This sequence comes from Pictodentalium vernedei, assembly GCA_031216915.1. Taxonomy (NCBI): domain Eukaryota; kingdom Metazoa; phylum Mollusca; class Scaphopoda; order Dentaliida; family Dentaliidae; genus Pictodentalium; species Pictodentalium vernedei. The sequence continues at coordinate 162,977,043 of CM062288.1, read as the reverse complement.
GTACAACATTAAATGCATTACATGAAATCTTTTTTCTGCCCCCAATTACTATTTATAGCCAAATGGAAAGACCACAGAGGTCCGCTTGGATATTTACTCGTACTGGCTTTAAAAGTAACAATAGAATTTCAAACCATAAAAAAGTTTTCATGCAGATAATTAATTTGCTTAACCCAGTCTAAGGGAGACTACTCATTCACCTGTTTTGCTTTGAGTGTAATACATTAAATTTTGCAAATGCTTTCAAAGGAATTAAAAAAATATCTATTGAGGAAAAAAAGTCTGTGTGTAATACTCATTACAGTAAAACCTGTCTTGAGAGACCACTGTCTTGAGAGACCACCTGTCTTGAGAGACCACATCTGCCAGGCACCGACTGGTTTTACTCTATAATGGACCTGTTATGGGAGACCACCTGTCTTGAGAGACCACCTGTCTTGAGAGACCACTGTGACCGACGAAATGATGATTTCGCGCACCAAAGGCACGCAGGGACGGTATGGGGGACAAGCCCCTTTCGACCCTCTGTGACTGTATAGTATGGCTCTCACATGTCAAGGCGTGTTGAAGGAGGAAAAGGATCCGGTACTCGGCAGGTGTCTCCAGTAGTGTCCAGTTGTGGATGGGTGGTATCATTGGCAGATGTCGGTTGAACCCTCGAGTGAGGACCAGTGTGGGAGGTTGGGTCCTCTCACAAAGGTACTACCTCTCCCCGAGGGTGCAGTCGATCTGGATTTTCGGGCAAGTATAGTCTGCCGCTTCGAGGATGATAATGAGTGATGGCCATCACTGGCAAGTATAATCTGCCTCAGGCTGTCTCTGTTATAGTTGGACTCTTTGGAGGAAAACAACAACGACCCCTTTCGGGGACCACCAAGAAGAAGACCCGAACTTCCCTGGTTCGGGGGCAGGCCTGCATTGTAATCCTATTGGGTTGGGACAAAAGATGCGCATTGCGCTTACTAAAAGGAGCAGAGGCGGGACGCAGGACCAACGCTCGCCTCCCTTAAAGTGGTTGGCCACTTTTAGGGATGGAGTGGAGGATGTTCAGGAACCATGGGGGTGACTGTTTCCATAACGGTTATACTGTCTGTAGCGGTTATTGGGGTGCTGGTCAGAAAAACATCTTCTGTGTACCTGCTTAAAAGAAGAAGGTAGAATTAGTTTTCATTAGAATATGTAAACTGTAAAGATAAAAGTAGCACCTCTTTAGTTGCGTGTCCTTGTGGTATCTGCTGTGTGTGTGTGGAGAGTATGGAATGCATGAATCTTTACATTCGTAAGAGCAGTAACATACTCTCGTGTGGTATTGTGCTGTGTGTGTGCTTGTCGCTATGGGGGAGAGTATGAAATGCACGAATCTTTACATTCGTAAGAGCAATAACATACTCTCGTGCTTGGGACCCCAATCGTTCCCTATTTATTATTTACTGTGACCTGGTACCAACTTGTATTTTTATGTCATAATGGACCTGTCTTGAGAGATTGCCCCTTTGAAGACTGAGACCATGACAAAAACTTTTTACCTGTTCTGGAATTGGAAAATCCATTGTGGTTATACTAACATAATTAAAAGTATTAAAAGCTCTTAATTGGGTTTCAATTGCTAATTCATTACAGATTGAGATATTTTATAAGACCCCTGTGAAAAGATTAGGATAGGATTATTGCTGAATAAACAATTTCATACATACCTGAAATGTGACAGATAGGAATAAAAATAAATTTGTGTTGAAAATCTTTTTGTAACAAATTGAAATGGACTGTTATAAAAATTATAAAAATAAATTAGTGTTGAAAATCTTAAAGATTTTCAACACTAATTTATTTTTATAATTTTTATAACAGTCCATTTCAATTTGTTACAAAAACTTCATAAAAAAGAACAACTACAAAGTAATTACAAAAATCCATTCTTCTCCATTTCTGAATTTTGTGATTGGTTATTCACTGACTTGAGAAAATCTTGAACCTGTTATGAGAGACCACCTGTCTTGAGCGACCACTTTTGTGTGGCCCAAAGGGCGGTCTCTCAAGACAGGTTTTACTGTATACCAAATCCTGTTTTGAGTCCTGATGCTGCTTGTTAAATGTGCGTGTATAAATTAGAAACACAATTACTCAAGGACAGACAAATATTAAGATCACCTTTGGTTTGTGAAAAGAGACATGATTGTAGGATAAAATACCCTCGGACAAAATACCCTTAGGACATAATACCCTAAAAAAAATACCCTTAGGACATAATACCCTCAATGGGTAGGACAAAATACCCTCGGACAAAATACCCTCATATTTGTTTCATGTTCTGTGCTGTTTGCCATTTATATTGTGCTTCATATTCAATTGCCATCTGCCATTGGTATTGTGCTTCATATCTATTTAGTTTAACCCTTTACCTAACCTGAAAAGCAGACGACACTTGCAAAAATAATTCTTGAATAACTAATTTTTTGTCTCAAAAACATAGGTTATGACCCCTCGTTGGAACGAGCTCGATGAGCTCGTTCCAACGAGGGGTCATAACTTATGTTTTTGAGACAAAAAATGAAAAAGCAGTGAAAATTAATTGGCGATTTTTGAGAATAGAGCTGGCCGGTTTTGGCCGTTACGTTAGGTAAAGGGTTAATAAAAAAAAATAAAAAATATTGGTACTTGTTATTTCAAACAAAACACCGGCTAGTGCCTTAGATGCAATTACCCCCCCCCCCCCCCCCCCTCCCCCAACACCAAAAATCCAACTTTATATACATTTGGTCTGAGGGTATTTTGTCCGAGGGTATTTTGTCCTACCCATTGAGGGTATTATGTCCTAAGGGTATTTTTTTTTAGGGTATTATGTCCTAAGGGTATTTTGTCCAGATACCAGAGACATATGGCAACTGATTTTTTGTCCACCAACATTTACCAGCCCTTTGACAAATAGCCAAAAGATTTACTCAAATTGTTTTTGGTATTCATGTGTTAGAGGGAAAATAAGCTGTTAATTTAAAAAAAAAACGACTGACTCTTCGATTTTGCCAGTATGTTAGAGAATTTGTAAAAAAAAAAATGCTCAATGCAAAGAGGACATCAGAAGCAAGTGGAAATTGCCTAAATCTGTAATTAAAGAAACCTTACTCCAGACAAATTTTCTGAAGACATGAGTTTGCGAAGAGATAAACAGAAGTTACCCAAAATTTATTTACATAATTTCTAAATATGGTATGTGGAGAGTTGATTGCAACTAAATCACCTGTGGGGTAGAGTTTCACTTTCAAATTCTGTACGTTTGGAAAAATACATAAGCAATGTTTCAGCCAATGGACCTCGGGGTTTAACCCGGAGGTCCATTGGATGGAAATTTGCTTGTGCTTGTTATGCTTTGCAATAAATTGGCAATTATTGCTTGGGTGGAATCTCCACTCTAATGGTGATTTAGTGATAATACACTTTCCACATACTGTACCTGTGGAAATTTAATTTTACCTCATTGGTGTCTGAAAGTACAGTTAAGCTTACAAAAAAACCCACAGCACATGAATCGACAAAGGCTATCTCAAAATGAATATGCATGGATGCCTTAAATAGAACACATGGTGTCCCGGAAAATTTCTTTAAGTTATCGGGAGATCAGATCGGGATGAAAAACTTCTGTCTGCAAATTTTTGAAAGAGCCAATAAACTATCGATAACCTTCAAATAAATTTATTTATCACACACCTTTTAATGTAAAACACGAGATTTCCACTGTGCTGCCTGTACAAAAAAAATAATGTTGTATCGCACATGTGGTGATGCGAAACACGTTCGATTTCATTTCCAATGTAAACAGGGAAGGAACCTGTCTAAATAAAATAGGGGTGAATGATTGGTCGAATGCACCGGAAGTCGAGATCGCTTGGAAGTTTCTCATTTAGATTTGTTTACCCAGGATATTTAAACAATCAGAACCGAGTCAAAGATGTACAAAATAAAAAAAAAAACATTCTGCCTGCATGTTTCTTGACAAATACTTTCCACAACTGGCCATATAATGATGGAGTGTGCTAAACTTATTATCTATTTAAAAACTTTTTGTTATGTTATTCCCCACAGTTTAGTCAATATTTGAAGTTCTATCAATGTGACCGTGACACTGATCAGTGTCAATTAGTTTCAACCAATTGATTGTTGTAAAAATTTAAAAAACAACTTAGGCTTGGTACCCCTCCAACTAACAGTGATGTCTTGTTGTCAACAAAGGAAACTTGGCAATTATCCAGTAAAAAATTGCGTTGGCCCAGGATATCATGCGATAATTCTTAACCCATTCAAACTTATGTACAGTTCTGTATATTTAATCAATCTTAACTTTTTCGTACAAATGATGTATGAAACATGAGGGCACTTCTGCATAACGAAAATTGTGTTTTGTCAAATGATCAACTTATTTTTTTTTCAAATTCTTGACTTGTCCTTCAGGGTTCCCACATGAATGCAATGTCCTTGAATTTTAGCCCCTTCCTTGAAAGTGTATCTAGCATTGAAAAGTACTTGATTTTCCATCCCTCCCATTTGAAAAGTACTTAAATTCAGTTTACCTTTAACCTCAGAGAACATACATCTTGGGATAACCCTCCCCAAATAAATGCGATATCACAAAATCAGTCAGGAATCACATTTATTTGATCTCTATATTGTCCCTTGAGTGCAACAAGGCATCATCTGCAATGCTAAAGCAGTATTGCTGATGGCTCCTTGTTGGACTGAAGGAACAATATATATCTAGCTAGTTGGGTTTTCCAGAGTTCAGGTCCTCGAGACTGAAGTTCTTTGTGTTGCTAATGTGTTGTAAGTTTGTATCAAAATTATAACTGTCCTAGAAAATCATGGTCAGAGTCCTGGAAAAGTGCTTAAATAGTGCTTACATTTGATTTTCTGATATCAGTGGGAAACCTGTCCTTGTAACAGGTCCAAACTGCTCATTTTTTTATAATGATGGTAAAACTCAGTGTTCTCTGACTTTGACTGTTGAATACTTTGACATTCAGTACAGCGGAGTCCTCTTAAATGGATGTCTCATAATTGAAAAACCTGTTAATTGAATATAACTCCTACACACAAGACCATTTACCATACCTTCAGTACAAAACTGACCTGTTAACTGGTTGAAGGCTATATTATTTTTAGTGGTCTGAATTTGTTATTCAAAATTTGTTTCATTACAAATTATTGGAGAGTGCCCAGAGGCACTCTAATAATTTGTAGTAAAACAAATTTATGTAAACTATATATTTGCGTTTGACAGAATATGAAACATGAGCAAGGAAAATATTTGCTTTTGCTCTGGTACCCTCATTTTTAGCTCACCTGGCCAAAAAGGCCATGTGAGCTTTTCTCATCACTTTGATTCCGGCGTCAACCCTCAAATTTCCACATTTCCATCTTCTTCTCTGTAACCGCTGAGTCGGTGTGAACCAAACTTGGCAGGAATGGTCTATGGAAGGTCCTCTACAAACGATCCTCATTTTGTTCCCGCCGGATGAAAAATATGGCTGCCAGGTGCATTCTTTAATTCTGGTTGGTGGATTTTCAAAAATCTTCTCTAAAACTGCAAGGCCAAATATTTTGAAACTTCACGTAAATGATGACTGGGACCCCCCTCTATCAACGATCCTCGTTTAATGTTGATCGGGCAACAAACATGGCCACAGTTGTGGCTTATAGTTACTATAGAAACCCTATGGGAATCACATTTTCTTCTTCTTCTTCTCTGGAACTACTGAGCTGACGTGAACCAAACCTGGCAGGGATAGTCTATGGGAGGTCCTCTACAAACAATCCTCATTTTTAGCTCAACTTTGACTTAAGTCCGTCTGTCCGTCCAGCTGTTTGTCAACAATTCAATACGGCTTGTGCTAGAGGCCGTATTTATGAACCGATCTTTACAAAACTTCTTGAGTACCTTTGTTATTACCTTGGGACGAGAATGACTGTTTTTGGGTGCGGTCCAAAATTCAAGATGGCCACCAGCAGCCATTTTGTACCTTAGTTAGTGCAATCAGTTTTTTGTACAGAACTTCTGTATGAAAGTTCTGATTCGAATAAATTTTTGTCTGAATGTTTAGTAACATGGAATACATCACATATAATACGGGTTTTTTGATTTTTTCAGTTCTACTTACACACAGTAAGTACACATGTCAATATGGCTCGGGCAGGGGCTGTATTTATGAACCGATCTTCACGAAACTTCTTGGGTATCTTTGTTATCACCTTGGGATGAGAATGAGTGTTTCTGGGTGTAGTCCTAAATTCAAGATGGCTGCCAGCGGCTATTTTATACTGAAATTAGGTCCAGTCAGTTTTTTGTACACAACTTCTATACGGCTCAGGATAGAGGCTGTGTTTATGAACCGATCTTTACAAAACTTCTTGGGTACCTTTGTTATCACCTTGGAACGAGAACAAGTGTTTTTGGGTGTGGTCCAAAATTCAAGATGGTCGCACCTTTGTTATTCCTTGGGACGAGAACGAGTGTTTTTGGGTGCAGTCCAAAATTCAAGATGGTCGCCAGCAACCTTTTTGTACCAAAATTAGTGCAATCAGTTTTTTGTACAGAACTTCTGTATGAAAGTTCTGATTTGAATAAATGTTTGTAGGAATGTTTAGTAACATGGAATACATTACATATAATACAGTTTTTTTTCTCGTGCAAAAATTATGCAAATTAGATGAACTTTGATTTGTTTAGTGCTACTTATACACAGTAAGTGCACATGTCAATACTGCTCAGGCTTGAGTCTGAATTTATGAACTGATCTTCACGAAACTTCTTGGGGTACCTTTGTTATCACCTTGTGACAGGAACGAGTGTTTTGGGGTGTCTTTGTTATCACTGTGCTATGAGAACAAATATTTTTTGGTTCAGTCAGACCCACTCTGGGACTCAAAGATTTCTTTTCTAGTTTAGCATCTAACTGTCGCCCACCTTTACAATACTTTACCTACACATTTGTTACAGGCTACGGTCAGCATTTATGTACAGACCGTTACAATACTTTACATGTACCTTTGTTATCAGGTCATTACCTAGATGTTTGTCATTGCTGTGTCACATATATACATGTACATGTCTTAAACAAGTTGAGCTACAGTGTCATTGACACTTTCATGCTGATACATGTATATGCCTATCCCCCTCCTCCTCCTCCCTCCCCCCAGCAAATCCATACATGTGCTCACTCTAATATAGATTAGTGGCTACGTGCCTGGATGTAATGCTAAATAGCCCCAGTAAGCAGAAATTTTCTGCCTAGTGAAGCTATTTAGAGTTACCTCCAGGTGCATATGGGAGAGGGGGGAGTTTTTGGCAGGAACTGGTCTCTTTTTCGGGGCACCAAACAGCGGGGGGGGGGGGGGGGGGGGGGGGGGCCTTGATTCCATTACATTTTGTCGGCACATGTTCTAAAATAAAACTTGCTATTGGCATTGTCGGCACCGTGCAGAGCGTGATTATTTGAATGTAAAGTATGTACCTCCCGGTTATTCCCAAAAGAAATCCGAGTTTGAAGTCATACGAATGGGCGGATACACTTTAAGATTGACAGCTATATACAGTCGCCATTTGCGTCAGTTGTTAACGTTGACTTGCAGATCAAATCTCGTGGAACAGGTAATCTTGTGTGCTTGTCGGGGGTGGGGATAGGGCCTGCTTATAAGTACTGTAGGAAAAAATGTTGAGGGCAGTGTCTCAGTTCAAACTAGAGGAAGTGATTGTACCTTCGGAACAATACACAGGATTTCCCTTAGTGGTTTTACTCAGTGTTCTACTCAGCAAGACCTAAGGGAACTCGATACCAAATAAAAATTTGAATTTTTTTTCGGTTTCGTGAAATGTTTTGGCAGAAAGGTGTTAACAAACTACCATTTTGTGCCCTTGATTAAAGAGAAGTGTATTACAGTCATCTGTGAAAAGTTCAAGTAAGTCGCCCCTTCGAGTCCAAAGATACCGGCTCCCACACATTTGGAGGCTTTGGCTGGAAAAACATTTTCCGCAATATGCAGATAGTTTTATTTATGAGAACTAATGAATCTAGACATAATAAAGTAAAAAAAAAACACAAGTAAATTTTTTTCAATTTTTGGTCACAGTGTCCCGAAGCCATGTTTGACTGCTAGCAGAAGCCAAACCAAGAACAACTCCAATTCCAAAAGACGATAACTGTTCATGTACACTGTGAATTCAACATTTCTAACCTTAGAAGTTTTCAATTTCAAATCATCCCCATTGTTGAGTACTGTGATGGCAAAGTAGGCCGGTCGTTACAAAAATTTCCGACTTTTGGTTGAAAATTTCCAAGTCCGAACCGGACCGAAAATTTTCAGTGTAAAAAAAAAAAAAAATTTTTTGTCTCAAAATTGAATGAAACGCATAAAAAACGAAAAACATTTTTTCGAACTTTTGGCCGTCATTTCGGATTAATGAAAAATCGAAACGAAATTCTTTCGATTTTTCTTATAAAGCGGTATTACTGCCTTCAATTTGGACGCTTTTAGAGGGCTCATTATATTTAAATCTCAATATTTAAATCCAAAATGGCCGATTTTCGAGATAACTTTCCGTTTTGTGAGAAATTTTGGCGGAAAACATAAAAAATGGAAAAAAATACTGATTATGTTTGTTTTAGACAAGAGTAACTCTGACAAGTCTGTCGAGAAATTAAGTCAGTAGCTTTTTTCCTTCATGAGATATTGGCCTATGAAGCTTTGGGCGTTTTTTTGCGTTTTTGCCCAACAAGAAACATTTTGCCCCAAATACTGATGGTTTTATTTATTAGAACTCATGGACGTCATTGATAGTTTTTATTTATGAGAACTAATGAATCTAGACATAATAAAGTAAAACAAAACACAAGAAATTTTTTTTCAATTTTTGGTCACAATATCCCGAAGCCATGTTTGCCTGCTAGCAGAAGCCAAACGAAGAACAACTCCAATTCCAAAAGACGATAACTGTTCATGGACACTATGAATTCAACATTTCTAACCTTATAAGCTTCCAAATCATCCCCGTTATTGAGTTACTGTGACGGCAAAGTAGCCCGGTCGTTACAAAAATTTCCGACTTTTGGTCTCATCGTTAAGAGCGTTTTCGAGAAATAGTGAAAATAAAAGTGTAGAAGAATAATAATAAAAAAAAAAAAAAAATAATCAATGCAATAACAAATAGTTTTTCCCTTTTGAAAAATCCAAATAATCAATGCAATAACAAATAGATTTTCCCTTTAGGAAAATCCAAATTTTTGAGTTTAGATAACTTCAGTAACTTGCATGTCCACAAGTATGAAATACGACATCAGCAGAAACAAGTTGACACTAATAACAGCGCACCATCTTCAGTCTTTGATGAAACACTACACACTGTTAACTTGTCATATTTTTATTCAGATACATATAATGACATGCACTTTAGGTCAGCAAACCAATCAACTTGACTGTACAGTAACATTAACCGTACTCTATACATTGTTGAACATTCCTTTTGGTTGTGACTGGTTAACATCGGCTCTCACAATCAACTGATTGTGCACTCAAGTGATTGACAAGTCTGATTTGCATATGCACGGGCAATAAATTGCCTGCACATGCGCCAGGTCAGAATTGCGTGGGCGATAAAATCACCTGCACCAGATTTCCAGGTCCGATTGTTAAATTGACTATACAGGTTGAGATGTGGGGTACGGATGGATTTAAAATTCTTGGAGTGTAGGTAACATTAACCGTACTCTATACATTGTTGAACATTCCATTTGGTTGTGACTAGCTAACATCGGCTCTCACAATCAACTGATTGTGCACTCAAGTGATTGACAAGTCTGATTTGCATATGCACGGGCAATAAATTGCGTGGGCGATAAAATCACCTGCACCAGATTTCCAGGCCTGATTGTTAAATTGACTATACAGGTCGAGTTGTGGGGTACGTGTGGGTTTAAAATTCTTGGAGTGTAGGGTGGAGTGCCAATATATTACATGTAAAACAATAAAAACCTTTTTTTAGAGACCTCATTGAAAAAGAATGATGTGGTGTTGTGTATAATGTATGATATACCAAAACAATAACCACACAAATACATGGTATCATTGGCAAAATTGACATTCTCTTAGAGCTTAAATGGTTAACCGATTAATCGATTAACCAATGATCGATGTCTTGATCACTCAAAAAAGTAATTGATCGATTAACCGTTACTTTTGAACTGCAGTATTTTCTGGATTAACAAAGGAACAAACTTGATCCAAAACAGGCAAACATTGTCACACTGACTCACATCAATTATATGAGACAGAGTAAAGCATGCAAGTTACGTGATGACATACTTGTTCACTTGCATGATCATTATACTGTATCAGTAGCTGTAACTGGTCATTCTTAAGTTAACCTTTACCCAATGTGGGTAGCAGACGACTCTTGCAAAATAGATTCTTGAATTACTGAAAATTTTCAATTTTGTCTCAAAAACATAGCTTATTATCCCTCACTGGAACGAGCTTATTGAGCTCGTTCCAATGAGGGATCATAAGCTATGTTTTTGAGACAAAAATTAAAAACATAATAAATTTGAATGGAGATTTTTCTATATAGGCCTAGTCGGTTTTGTTTGTTACGTTGGGTAAAGGGTTCATGCTGTAAATCATCAACGGTATGGCAGTTATTCAGATATCTATTTGGACAAGTGATTAATTGGTTAACCAAGGTTAATCCACATGATTAATCTATCAAGAAACCCCCTTAACTATTTCAGCTCTACATTCTCTGTCCAAAAATAAGCTCCCATTTCAATTGCCTCTAGAAAATTTTCCCTGAAATATATTTTAGATATGATATTCTCGAAGCTTTTCTTCGTCATTTGGTACAAAAATCATTTATTTTACCTGAGTCCGTCAGAAATTTTGGTTTTTGCAACTACGCTACTTGTTTATAGATCTCTTTGCTCTCACTACATCAAATACAGGCAATTAATCTATTGTATCTTGTTTGACAGAGCTCCATGATTGGAAGAATGCTCTGTTCAACTCTAGCATGTAGGAGAGTAACCAAATCCTTGTTAATTGAATAATTTCCATTGGCAAAGAGGCTATTCAATTACCAGGATTACACTGTACTTGTAAAAATATAATTTTTAGCTTGACTTGACAAAGTCAAGATAATCTATTGCCATCACGCTTGCGGAAGTCTGTTAGTCTGCGAGTCTGTTAGTCTGTGAGTCTGTTCACATTTTCCCTTAGCACAGACTACACCCGCAGTTATTGCCCGGATGTCACAAAATTTCATATGCAGGTTTGGGGTCATGTCTAGATGAGAACCTCCTCTTTTGGTTGCGATCGGTCAACCACGATGGCTGCCTGAGCCCAAAACGCGAAAACCTTTAGCACAGTCAGCAGAGGATATTTAGGCCTTAGCATAAATTGTTTTATGGGGAACACTCTTGTCATTCTGTTTAGGGCACACCTCTAATTTCAGCCTGTTTCTGACAGCTGCTTTCATACCATTGACTTCAAACTGACCTGTTGCAGTATCATTCGCATACTCTATTTCTTAAACTAAACTCCTGATAATTTCTTAGTAACTTTCACCAACCCTTACGTAATGTGGCACTTCCCAAGAACAGACTATATTCTTTTTGTCTCAAAACATGCAATCCCAGAATACTTGCAGAACTTTCCATTGGTGGAACCAACTTTCATGCAACAGGTTAGCGTCACTTTGACAGTTCAACTCTTCCATTGGAGCAACAAGTGGTATAATCTTTCCTGCCACCTCCCCTCTCACCACCTTCTTTCTCAAATTTCCTTCTCTGTGTCGGACAGTCATCCTCTTCAACCTACTATCCCTCTTACCTCTTCTCCAGCTCTACTAGTTATTCCCATTGTGGACACATTGGGGGATATACATGAGGCACATGCTACACTACATCTCCAAGGATTTCAAGGATTTTGATGCCATAACAACTTACATTGGTTACCAAATGACAACAGTGATGGAACTCGTCTATTACTACCAGCTACAGTATGATTCGTCCAACACTCAATCTCACAAGTCTCTGTTATAGGAACGTGTTATCCCTGGATTATATGCCCGGGATCAGTTAATTTCACCCGTTATAGGGCCAAGGACATGTGATCTTGTACAAGGCCTATTCCTGCACCTACTTTACAGGCTGGGATACTGGCACTGTCAAACCTTTTTCAGCAGTTTGTTCCTGTGTTTTTCATTGCTTATTTCTTCTTGGGATAGTGTAGGATCCTGCATTACTGGCAGTTTTCCTGAAAGATAGATTGGCATTTATTCATCTGATTCGGACCGGATCCTGCTTTACAGGCAGGTTTCCCTTGGTCAAGGACATGCAGCTTTCAGGTTAACTATTTGCATTACTATTCAAAGCATTTCTAATTGTTTTCTTGAGTTCTGTGGCATCACATGTCTGCAGAAGGCATTATATGTGCCCCTTTTAGCACCCTTTTGGCAAAATTCATCCAAACTTTGTTGCATTTCTAATTGCTTTCTTGAGTTCTGTGGCATCACATGGCTGTAGAACTCATTATTAAATCATCAGTGATATTTCTTTCAATAAACCGGCCACCTTGAGGGTGGCCCATTATCATCATCAAACAACTTGCTGTTGTTTTTGCCAAATAAAGCTTCTCCCCAGGTAGGCAGGGTAAGAGTTATTTCGTCAGATGGGTGGTCTACCATAAATTGTATTTATGAAGGGATTTCATTGTAACTTCGTAGGATGCCTCTGTATAATATCTAGATGAGAATGTCCCCTTTTGGTCATGATATGTCAACTGTGATGGCTGCCCAAGCCCGAAACTCAAAAACTTTTAGCACAGTCTACAGGTCATATTTAATACGGAGTGATTTAATTGTAACTTGGTAGGATGACTCTGTAAGATGTCTAGATGAGAATTTCCCCATTTTGTCGTGATCTGTCAACTGTGATGACTGCCCGAGCCAAAAACCCGAAAACCTTTAGCACAGTCTACAGGTCATATTTATGAAGAGATTTCATTGTAACTTGATAGGAAGACTCCAGATAATGTCTAGATGAAAACGTCCCCTTTTGGTCGCGATCATTCAGCCGTGATGGCTGCCCAAGTCCAAAACCCGAAACCTTTAGCAGAGTCTATAGGTCATATTTATGAAGGGATTTCATTGTTACTTGGTAGGATGACTCCAGATAATGCCCAGATGAGAATGTCCCCTTTTGGTTGCGATTATTCAGCCATGAACTTTTGGTTGCGATTGGTCAACCATGATGGCTACACAGGCCCAAAGCCCGAAAACCTTTAGCACAGTCTACAGGCCGTATTTATGATAGGATGACTCATTTTGGAATAATTTCACTGTAACTTGGTAACTTTCGTTGACATACATTAACTGTGAGGGCCACATACATTAACTGTGAAGGCCACATTTTCCCACCCCTCAATTCTTCAGTACAGTCTACAATGTCATTGACACTTTCATTATAATCATGTTGCACTTCTCTCTATCTTGAGAAATTTAAAAAAGAGTTATTCCAAGAAGGTTGTTGCCAAAAAAGGCTTGAGGTAACCTTTTTTTTGGCCTTGATTTCCATCTTATAGGGCTGATGAATGATGAAAAATAAAATGATTTTGTTGGGTTTTTTTTCAGAGACAAAATTACCTCAATTCAAACAAGTCCAAAATGGCCTTGAGGTAACCAATATAACAAAATCAGATGATGACGCTTATCGTTGCAGTGGCGATGTTCAAAGTCACCATGACTTTGCAGAAGTTGCCAAAAAAGGCTTGAGGTAACCTTTTTTTTTGGCCTTGATTTCCATCTTATAGGGCTGATGAATGATAAAAAATAACAAAATGATTTTATTGTTTTTTTTTCAGAGACAAAATTACCTCGATTCAAACAAGTTCAAAATGGCCTTGAGGTAACCAACATAACAAAAGCAGATGATGGCACTTATCGTTGCAGTGGCGTTGTTCAAAGTCACAATGACTTTGCAGAAGTTGCAATACATGTCCTAGTTACAAGTAAGTATCAGGTACTTCATATACTATGGTTAACCCATTAGTGAATGCTAATACTATTAAGGCTTCAGCATTTAGGAATTATTGTAAAATTTAATGTATAAATGGCAGTATGTAAACGGAACAAACACAGAATGACATGTGCATGTGAATGAACGCATTCACACGCATGTGTCATTCTGTGTTTATTACATGCCTCCACATCTCTAAAAACAATTCTTAGAAGGACACTCAGCTATTCATTTGACAGTTATCAACAAAATGGACACAGTTTATCACCAACCAAATTTGCGAGGGAACTCGTGTTTCTATTTCGTCCCCTAAGTTCCAATGTGTTCTATGTGCCTTCTGGTAATAGAACACATTGGAACACAGGGGACGATTTTCAACTATCACTAGGGATTCAAATTGTAATTGCGTTGCATGATTTGTAGAAAATTCGAGTGAAATTTTGCTTTTATTTAAAAATAGTCTGTCAATGATTTCCATTACGCACATGTGTGCGGAACAGATTTTCATTTTCTGCATGGTTTAGTGTTAATGTGGATGGAGATTACATACAACAGGCATGTAATAAGTAACCAATTACAAGAAAATTCTCCACATGGCACACACACAAGTGTCATGGCAGTGTTTAACAATTGAATAGTGTGTTTATGAAGGACATATGTTGCCATATTGTTACTTCGGCAACATGAGAAAGGACAAGGGTGAATTTACTCTATATTACATTCACAATTTCAAAGTGCTCATGTTTTTACAGTAAAATCTATGATTCAATCTCTCATGGAACTGAGTTCCATGTGGGTGCAAATTGCAAATTGTGTGAGTTTCTTCAAACCCTGTGGCCCCAAGGCTTTCAACATGCAGCTGGGGAATATATGGGCCAATTCCAGTGAAAGTTTGTGTGAGTGATGGTCCCGAAGGGGCATTGTATTTTTGTTCAACTCAACCTGCCCAGCCCCATAGGGAGGGAGTGGGGGAAAATGCTCCAAAATATTTTTTAGCTGCGACTAGCAGCTCAATAAATGGCAATGTCGGTCTGTCGGTCTGTCTGTCGGTCGGTCGGTCGGTCTGTATGTGACCAACGAGTTTCAAAACTCAATAACTTTTGAAATACTTGATGGAATGACTTTATATTTGATGTAAGTGTATCTTCTTGATGTCTAGCGACTGTTCAATGCATGTGTTGTTCCAAATATTTTTCTTGGAGTTATGGCCCTTGATGAACTTAGAATTTTGTGAGATTGCACCACCCGTCGCAGCTACGGCGTCGATGTCACGATTTTTTAAAAATCTTCTTCTCATGAACCAGTGTGTACAATGACTTGATATTTGTTATGGAGCTTCTTTTTAGGGTGTAGAATCAAATTTGTTCAAACGAAGTTCGTGAGCAATATTTGGCTTTGTAATGGGAGGGGGTAAGATTTTTGGCCCTGCCCAAAATTTCTGTTTTCTGAACCGATGGTCCGGTTTGGACCAAATTTGGTATGTGGTATTATTGGGTCATAAGTACTTGACTCATGCAAAAAAAAAAAAGTTCTGCATCCCCATGGGAACCCGAGGAGTTAAAAATAGAAATATTTTCAAACTCCCATATTTCTTATCAACCTACCTTACAATTGTTTACTACAGGCTTGCACTACAGTGGAAGACCCTAACTCGGAAAATATACTCTCTATTTTGATCTTTCCCAAGAGATTTGGGAAAGAAAAGTGATGCAAAAACACCAAGAAAAAATAAGCCAAAACTGGGTCGAGTGCTACCGGCGCAGACCCAGTAGGGGACGCTCTTCTCCAAGTACAACTCCACGACTTCCGTTGCCAGTGCGCATACACGGCGCTAAAGACCCATTCTTTTTATGTGTACCCATACTATGTATGGTACACATAATGCCGGCATCCAGGGTGACCATCTGTCGTTCATCCATCCTTTGTCCGTCCATCCGTCCGGGGTTCATGTCCATTTCTTTGGCATTCGATAACTTGAAAATTATTGCTTGTATTGTTAAGTTGCTTTATATTTGTGTTCAGGTTACTGATGTGCCGAGCTGTATAGTTTTTGGTGTAAATCTGATAATTTGATCCTGAGATATTAACTCTTCATCCTTCAAATTGAGAATTCTTCCAATCCCTTTGGCATGAGATAACTCCAAAAGTATCAATCCAATTGTCATGTTACTTTATATATATCTTAAGGTTACTGATGTGCTGAGCTGTATAGTTTTTGGTGTAAATCTGTTATTTTGATCCTGACATATTAACTCTTTATCCTTCAAATTGAAAATTCCTCCAATCCCTTTGGCATTCGATAACTTGAAAAATATTGCTTGGATTGTCAAGTTACTTTATATTTGTGTTCAGGTTACTGATGTGCTGAGCTGTATAGTTTTTGGTGTAAATCTGATAATTTGATCCTGAGAAATTAGCCCTTTATCCTTCAAATTGAAAATTCCACCAACCCTTTGGCATTCGATAACTTGAAAAATATTGCTTGGATTGTCAAGTTACTTTATATTTGTGTTCAGGTTACTGATGTGTCGAGCTGTATAGTTTTTGGTGTAAATCTGATAATTTGATCCTAAGATATTAACCCTTTATCCTTCAAATTGAAAATCCTCCAATCACTTTGGCATTCGATAACTTGAAAAATATTGCTTGGATTGTCAAGTTACTTTATAGTTGTGTTCAGGTTACTGATGTGCTGAGCTGTATAGTTTTTGGTGTAAATCTGATAATTTATAAATCTTGAGAAATTAACCCTTTATCCTTCAAATTGAAAATTCCTCCAATCCCTTTAGCATTCGATAACTTGAAAAATATTGCTTGGATTGTCAAGTTACTTTATATTTGTGTTCAGGTTACTGATGTGCTGAGCTATCTTTTGCCCTCGCTTTTTGTGCCTTTCTGTGGCTGTTCCTCCCACACCCGTGTGGGGTGGGGGGGGTGGTGGGGGGTGGGGGTGAACGCTGTCATTTTGGGGTGGATACTGCGGGAGCTGTTGAGTTGTCTGGTGAAGAGATGCCTGGTTCCGGGACTATGGTCCCTCTCCAGTCGACATCTGAGGCTGTCACTAGGGTTGTGACTCCTCCTTTGAAGGCCGAGCTAGGTTGCACTCTCCCCTTTTCCACCAGCTTCAACAGCTCCCATCGTATCTGCTGCTACTGCTGTTCTGTCTGCAATGTCATCGGTCACCGTTTCAGCCAGCCTCGTCTTATCTGGAGTCTGCAGCAATGTCTGGTAGTGTGGATGTGGGGTATCAGCCTCAGCTTTTCTTGACTTCAACTCGGCGAAGTCGGAAGTGGCTGCCGTCCAAACCTCTTGCTGTGGCCTCTGCACCATTGAGCACAGCAGTTTTATCCCTGCAGGGGTCTGCAGAGGTGTCTGGTAGTGTAGACTTGGGGTATCGGCCTCAGCCTTCCCTGCCTTCAACTCAGCGAAGTCGGAAGGGGCTGCAGTCCGAACCCTCTACTGTGGTCTCTCACTCGTCGGGCACCACAGTTTTATCATTGGATTTGGATGTGGCTGCCGACCGAACCCTATGCTGTGGCCTCTCCACTGTTCAGCACAGCAGTTTTATCCCTGCAGGGATCTGCAGAGGTGTCTGGTAGTGTAGACGTGGGGTATCGACCTCAGCCTTCCCTGACTTCAACTCAGCAAAGACGGAAATGGTTGCCGACCGAACCCCCAGCTGTGGCCTCTCAGCTGTTGAGCACAGCAGTTTTATCCTGAACCCTCTACTGTGGTCTCTCACTCGTCGGGCACCACAGTTTTATCATTGGATTTGGATGTGGCTGCCGACCGAACCCTCTGCTGTGGCCTCTCCACTGTTGAGCACAGCAGTTTTATCCCTGCAGGTGTCTGCAGAGGTGTCTGGTAGTGTAGACGTGGGGTATCGGCCTCAGCCTTCCCTGACTTTAACTCCGTAAAGACGGAAGTGGTTGCCGACCGAACCCCCAGCTGTGGCCTCTCAGCTGTTGAGCACAGCAGTTTTATCCCTGCAGGGGTCTGCAGAGATGTCTGGTGGTATAGACATGCGGTATCGGCCTCAGCCTTCCCTGACTTCAACTTGGCGAAATCGGAAGGGGCTGCAGGCCGAACCCTCTACTGTGGTCTCTCAGCCGTCAGGCATTCCTCTGTGAAGCCAAGGGCTGAATCTCCTGCCGCTGCTTCTACTTTCTCACAGGGTAAGGGTAGGCATCGGTAGTAGTCACCTCGATTCATCCCAGGTTGAGGCATCCAACTCAGTTGTGAGTGCCTCTTTCAACACAATTTCCATTCAACATTACACGTAGGGAACTTTTGATCATGGAGATAGGCAATCTCCTGTAAAAGGGGGTGATCGAGGTCATCAAGAACATTTATTCAGTGGGATTTTATTCCCTCGACCCGACTTCATTGTGCCTTCGCGCATATCTTTTGTCAGTCCTGTCTCCTCCGTAGAAGTTTTTCGAGACACTGTTGTAGCGGTAACAGTGTTTCTAATGATGTAGCGTGTGCAGTTGTCGCTACATCACTACAAATACTTTTACCACTACAAGTCAGTTGTAGAGAAAGGGAAGAGAATGCAGGCGAGTGTATAATCACTCACTTCATTTTGATTTTGCAAGAGTGAAAAATTCAGGAGAGTGATTTTAACCCCTTGCCTACTATGACAGCTCAAACTGGCCAGCACTATACACGAAAATGACCATTCAAATTTTTTTAATTTTTGCTCTAAAAACATAGCTGATGACCCTTCATTGGAACATGCTCATTGACAATGAGGTGTCATAGCTATGGTTTAAGCAAACAATGAAAGATTTCAGTTGTGTGAGATAATGTTTTGAAAGTATCGTCTCCTAGTTTGGTCATGTAATGCGTGATTGAAATACAATATATAACTTGATGTTCAGACATAATTTCTACATACATCATGAAGGCGAGTGATTAACTGCTTCCTTAGTGGAAAGTTTAGGAGAGTGATGGTGAGTGAGAGTGATCACTCCTTTCCCTTCAATCCCTGCAATACTCAATATGAAATAATCTTATCAATTACAATCTGTAAACATTTACAATTATGGCCGAAGTATATTGTATATTGAAAAAATATTTGAATTTTCACAGGACCCTATCTTGAATAGGGAGGGGGGGGGGGGGAGGAGGAGATGGAGAAAGGTATTTGACCCAAACATGATGCCATGGTTCAATCCCACTCATATGAAAAGTACTTGAATTTTGCCTCCTTCCTTGAAAAGTATTTGAAGTCAGTTGGCCTTTTCACCTCTGAGGTAAGAAGTTTCATGATAACTTGCCTCATTCTGGAGTGTAGATTCTGAACCAGTGCAAGTTTTATTTCATTCATTTTTAGCTTAACTTGACAAAGTCAAGATAAGCTATTGCCATCACATGTGTGGAAGTCTGTGAATCTGTGAGTCTGTTAGTCTGTTCACATTTTCCTTTAGCACGGGCTACACCCCGCAGTTCTTGTCTGATCATCACAAAATTTCATATGCAGGTTTGGGGTCATGTCTGGATGAGAACGTCCCCTTTTGGTCGTGATCGGTCAACCGGTATGGCTGCCCGAGCCCAAAACCCGAAAACCATTAGCACAGTCTACAGGTCGTATTTATGAAGGGATTTCATTGTAACTTGGTAGGATGCCTCTGTATAATGCTTAGATGAGAACGTCCTCTTTTGGGCATGATCTGTCAACCATGATGTCTGCCCAGGCCCGAAACCCAAAAACTTTTAGCACAGTCTGCAGATCATGTTTAGTATGGAGAGATTTCATTGTAACTTGGTAGGATGACTCCTTATGATGTCTAGATGAGAATTTCCCCATTTGGGCATGATCTGCCAACCGTGACGACTGCCCAAGCCCAAAACCCGAAAACCTTTCGCACAGTCTACAGGTCATATTTATTGAGGAATTTCATAGTAACTTGGTGGGTTGACTTCATATAAGGTCTAGATGTGAAAGGCCCCTTTTGGGCGTGATTGGGCAACTGTGACGGCTACAGAGGGGCCCGAAGCCCGAAAACCTTTAGCACAGTCTACAGGTCATATTTATGAAGGGATTTCATTGTAACTTGGTAGGATGACTCCAAATAATGTCTAAATGAGAACATCCCATTTTGATCACGATCATTCAGCCTTGATTGGTGCCCGAGCCCAAAAACCTTTAGCATAGGCAAAAGGTCATATTTATGGAAGGATTTCATTGTAACCTGTTAGGTTGACTCCATATAATACCTAGATGATGACATCCCCTTTTGGTCGCGATTGGTCAACTTTGATGGCTACAGGTGCCCGAAGCCCGAAAATCTTGAGCACAGTCTACAGGTCATATTTATGAAGGGATTTCATTGTAACTTCGTAGGATCACTCCAGATGATGCCCAGATGAGAATGTCCCCTTTTGGTTGCGATCATTCAACCATGATGGCTGCCCAAGGCCAAAGCCTGAAAACCTTTAGCACAGTCTTCAGTTCATATTTATGAAGGGATTTCATTGTAACTTGGTAGGTTGACTTCATATAATGTCTAGATGAGAACAGCCCCTTTTGGACACCATTAGGCAACTGTGACGGCTACAGGGTCCTGAAGCCCGAAAACCTTTAGCACAGTCTACAGGTAATATTTATGAAGGGATTTCATTGTAGCTTGGTAGGATGACTCCAAATAATGTCTAGATGAGAACGTCCCCTTTTTGTCGCGATCATTCAGCCTTGATGGCTGCCCAAGCCCAAAACCCCAAAACCTTTAGCATAGTCTATAAGTCATATTTATGGAAGGATTTCATTGTAACCTGTTAGTTTGACTCCATATAATGCCTAGATGATGACATCCCCTTTTGGTCATGATTGGTCAACTTTGACGGCTTCAGGGGCCCGAAGCCTGAAAACCTTGAGCACAATCTACAGGTCATATTTATGAAGGGATTTCATTGTAACTTGGTAGGTTGACTTCATATAATGTCTAGATGAGAACGTCCCCTTTGGACGCAATTGAGAAACTGACGGCTACAGGGGCCCGAAGCCCGAAAACCTTTAGCATAGTCTACAGGCCATATTTATGAAGGGATTTCAATGTAACTTGATGGGATGACTCGTTTTGGAATAATTTAACTGCAACTTGGTAACTTTCGTTGATATACGTTAACTGTGAGGGCCACATACATTAACTGTGAGGTCATATTAACCCACCCCTCAGCTCTTCAGAACAGTGTACACCTCATATTATTTTTATCAAAAACATAGCATACAGGGAACAGAAATGAACAAATTCCTAATTATCACAATTCTTGTCTTATTTCATAATCCTTTCATAAACATTGAACATTATCCTTTTCATCAAACACAACACACATTGACACTTTCATTCCATCCAGTGTACACTGTCTGTAATCCGATAATATGCTGTGATGGAATACACTGTTAGAAAGGGCTCCCATCTAGGCATTGTCCTAAAGGCACATTTCTAAGGCATGTATTACATCACAACAGTTCATGATCATGTCATCTTAATAGTAGGTTTTATCATCATTACAATGTAGATCATTGTACTATAAAAGTTAAATGAATACAATGACAATTCCAGTCGAGATATTTATCGAAAATGTATTAACTTGTAGCAACTGGTTCTCATGAGATCACCAAAGTTAAGCAACTCCAAGCCTGGTTAGTCCTTGAATGGGCGACCATCTGAGCAATCGAATCGAACTCCCGCATTGTGTCCTTGGACAAGGTTCTTCACACTGATTGTCCACATTGGGGCACGATGACGCCATGTACTAAGGTGTACTGCATGTCGATCGTGCGCATGTCTTCAACCCATCTAACCCTTCCTGTGCTGCAGTGCAGAGTTAAGATGTTGGGGAGCTGGCAACTGCTCGTTTTTGTCAGTGGTTTTCTCTGGGTTCTCTGGCTTCCTCCACCTGTAAAACTGCCACCGACATGATCTGACCTTGGTTTTTAAAATGTCATTAAACCCTAGTAAATAAATAAATAAATTAATTGGTAGAGTGCTTGAATCCCATTTTGGACTTTACTCTGAAGTGTTTGTACCACAACATAAAGGCTTCATATTTTGTGGATGTTGTTCACATCACCTTTGAAGTGAAATTATTTAGTCTGTTAGGATTTTCTTTGTTACAATTTATGGTAGAGTGCCTATTGGCACTCTCCCATAAATTGTAACACGGCAAAGATATGTGAACAAATTTTTGAGGACCAAAAATAATTCGGCACTCTGCTAGTTCATATAGGTGAAAAAATGGTCACCTTATTTCTTTTTAGGAGAATGATCATTTGCCCAGTTTGTACCACCTTGTCCTGATAGTCCTTGATAAGTGCTTGAATGTATTTCTTGAATATAAGTGGGAACCCTGGAGGCTTGTCAAGTACCTGGATGGATCAGATATCTTTCCCATCCCATCAAATCCAGTCGATGATTTTTCTCCTACCACACCACTCATGACATTATCAGATATTATGCATGTGATGAAAATTTAATATTTTACCGATTGATCATGGAGAAAAATGAATTGCCAAGTCAGGGAGAGCCATTGAAATTTTATGTATATACAGTTGAAACTCTTCATTATTGACATCATTCCTAAACTCTACTGCGATACATGTATATGTAATGATGTAAATAGATATTACAATTCAACTGCATATACAGAATGAAGAGAGTGGATTGCTACCTAGTCTCAAAGCCATATATTCTCCATTCAAAAAGTATTTATAATTGTTCATAACAGCTAGCACAAGAAGTCTTGGTAAACTTTCATCACATGGACCACTGGGTGCAACCCCTTTGGTCCATGTGATGAAAGTTTGCAAGTGCTCCTTCTGTTTTGTCCTCAGAAGTTGTAAATAATTTCAGATTTCCAAGTGGAAAATATAACCCACGGCGGATTAGTAGCATTCCACCCTCCATATACTGTAGTCTCAATATTTTCTTTGTGTTTGATCGGTTCAGTTCGTGATTTCACTGCCGACCTCACTAATAGCGCATTATATTTTTAGTTTAAACAATATTTATTTCCAAATGTACAAGCAAACATAAGTAGAATGCGAACAAGGTAGTGAATTCGACTGTAAGCTAAAAGCTTATTATTCGTCGTCTCCACAGACAACAAAATTACATATATACAGTTGAAGAATGGCAAGAAGTTCAGAATTAATTTCACAACGCTATAAGTTTGTAGTTGTTCTTAACCTCTTGCTTACATTATTTTATAAGGGAATAAATATGATGAGTAAGAGAGAGAGAGAGAGATGGAGAAGAGAGATAGAAAGAGAGATCGAGAGAGTTGGGTGTCTCTGATGCCAATGATGAGACACTCACTAATTAACCTAGGGATATAACTTACCAACTTGACTAGTTTGTTCAGATAATATCGCCACCTTAGAGGGGAAGGGCGCCAGCTGCAATGCTAAAGCACTGCAGCTGGGACACCTCCCATCCAAGGTGGCGATATATATCACCATGAATGCAGCTTCAGACACACGCAAGAGAGAGAAAAGATAAATGTCTGATTTGTCATGTCCTACACCTGTCAATCGCCCGCCGCATAGCACCCGCCAAACAACCGGCAAACACCGCTTTAAGGAGTTGGGCACAAAGTATTCAATTTAATCTAATCTAATTTAATTTAATTTAATTTAATTACACTGGCCACAATTATTGGAACCTTTTAGAAGCCAGAATGTAACTGTGCACCGTAATAAATATTTCTCGGTTCACTTCGTTTGAGTAAAACTCAGAACCATACAGCAAAATGTCACAATCAATTGGATGCCGCAACAGTCCCAGTATATTACTACGGGCTGTAAAATAAACAGGGCACCTCAGTAAAAAGTGATCTGTAGTTTCATATTCTCCACAAGAACAAAGTGGCGATTCAACAATTTTATTTTGGAAAAGGTGATCATTGAGTCCACTACATTTAAGACGAATTCTACAGTGGTATATTTGAGCTTCTCTTGAAACAGAGCTGAAAAAATATTGCGGAGGGCGGAAGCAATTTCGATTGAGGTAGATTTTAAAGTTTGGAAGGGATGTATTTTCTCTTATGTGCTCGGGGGGATATCGTTCCATAATTTAGTAGCTGATGGAATGAACGATGTTTGGTATTTTTTAGTTCGACTAAATGGAATGCGAAGATCTCTATTGGAACGAAGATTATAATATATTTTTCATTGCACAGAACAAAAATTCTTGTGTATTTTAGCCTCCTTCATTCTTATGCAGTAATGATCGCATTATCTAATGAGCATTTTCTGCAGTAATTGTGACAGAACTTCTAGTTTCAACTATACCAAGGATAAATACTATGAAAATGTGTGTTAGCTTACAATGGGGCTGTGTTAACATTTGGAAATGAGTAAAAACAATTGACAGTTTGGGGATGTTATTTTCAAGATTATTATTTTGATGATGTCATATTGTATATTGTGGAGAAAAAATCCTTGAGTGGTGGAATGTGTATCTGTGTCAGTTGAAGCAAAACAGGATGTCATGTTTGTTTAGGCCTAAAAAAGTTAAAAATCTGTTTCTCAGGCCCTCCCTCATGGTCCTTTTGGCTACCGCATGCTCTCTTTTTTTTAACCAATGTAAACTTCAAAAAATACAAATTAAATGGTTTATGTCTGATATTTTACCCAAGTTAATAAAATTGATAAATTTGTCCCTTGAGTGCAACAAAGCTTTGCAATGCTTTAACACTCAAGGACCACCACCCATGCTGTTCTGGACTGTAGATTACGAGACCTAAGACATAAAACAAGCAAGAACATGAACTTTTTATGGTTAGGAAATAATTACAAAAAATAAAATAAAAAACACCCGTCCGCATGCAGTTTTACATAAAATAGCCTGAGAAACAAAGAATATACTTTATGAGGCCTTACCAATAAATAAATATTCAAATGAGGACAGTCATGTGGGGTGGGTAAAATAGATCTGTCTCACACAGGTATTTCCCCTGGTACATGCATATCTCAATAGACAGATGTGCAGTCCTCGGAATTAGCGACGGCATTTGGCAATGCCGTCGCAAACGCCACCGCCGTGGGGCATTTTCTTGCCATCACAGATTGGCAGCCATAATATTTTTTTTACTTGTCCCAATCACCTGAAGTCTGTCAGAACTGATCATCCAACCCTACATAACATATGTTTTATAGTCGTAACTGGTGTATAAAATCAATATTTGAGGAAATATCTTATATTAATTAATTTGAAAGTATGTTTGTACAAAATGTATGTGGTTGAAAAACTGTGCATAACCAGTTGTTTTTCGTTTGTTTGTGTTTTTTCGAAAGAACCCCCTTGTTGACTGTGATGCACGTTTAAAATAACCCAGGAATTCCTGGGCAATTCCCTTTTGACGTCACACTGTACATAAATACAACCAATCGAATTCTTCGTTTCATGAAAGTATGCTAAATTGGTGTACTGGGACAATGCGGTAGTTCTATTGGTCATTGATGTAATCTCAACAGAGCATGTGGTCATGTTCCATTTTAATTTTAGCATTCTCCACTTGTGGCATATGTAAACTGTACAATCTCAAACAAACTGAATTGGAAAACAATCAATCAGTTCAATAAAAAATAAACGCATTGAGCACAAAACAAGGGTGAGTTGGAAAATAATTATTGTTGTGTGTATCGGGTCAGAGTCAACTCGCCCCGGGTTGATGCGCAATGCAAATATTTCTGTCTCTAACAGTTACTGTCAAAACCGATAGGCTAATAATGCATGGATGCGAGTTACAACCAGCCCCCCAAATTAGGACAACCAGTCAATCAATTGATCACTTAATCGAACTGCAGCTTGTCCAACTGACCACCCACCAGTGATCTCTTGTCCATTCGAAGTCAGCTGTTCTGATTAATGATTATTATTCACTTAGTGTCATAATACTGTCATCCAAACAATTCAATTCAGAAGCGCCGTAGCTGATAAAATTTGCTGTCGCAGAATTTTGGGTGACGGCAATGTTGTGCCGTCGCAATATTTTCCTAATTCCGAGGACTGGATGTGGGGGGAAAAGATTCCACCTGTGGAAGATAAAGATTCAGATTCTGAATCATGTTTCTTGGATGTTTATTTCAGTTTTACCAACAATGACCAAACCACCAACATTATCCAATGGTATTTCTGGGAAAGAATTTAGAATGAATTGTGAAGCTGCGGGGACACCACCTCCTAAATACCGCTGGTACAAGGTGAGTAAATTATTTTTTTCAGAACAATTTGACAGATGAATAATTCTGTCTTTGTCAGGCGTTCATGATACAAATGTATTTTATTTGCACACTCTTTCAGAATGAGGAATTAATTAAAGTTTCGCTTGACCAACTAAAACCCATCTTGGCATGTGCCTTAGGCATGATAAAAGGAAGAACCCTATTTATTTTGGGATCATTGTTCAAGAGGTCAAGGTCACAGTGACCTTGAACTTTAATTTTTATCAGTGTTGGATTCCGCTCTCTAATTAAAGTTCAACTTGGCCGACTGAAACCAAACTTGGCACTTAGGTTAGGCATGATGAGAGGTAGAATCCTATTCATTTTGGGATCATTGTACCGTTCATCTGGATATACTAAAGAGAACTGATTACAGTACAGTAGAACCTGTCTTGAGAGACCACCCTTTGGGCCACACAACAGTGGTCTCTCAAGACAGGTGGTCTGTCATAACAGGTTTCAGGTTTTCTCAAGTCAGTGAAAAACCAAAATTCAGAAATGGAGAAGAATGGATTTTTGTAATTACTTTTTAGTTGTTCTTTTTTATAAAGTTTTTGTAACAAATTGAAATGGACTGTTATAAAAATTATAAAAATGAATTAGTGTTGAAAATCTTCAGTGAAGATTTTCAACAC
The DNA here is from genome assembly GCA_031216915.1 of Pictodentalium vernedei. Classification (NCBI taxonomy): domain Eukaryota; kingdom Metazoa; phylum Mollusca; class Scaphopoda; order Dentaliida; family Dentaliidae; genus Pictodentalium; species Pictodentalium vernedei. The sequence continues at coordinate 162,950,125 of CM062288.1, read as the reverse complement.
AAATTTATTTTTATAATTCTATCTGTCACATTTCAGGTATGTATGAAATTGTTTATTCAGCAATAATCCTATTCTTTTCACAGGGGTCTTATGAAAACATCTCAATCTGTAATGAGTTATGTAACTGAATAGCAATTGAAACCCAATTAAGAGCTTTTAATACTTTTAATTATGTTAGTATAATCACAATGGATTTTCCAATTCCAGAACAGGTAAAAAGTTTTTGTCATGGATTGAGTCTTCAAAGGGGCGGCCTCTCAAGACAGCATGTCGTGTACGCTGCCCATATGAACACAGAAATTGAGACCCCACTAATTACACTACGAGGTGGGGTCTCAAAACCCCACCACGTGACTTCAATTTGTCTATAATTAACTTGTGTTTTTTGCAAGTGCGGTAATCAGGTTTATTCTTCCACCAAAAATAGTTTCAGTTCATTGTTGTTTAGTGATTGTTAGGTATTGCACTTAAGTATAAATTGAATACGTATACGCCATACATGTTTTTTGATAATAAAACGCATTAATATGGCAGAAAAAAAACGATCAAAATATGGAGTTTGAATAGTGTTTTTAATCTCGCATGAATATGTCAAACTGTGTGATGGGATGTTTGGATGACGTCGGTTTATCTTTTGATCTCTCAGTCGCTGGCTCTTAATTAGATCAATTTTTTTCACAGTCAGTGAAAAATTACCTTTAATTTTACTTGAAATATTAAAAAGATAGTTCAATATTTGAAAAAGTTATTAAAAGGTATTGCGATTCCGAATGTTGTTCATCAAAATCGATTCAGAACTCGAGGAATTACGAAAAAATAAATATTATACCGTACTGAAATCATGGATGTGAGTTGAAAAAATTATAACTTGACCAGCACAATATCTGGACATTCACCCGACGGTCTTTACCTAACTATAGCTATTGACGGAGAAGAATCATGTTCCCGGTACTGAATTTTGAATAAATTGTGGGTTGGGTAGGAAGGGAATCCGATTTAAGATTTTAAACATTAAGTCCAGAGTGGAATGTTAAAATGTACATGTTGAGAGTGGAATTAACATAAATAAACTACATTATCGAAAACGGAATGCTTGTGGTGGCCCTGGGACGTTTCAGCCCTACACGCATCGGAATCCATATATTGAAGCACCTGCATGCACTAACAAGGAAAACTGGCCAAGATTGGGGGGGGGGGGGGGGGGGGGGGGTGGTGCAGATGGGCAAGCAATCAATGATATAGGCCTATTTGTGCGTGTGGGTTTATGGGAGTCTGGAGTCCAGTTGCCTCGTTTCGGGGATGGGGAATGAGGGGGGGGGGGGACTATTTACTTCACCATTTGGGAGTGGTATGGATTATTTATTTATTTATTTATTTATTGGTGTTTAAGGTCACATACTTATGCACAATGGCTAATCGTGACCGTGACAGTTTTACGGGTGGAGGAAGCCGGAGTACCCGGAGAGAACCACCGAGCAACGACGAGCAGCTCTCAGCTCTCCAACATCGTAACTCTGAACTCTGCACCGCAGCACAGGCAGGGTTAGATTGGTTGAAGACGTGCGCTCCATCGACGTGCAGTACGCCTCAGTACACAGCGTCATCGTGCCCCCATGTAGGCAATCGGGGTGAAGTGTCTTGCCCAAGGACACAACGCGGTTGCCGCAGGTGGGATTCGAACCGAGGACCTCTCGGCTTGCAGCCTGCACCTCTACCAACTGAGCCACCACGCCCCCCTGAGTGGTATGGATGACTGAATCTTACACTGCCAAGACACTGAAATTTTTGATGTGCTGGCTGCACGTAAAAATCAGGGGTAGCGCCAGAAAATCTCCGATAGAGGAACTAACATCTCCTGCCTGAAAGACCTATTTTAATTTTTGGGGTTTCAAGTCACGAGTGGGGGGACAAACCCCAAAAATTATAATACGAAATTTCGGGGCATGTTTGAGCTAGGGTTATGACGTGTGGTGGTCTGGCTTGTCGATCGGCATGTCATTATTGAAAAATAAAAAAAATATTATATTTTTATACTGTACCAATGACCCAGACTTAGCTGGTGCTAACTCCAACAAAACCAGGGCCAAACACAAATTTTGCCCCCAATCCCCAAAATTTGCATCCAAAACAAAAAGAAATCATGTCCTAAAGGACCTCCATAGTACGTCTCTACTGCGCATGCGCAGTGACGCAGTCGTCCCGAAATTGGCGCCAATTATCATTCTCTGTTTGGCCCTTCATCAGTCAACATCTCACTGATCTTTGTGCTTGTAAATCTCAGTTTAAAGGATGCCAGACACGTAATTTTTGGAGAAAATGTGATTCTAAGGAGGATAGAAGGAGGAGAGGAAAAAAGAAGTGGCAAAAAATAATCAGGGCTGTACTTAAAATTTTTTGTTGAAATTATGTTAAGTTGCCTATTTTCGAGGCATGGGCCTCTTGTTGTCATTCTTGCTAATTGTTGCACTGCTTATTCAGTGTTTCCTCTCCCCTAGCCTTCTAAAGTCCCCCCTTGCAATTCTCCCATGCTTTTGGCATATTTTTGAGAAGTTTCATTTCTAAAATTTCCTGGGAGAGTTGCTTGGTTACAGAATGTTTTCTGTTATTTTCCCCATAGTTACGTTTTCACCCATGGGTGTATAACGTTTGTGTTCTGCATCTTCCATCTGATGTTCTGCAGATTCTCCCCTGGGAGTCTCTGTTCTGCATCAGATAGAGTGTAATTGATGACTGATTCCGGGCCAGTTTTTTCAGTGCCTGGAGTCATGTTTTCTAGTGTGTTTACACTGTTTGTTTTCATTGGCAACAGCCTTTTTTTGAGGGGGGCTGTTTGCCTTTGTAGTAGTTTATCTCATTATAAGATACATTTATATTATCCGAAAGTGTCTCATTAATTATTTTATATAAATTTAAAATTTTTGACCACACTTTGCCATCGGATCCATCGGGGCTCAACATTACTTTTCAGCAACTTGGGCTTCTCTGAAAAAATATTTTTTCAAAATTATTTTGTTTTGCAATTGTTTTTTCATTTATTAATGGATCATGTTATTATGTATCTTTGTGTCAGGGGTTTTTGCGAGTAACTAGGACTTATTGTTGTTCTTTCACAATGAAGGGACATTGTTCAAATTGTAATAGGAAGAAATCTTCCTCTGACTTTCATGATCATTGTATTAATTGTAGTCAGTGTTCTCGCATTAATCCCTGTCCTATATGTGAACATTGGGATGAGAAACATTGGAAACGTGTGTCACGATATGTTGTTTCTGGAGAAAGCGCGATGCCGGCTCTTTCTCCACAAGGTCACTCTACTCTCTCAGTTTCTATTTCAGAGGAACCAGAACAGGGTGATGTTTCCATGTTATCTTCTTCAAGTGTGCGTCTGTCGTCACAAATAAATTCAGAGCTAGCGGCAAAAGTGCTCATGGAGATTAGACAAATGTCGTCCGCTAGCTCGTCCGGTGTAGCGTCCATTCACCGAATGGTTCGGCAGCCGGGTTCGTCCGATGCGGTCCAAGAGGAAATTTTGGGTGATGCGAGCACTATAAACATAATAGATGCACACCCAGTGACGGCGGATAGTAAACGAGAACGGAGGAAGCCTTTTAGTCCGGTTCCTAGCTCGTCCAGGTCCAGCCGGGCCGCGAGCGAGAGAGGCCCCTCTCTCGTACAACAACATCTGGGACCAGATGTTGTGGTACAAAATGTGTCTTTAGCGGAGCATACGTCCGTCGCTCGGGACGCTCCGTTGTATAAGCAGTCCGCAGAGACTGTTAAGGCTTCCTCTTCTCGTCGGCGCACACGACCGCACCTTGGCTGCGTGACCTCCGATATTTTGCCAGCTTCGCCGGTGAAGGATTCTTCGGCGACCAGGTCACACCATCTGGCAGCCAGGGATTCGAGACCGATGGACTCCGGACGTTCGCATAGGAAAAGTATGCGGGAGCCATCTGATGCGGAGCTGCCCTCGGCGAAGCAGCGAAAGACCGCGCCTCCGCAGGTCTCGACGTCGGACATTCTAGTGCAGATAGCACAGCTTATCGCAGCATCCCAGCAGCCGACAGAAACGGTGTCGGATCGAGAATTATCCGACGGCGCTGGGTCGGTACGCTCCGCCGAAGCATCGGGGGCGGACGACCGGGAACATCGGGAGGTCCGACCGGATGGTGAAAGGGATACGGATGAATTGGAGCTATCCCTTTCGGAACAACATAAAGCTGCCGTGGACTTCATCCGGCACTTTCTCCCTCAAGTTGTTCCGTCGGGCCAGACTGCTGCGCTTCCGGACAAGAGAATTATAGCGTCATTGGACTCTGAATTTTTTGAGCGGTTCAGGGACATCGCTCCCGAGTTTCCGTCGCAGTCCAATAATGTTGCAAGAACATTTGAATTATTGAACGACGCTATATTTAAACTTGCTTCCAGGACGGGGAAAGCAGGTTTCTTGTCCGCAAATACTCTCAACCTGCCTTTCATTAATGCAAGGAATAAATTCGACACGGCAGGACAGGGTATACCGAGAGTTCCTCTGCGTATGGACGACGAGGCGGAAGACTTAGAGCTATCATTACCGTCGTCAGCTTCTATTCCAACCGCGGTGTTGGAAACAGCTATTGCGTCTAACAGAGCCAATTTAGATGCCTTATCTTACGCAGATCACCTTACTAAGGCGTTATCACTGCGCCTTCAAGGGGAAGAGTTTCAGGATATACAATCCTCTTTAAGACTTCTTTCAAGGGCAGTAGCTTATTCCACGTGTAACTCCGCCCTTTCAGTGGCTAATCTGGAGTTGGTTAGACGTGACGCAGCCCTGGCTACATCCACACTAGTGGATTCTAAGGTGAAGAACTCTCTTAGAGTCGCTTCGGTCTCAGGAGAACTTCTCTTTGACGGCAAGCTTTCCGCTATTTATGATAATATTAAAAAGAAAGCTAATGATTCTCTGTTGTTCAGATTCGCTCCTAAAAGGTCGGATACAGCAGACACGAATAAGGCGGGCACTTCTGGGTCTAATGCGCCCAAGAGAGGTTCCTATAGAGGTTCCGGTGCGTCCTCTTGGTCTTATTCGAGAGACCGTCAGGATAGCGACTCTCGTTCGGGACGTCCTTCAGGCCGGGACAATCGGTCGGACGCCCCGGGGTCGACGAGGCGAGGTGCGGGTCGTGGAAGACGTGGTTTCTCCTACCGCAGGCCTCGCAGGTCCAGGAGGTGATGGCTTAAACCTCTATCGCGTTCCGGTTGGCGGAAGGTTGTCGAGTTTTTCACAAGAGTGGGCGTCGATTACGGACGACCCGTGGGTGAGAGGAGTGACTTCGGAAGGTCTAAAGATATCCTTCAAACGAAAGCCTCCATTAACTCGAAGTCCAAAGTGGACTCATCTTCCGTCAAATCCACAGAAAAGAGACGCTCTGTTATCAGAGGTGCAGTCTCTTTTAATGAAGAACGCGGTAGAGGTCGTAGAAAACCAGGAATCGCTGGGATTCTACAGCCATCTGTTTCTGGTTCCGAAACCAGACGGCTCGTTCCGTCCAGTCATAGATTTGAGCTGGATAAACAAGCTGATCGTCGCTCCGAAGTTTTATATGGAGACGATTCGATCGGTCAGAGCGAGTATTCGGGTGAACGATTATGCAACGAGCATAGATCTCAAGGATGCGTACTTTCACGTCATGGTACATCCGACATTCCGAAAGTATCTACGCTTCGCAGTCCTAGGAGTGGTGTATCAGTTCCGGGCCATGTGCTTCGGATTGAATCTAGCACCCTGGGCTTTCACTCGGGTAATGAACTCGGTAATGATCTACTTCCGAGCTCATTCGTCTGCGGTAACGTCGGCCTACCTGGACGACATTCTTCAGAGGTACGGCAACGAGTTAACGCTTCAGAACGATGTTCAGAATCTTCTTCTATTGCTCCGACGTCTCGGTTTCATAGTAAACGAGGAGAAGTCGGATCTGGTGCCGTCCAAGTCATTCACTCATCTGGGAATGAGCTTCGAGACGCACAACAATCTCGTTCGTCTGCCGTTAACCAGAGCGAAATTAGTCAGTTGTTACGCTCGCTATTGTCTGCATGCAGACAAAGTCACGGCGAGAGAATTTATGAGACTGATAGGTCTGTGCGGAGCCGCTGCGGATCTCATTCCGATGGGGCGGCTACGCACACGTCCTCTTCAAATTTTCCTGACTCAGAATTGGAGTGTGAAAATTCATTCGCTCGATGTAGACGTTCTCTTGTCAGATCAAGTGAAACAAGAGATTCAGACTTGGGCAAACATTCAGTGGTTAACTCAAGGAGTTCCGCTGCAGTTGCCGGATCCGAGTTTTACCATTATGACGGATGCCAGTCAAACAGGTTGGGGTGCATCATTAATCCCAACGGATTCGAGATGCCAGGGTCTTTGGGATCCGCAATTCCTGTGCAAGCACATAAACATCAAGGAAATGATGTCAATTTGGCTTGCGTTACGTCACTGGATGGACATTATTCACGATGCTCATGTCCAAATCCTATCCGACAATACGACAGTAGTGGCGTATATACGGAATCAGGGAGGCACTCATTCAGTTCCGTTGTTCAATCTAACGGAAAGAATCCTTCTGTTTGCGTTGGAACATCACGTTCTTCTTTCGGTCCGTCACATACCGGGTCGTCTGAATGTGCTAGCAGACTCCCTTTCACGAAAGGGTCGCTTGTTGCCGTCGGAGTGGACTCTCAACAAACAAGTATTCAATCAGATTTGCTACCAATGGGAACGGCCAATGATAGACTTATTTGCGACACATCTCAACAATCAGTTGCAGACGTATGTGTCCCCGTGTCCGGATCCAAGAGCATTTGCAGTAGACGCTCTGTCGATCCCTTGGGACGGAATGATAGGATATGCGTATCCTCCAGCGCCGTTAATTCAACAAGTATTGCTAAAGATAAAACAATCTCAATGCAAGATTCTGTTGGTAGCATCTCTGTCGCCACAGAGACCGTGGATAAATCTACTCAGGTGTCTGTTGTGGGACCTACCGCGGAAGCTTCCTCCACGAGAGGATCTTCTTTCGCAGGGGAAATCGTGCCAACTCCATCACAACCCGCAAGGTCTCAACCTTCACGTTTTTCCGTTGTGCGGTCCTTCTTGCATGGCAAGCACTTTACAGGACGAGCAGTGGACGCGATTTCTAACTGTAGGAGGACCTCCTCTTTGCTAAACTATGCGGCTAAGTGGAAGGTTTTCCGTCGTTGGTGTAGGGATCATTCTGTAGATATTTTTGATCCCTCTATACCAGACATTGCAAACTTTCTAGTATACTTGTTTGACGAAATCAAACTGCAGCCTGTTACTATAAAGGGTTATAGATCTATGTTATCTGATACCTATGCACATCATGATAGTTTACAAATTGGATCTAATGTCTCTTTATCGAAATTGGTTCGAAACTTTTCGATAAATAGACCTAGAACTCTTAGATTAATTCCTAAGTGGAATTTAGCTTGGGTTCTCCTTAAGTTGAAGGAAAAGCCATTTGAACCTCTTGGGACAGTAGATTTCAAATTCTTATCTTATAAGACAGCTTTTCTCTTAGCTTTCTCTTCTGCCAGAAGAGTCAGTGAGCTTCATGCACTATCGGTGGATGATTCTCATTATCGTAGTGTTGGGAACACTATCACCTTCACTACTAATGTGGGTTTTTTAGCTAAGAATCAGGCTCCTAATAAATATCCGGAACCTATTGTTATTAAGGCTCTTCCGTCTTCAGACGGGCGTAGGCCTTTACTCTGTCCTGTTAGAGCACTACGTATCTATAAACAGAGATCTCAGTTCATCAGAAAGGGACGGAAACGTTTCTTTCTGTCTTTGATGCCTAATAGAAAGGACACTTCAGTCCATTCTATTGCTAGATGGATTCAGTTAACTATCCGTACTGCTTATGAAGATTTATCTTCTTCTCAGCAGTCTGTGCTTAAGATTTCTGCTCATGAAGTAAGAGCTCTTTCTACTTCCTGGGCTTATGCTAATAGTGTTGCTATTACAGATTTAATGAAGGCTGCTTATTGGTCTCAGCCATCCACATTTACTAATTTTTATCTCAGAAATATTGAGTCCATTTCTGGAGACCTGCATTGTTTAGGTCCGTTATCTGTTGCTCAGAATGTCGTCCACTAAACAGTTGCAACTATAGTTATGCAGGCTTTCTGTTCCGGCAGTGACTCCGTCCGACTGCCCTCTTCGCTCTGGGCTATTTGACCCAGGGCAAGGGGAAGGGGGGGGGGGGGGGCGGGTGTTCCCTTAGGTCACCTGCTTTATAGTGAAAAGCAAGGGAATGCCTCCTCCAAGACAGTATTTCTGAGTCGCTTCCGGGATGGTTTTAAAGTGTAATATTAATGTTTAATTTCTTTCATGTCTTATTTTTAAAGTGTAGCTCGGTGTGAAGCATTTGTATATGTCAAGTGTCAAACGGGCTTTAATATACAATACTCGGACACTTTTAAATGATTATAAAGAGTCTCAATTCTCTGGACTACTTTATTTATTGGCTTGCTTTAAAAATAATTAGTATAAGGGTTATACTGGATGTTAATAGAGAACATGAATGTTATTGTGCTCAATTATTAAGGGTAGTGTATCTTTCTAATTTAATATTAAATAAGAAAGATACATGTAAAGCCTAATACTCCTTTTCTCCTTAAGGGGTTACCTCTTTATTTATAATTGAGCTTATTGGATTTTCCTCTATGTCCTAGGCCCTCCAGCCTGTTTACTATTCAGCTAAGTCTGGGTCATTGGTACAGTATAAAAATGTTAAAAAATTTATAGTAATTTATATATTTTTTATACTTACCAATGACCCAGACGGGGATGGCCCTCCCTGAGTTGGGAACTCTTGCCTCCCCGCTGAGTACATAGCGCTGACCAGGCACTGCCAGTAAGAATGATAATTGGCGCCAATTTCGGGACGACTGCGTCACTGCGCATGCGCAGTAGAGACGTACTATGGAGGTCCTTTAGGACATGATTTCTTTTTGTTTTGGATGCAAATTTTGGGGATTGGGGGGCAAAATTTGTGTTTGGCCCTGGTTTTGTTGGAGTTAGCACCAGCTAAGTCTGGGTCATTGGTAAGTATAAAAAATATATAAATTACTATAAATTTTTTAACTTTCTATTGATTTTATTTACATATGGTTATAATTATGATTGCTGAATTAAAAAAAAAGTAATTGAAAATGTTGATTTGTCTCTTATTTTTTCTCAAGCATGTCATGTGCAGAGGTGTTAAAACAGATGTTGGTTTGAAGGACAGCTCTGTGCTTTGTTGCGCCACTCATATGTTATTTCACACCTTGTCCAAGTGGTAATTTAATCTACTATATTTAATTAATCACATCAATCCCGACTACTTTAATGTAGTAGTAGAATATTTTATTTAAGTGTCACATTTCCATACACATACATAATATACAGAGTATTTACAAAATATTTATATGAAATCCAGCCTATGAAGGCTTATGGGACATATCTTCATCAGAGGTAGGTATTTTTTACAGTAGTTCATAAAAGAACCCCCCCCCAAAAAAAACAAAAAAAACAAACCTGAAAAACCAAAACACATGCATGCACACCAACACACACACACACACTTGTGCCCCCTCCCCCTCCCACACACAGAGTAATATGCAGACATACGCCCAAGTGCACTTGGGTATACTTTCGTGTACTAATTTTCTTTCACTTTTTCTTGCTCCCCTCCCCCCCCCCACCCATCACGTATATCTGTCTCTCTCTATCTCTTTCCCACTGAAGTGTACTCTCTCTTAGAATGGCACTTTCGAAGATATTTTAATTCGGTATCCCCCTTATATTCACCCACGTATTTTTACATACACTCAGGCGTAGCTATTATTTTTTATTATTTATTAGGGTTTAACGATACATTAACAGGACACATTAACAGCCACATCATGTCGGTGACAGTTTTACGGGTGGAGGAAGCCGGAGTACCCAGAGAGAACCACCGAGCAGCGGCGAGCAGGTGTCAGCTCCCCAACATCGTAACTCTGAACTCTGCACCGCGGCACATGCAGGGTTAGATTGGTTGAAGACATGCGCATCATCGACGTGCAGTACGCCTTAGTACACAGCGTCATCGTGCCCCCATGTAGGCAATCGGGGTTAAGTGCCTTGCCCAAGGACACAACGCGGGAGCACGAATCGGTCGCTGAAATGGTCACCCATCCAACTACTAACCGTGCTCGATGTTGCTTAACTTTGGTGATCTGACGAGAACCGGTTACCGCGACACCACCGCACCCCACCCCCCCACCCCCCTGGCTAGCAATTTCAATTGATAATACAAATAACAACAATGTCGAGGAACGTTGAAAAATCTGCAAATGCAAAGAGTATAAAAGTATTTACAAACCCCTACAGAATTGGATGAAGGATATTTGTTTCCGCGGTATGCAAATATCTCCCGTCCATCCCCCTCCTCCCCCATGTGAAATAATCATTAGTTTCAGTCACGAGTGAGATACTTTTTGGTATCCATTCAAAAACACTATTTTTTCTTTTTACTATATCCTTTTATAAGAATCTTTAATTGCGTAGCCCGACAAGAGTAAGACGGGAAAGAGGATGGGCTGGTCGCAGGAAGTTTTTTTGCCTAAACTTCCCACCCAAGGAAAACACGGTTCATCACGTGTTGGCCTACAGCTGTAAACAAAATGTGAAATTGAGAACTTTGCAATTATTAGTTGTTTTTCTCAAGTCTGATTTATTTATTTCCTCGATCAAATCGATCGCGCAAACACAACAGTTTAGTTTCGAAAGTGACGAGGACTTTGTACTTAACCAAATGGAACTGACTGTTCTATTCCCAATTTACAATTTCAAACCACAACAATAGTCGCCGTCTGCCTCCTCCAAATTCCCATTTTAATTTAAAATAAATTATCTGCTACCAGAAACAAACGCAGTTGTTTGCCAGTTGACGTCGCAAGACAGTATTTATTAATCAGCAGAGAAACTGACATGCAAAAGCAATTATAAGCTAATCCCTTAACGCTCGTGACCACGGCGGGTCAGTGTTTTGAAAACTGTCTTCCACTGATCAAACACTGCGGTCCACTGAAACTCCACGATGGAAAACACACCGCGGCGGCGTTTTTGTTTCAATCGACGTTGAACGTACTGTAATGTTAGTTATAAGAAACCAAATGAAGTTAAAAGATTAAAAAAAGACAACTCATTTATGTAAATATCTATGTGCAAAAAACAAACTTTTTTATGTTAATATCTATGTGCAGTGTATTATGTTTTTAGTTTATCGCTTGTTAAAAGTTGGAACACTTGAATGAAATAAAATATATCAAAGCCAATGTTCTTGTTAATGTTGCTCTGTTGCCAATGAAGATAAGTAATTAATTGTACACGCCCACTCATAAATAGTTCCTCTATAAATAGACAGCACTAATCTAAATTTAGCATCAATAACTGGGGTTTTAATTGACCAGTCTCATATGGGTACTGTACACGTAATGAGGTCCATTATGGCATAAAAATACAAGTTGGTACCAGGTCACAGTGGTCTCTCAAGACAGGTGGTCTCTCAAGACAGGTGGTCTCCCATAGCAGGTCTATTATAGAGTAAAACCAATCGGCGCCTGGCAGATGTGTTCTCTCAAGACAGATGGTCTCTCAAGACAGTGGTCTCTCAAGACAGGCTTTACTGTACAGCCATTGTGGGCAGGTCAAAATCTATGGGTGGGCATTTTTCCACTCATATAATTCAGAGATGACCTTCAATGACGCCTAGCAAAATTTCCACCAATGAAGCACCGGGGTAATCCCAGTGCTTCATTGGTGGAAATTTTGCTAGGTGTTTTTGCGGATCATCTCTGAATTGTATGCATGGAAAAATGACAACCCGTAGATTTTGACCCTTCCACGGTGGCCCTTCTGTATGTTGTTCACAGATTCTGAAAGCATCTGCGACAAGCACAGGGGATGTCAGCTGTCTTAGGGAGGTTGAACATTGAATAGAGGAGTCTTCCCACAGGAACATTTTAATACAGTGCTATCAAATAAGTGATAAGACACAACTTTTGACTTTTCGGTTATCTGTTGTTTTATTGAGATAACCACCAGAGAAACGATAAAATTGTTCCTCTCAAGTTGTATGGCCTGTAGCACTCAACCAATTAGCCAAATTTACTTGTTGTTTTGTAGGATAAAAGCAATATACCACTTGGAGATGACCCTCGAGTCTCTGTTAATGATGTTACTGGTGAGCTGAAGATCACTAAGCTTCAACCAGAAGATGAAGGAAAGTACAAGTGTGTTGCATACAATGTTGGTGGACAAGCTTCAGGAGAAGCAGACCTAGAAGTGTTAGGTATGTGAACTAGATTTGTACAAATAACAAGGCTATTAATTGAAAGTAGAATGTCTTTATTTTTGGAATTCACTAAAAAAAAACTTTTACACAATCCATTCCAAATTAGTTGTCAAAAGCAATAGCACCATGGGTGGGGGAGGGGAACTGCCTAGGATTTTGGGTGTTTTAACCCTTTACCTAACATGGAAAGCAGACGACACTTGCAAAAAAAATTCTTGAATAACTAATTTTTTCATTTTTGTCTCAAAAACATAGGTTTTTATCCCTTACTGGAATGAGCTCGAAAGAACATGTTCCAAAGAAGGGTCATAACCTGTGATTTTCAGACAAAAAATGAAAAAATATTGAAAATTAATTGGTGTCTTTTGTGAATAGTGCTGGCCGGTTTTGTCTGTTGTATTGGGTAAAGGGTTAAAAAAGTGTAGGGTTGAAGTCCTCTACAGTGGGCTGCTTCATTGTAAACAATTTGGTAAACTTGATTTTACACTTATGGTGTGGTCATGATGTAGCCATAGATGCTGAAAGTGACCTTTAAACACCTATAAATAGATGAAGGTGCAAAGTAAAAAAAATTGATTTTTCGTAGGCCAGCCTACTTCGAATAAGTGGCCATCAGCTATATTGGAGGGAACAGACAAGGATACATGTTATTGGAGAATAGATGTTGCACTACTCGTTAACCCTAAATTTACCCAATGCACACAATATCCAGATTGTTAAGTTTATTGTTTTCACCAATTTTTTTTTACAAAATTCAACAATGCCATATATGATCCATAACTGGAACGAGATCAACAAGCTCATTCCAACGAGAGGTCACATGATATGGTTTTGTTGAAAATTTTTAAATAATATATTTTTTCAACTGCGTGATTTGCAAATTTGTGGCAGTTATGTTAGGTAAAGGGTTAACTGAGTTCCTTATCTTAATGGACGTTGTTATCATTTACATGAAATATTTGATATTAACTGAGAACCAACGGTGTATTCAAATGAATTTGTTACATAGTTTCCATTCCATCTCTCACATCATTTGTTAGGTTAATGGATTGATTTTCATAAGAAATCTTCTCTAATGTGTTCCCAGAGACAGCCATGCATTGAAAACAAATGACTTGATTAACAAACTAGCCTTTTCTTGATTGATTATTTTGTTCCCCAGAGCTTTTTTCTTCGCAGTTGATCAATACAGATTACTACATAAAGCTGAACTGGATACCTCCATGTATGCATCTGCATTTATTTTCTTTATGTTAACCTTTAAATGCTTGGATCAAACAAGGTAAAAGACGATTTTTCACCTCTTCTAGTACACCCCCCCGCCCCCCTCCTTGCATCGCTAATTGCTCTCGCTATTTTTGTGTTTGACCAATTAGAAAATTCTGTACAAATAGAGAGTCCCATCATTAAATTTTAGGTTTATTTTGTTCACATTTAATCCTTGGCATTCTGACTTTGTCCACTTTTAACTGCAACAGAACAGGTGTCATAACATTAACACATAAGGGCCAGGAGATTTTTAGCTCACCTGACTTTCAGTCAGGGTTAGCTATAGTGATCACTCACCATCCGTCATCCGTGAACATGGTATTTGCATCTTCTCCTCCAAAAACCGCTGAACCAATTTAATTGAAATTTGAGATAATAGTTTGTTGTGACATCACATTTTGATTTTGTTCAAATCAAATTGACTCGCCCCTCGGTAGGGCCATGCCCAAAAAGTTTGCTTAAATCTTAAAAAAATCTTCTTTTCATGAACCAGCAGTAGCAGAAACTTTATATGATGTTTAGCTTCCTTTTGAGGTGTAGACTCAGATTTGTTCAAGAGCAGTTCGAGGAGCTATATTTGCCTTCGTTATGGGAGGGGCAAGAATTTTTGCTGCACCCAAAATTTTTATTTTCCAAAACCGAGAGGCTGATTTTAACCAAATTTGATATGAGGGCTTATTGGGTCTCAAGTACTTAATTTATGCCCCCAAAAATTTTCATGTCACCCAATGGGAACCGCAAGAGTTGAAAATTGAAACAATTTAAAACTCCCATGTCTCCAGAATTACTGAGAATTCTAATTAGTCCGACTGTTTACAGTGAGGGCTACAGTAATGACTTTTGTCCATCCGTCCGTCTGTCCGCCTGTCTGTCTGTTAACTTTTAGAGTTTTGGTTAAAGTTTGTGGTTAAAGTTTTTTACTGAAGGTTCAAGTGGGTTTTTTTTTTTCTTTTTTTCTTTTCCTGTTTAGTTGACATTTGGAGTTTTGGTTAAAGTTTGTGGTTTAAGTTTTTTATTCAACCTTCAAGTATAGGCTATACCCAGTAGTTCTTGTCTGATTGTCACAAAATTTCATATGCAGGTTTTAGGTCATGTCTGCATGAGAACATCCCCTTTTGGTCGTGACCGGTCAACCGATATGGCTGCCCGAGCCCAAAACCCGAAAACCATTAGCACAGTCTACAGGTCGTATTTATGAAGGGATTTCATTGCAACTTCATAGAATGCCTCTGTATAATGCCTAGATGAGAACGTCTCCTTTGGGCATGATCTGTCAACCGTGATGGCTGCCCAAGCTTGAAACCCAAAAACTTTTAGCACAGTCTGCAGGTCATGTTTAATATGGACGGATTGCATTGTAACTTGATACGATGACTGTATGATGTCTACATGAGAATTTCCCCATTCGAGCGTGATCTATCAACTGTGACGACTGCCCGAGCCCAAAACCTGAAAACCTTTAGCACAGTCTACAGGTCATATTTATGGAGGGATTTCATTGTATCTTGATAGGTTGACTTCATATAATTTCTACATGAGAAAGTCCCCTTTTGGACGTGATTGGGCAACTGTGATGGCTACAGGTGCCCGAAGCCCAAAAACCTTCAACACAGTCTACAGGTCATATTTATGAAGGGATTTCATTGTAACTTTGTAGGATCAATCCAAATGATGCCCAGATGAGAATGTCCCCTTTTGGTTGCGATCATTCAACCATGATGGCTGCCCGAGCCTGAAGCCCAAAACACAGCACAGTCTACACGTCATCTTTATGAAGGGATTTCATTGTAATTTGATAGGTTGATTTCATATAATGTCTAGATGAGAACATCCCCTTTTGAGCAACTGTGATGGCAACAGGGGCCCGAAGCCTGAAAACCTTAACACAGTCTATAGGTCATATTTATGGAGGGATTTCATTGTAACTTGATAGGTTGACTTCATATAATGTCTAGATGAGAACGTCCCCTTTTGGGGAACTGTGATGGCAACAGAGGCCCGAAGCCCGAAAACCTTTAGAATATTCCACAGGCCAAAATTATAAAGGGATTTCATTGTAGCTTGGTAGGATGACTCCAAGTTTGTGGTTAAAATCCCAGACACCCTCCCCCAAATTAGTCATTTTTTTTTTTATTTCCCCCAATATGCATTTTGAACTATTTACAGTCACTACATGCAGAACCTTTTTTTTCCTTTTGTCAAAAATGCTTTTTTACAGTTTGGGTTAAAGTTTGTGGTTAAAAATCCAGACAGAAATTATCCAACCCTCCCCCACCCCCCACCCCCTCCCCACCCCCCACCCCACCCCACCCCCAATTAGGCATTTTTTTTTCTTTCCTCGAATATGCATTTTGAACTATTTACAGCCACTACATGCGTAGCCTTTTTTAGCTCACCTGAGCAAAGCTCAGTGGGAGCTTTACTGATCGTGATCCGTCCGTCGTCCGTCGTCCGGCCGGCATTAACTTTACATCATCGACTTCTCCTCCTAAACCACTAGCCCAATTTTATTCAAATGTTGGCTAAATGTTTATTACCTAATGCCAATTCAGATTTGTTCAAATGAAGTTGCCCCTCCTCCTGGGTGGTGCCACGCCCCCAAGGGGCACCAAAATCTTTGTAAATCTTCTCCTCATGAACCAGCAGTAGCAGAGACTTGATATATGGTATGCACCTTCCTTTTGAGGTGTAGACTCAGATTTGTTCAAGAGAAGTTTGAGGGATAATATTTGGTGTTGTTATGGGAGGGGCAAAAATTTTGGCCCTGCCCCAAATTTCTATTTTCTGAACCGAGAAGCCGATTTCAACCAAATTTTATGTGATGGCTTATTGGGTCATGAGTACTTGATTTATGCAAAAAATAAATTTCCCGCAGCCCCGTGGGAACCGCAGGAGCTAAAAATAGAAAAAAATTGAAACGCCCATATCTCCAAAACTGCACGGCACCGAGAATTTTTATTTGGTGTGCAGCTTCCTTAGGACCAACAGAAAGGATTGGTAAAAAAAAATTGCCATCGGTTTTATCATAGGGCACAGTTTCGGGACTTTGAAAAAGTGCTGAGTCAGCACTTTTTAACACTGTAGGCAATGGGAAAAACATTAAAAAATCTTCTCCAGATCCAGCAGGCAGAATCTTTTGATATTTGGTATGCAACATTGTAGGGTGGATCTGATTCAAGTTTGTTCAAATCGGCTCCCTGGGTTCATATTTGGGCTCAGTATTCGAGACCGATTTCGAACTTAGTGCATTTCAGGCAAATTTCTTAAAAAATCTTCTTCTCCAGATCCAGCAGGCAGAATCTTTTGATATTTGGTATGCAACATTGTGGGGGTCGATCTGATTCAAGTTTGTTCAAATCGGCCCCCTGGGTTTATATTTGGGCTCAGTATAGGAGCCCAAATTTGAACTTGCTGCATTTCATGCAAATTTCTTTGAAAATCTTCTTCTCCAGATCCAGCAGGCAGAATCTTTTGATATTTGGTATGCAACATTGCGGGGTGGATCTGATTCAAGTTTGTTCAAATCGGCCCCTTGGGTTTATATTTGGGCTCAGTATAGGAGCCCAAATTTGAACTTAGTGCATTTCAGGCAAATTTCTTAGAAAATCTTCTTCTCAAGATCCAGCAGGCAGAATCTTTTGATATTGGGTATGCAACATTGTGGGGTGGATCTGATTCAAGTTTGTTCAAATCGGCTCCCTGGGTTTATATTTGGGCTCAGTATAGGAGCCCAAATTTGAACTTAGTGCTTTTCAGGCAAATTTCTTAAAAAATCTTCTTCTCCAGATCCAGCAGGCAGAATCTTTTGATATTTGGTATGCAACATTGTGGGGTGTATCTGATTCTATTTTGTTCAAATCGGCTCCCTAGATTCATATTTGGGCTCACTGTAGAAGCTCGAATTCGAACTTAGTGCATTTCAGGCAAATTTCTTCAAAAATCTTCTTCTCCAGATCCTGCAGGCAGAATCTTTTGATATTTGGTATGCAACATTGTGGGGTGGATCTGATTCCAGTTTGTTCAAATCGGCCACCTGGATTCATATTTGGGCTCACTATAGAAGCCCAAATTCAAACTTAGTGCATTTCAGGCAAATTTCTTCAAAAATCTTCTTCTCAAGATCCAGCAGGCAGCATCTTGTGATATTTGGTTTGCGACATTGTGGGGTGGATCTGATTCAAGTTTGTTCAAATCGGCCCCCTGGGTTTATATTTGGGCTCAGTATAGAAGCCCAAATTTGAACTTCGTGCATTTCAGGCAAATTTCTTTGAAAATCTTCTCAAGATCCAGCAGGCAGAATCTTGTGATATTTGGTATGCAGCATCCTTAGGGGGGTGAGATTCAAGTTTGTTCAAGCCATGTCCCTAGGTCCATATTTGGGCTCACTGTGGGAGCTTGAATTGTAACTTTGTTCGAAATGAGGAATTTTCTTAAAAAATCTTCTTCTTCAGATCTAGCAGTCGGAATGGTTTGATATGTGGTGAGTAGCATCCTTGGGGGGGGGGGGGGGGGGGGGGATTCAAGTGTGTTAAAGCCAAGTCCATGGGTCCATATTTGGGCTCAGATCCATCAGATGAATGCTTTTGATATTTTTTATGCAGCATCCTTAGGGGGGTAAGATTCAAGTTTGTTCAAGCCATGTCCCTAGGTCCATATTTGGACTGATTGTGGGAGCTCGAATTGTAACTTGGTTCAAAATGAGGAATTTTCTTTAAAAATCTTCTTCTTCAGATCCAGCAGTCGGAATGTTTTGATATTTGGTGTGCGGAATCCTTAGGGGTGTGAGTTTCAGGTTTGTTAAAGCCAAGTCCCTGGGTTCATATATGGGCTCCCTGTGGGAGCCCAAATTATGACTTAGTTCAATATGAGGAATATTCTTTAAAAATCTTTTTTAAGATCCACTGGTCAGAATATTTGGATATTTGGTTTCAGCTTTTCTTAGGAGGAGCAGATGCAACTTGTGGAAATCATTTCTCTGGGTTGATATTTAGGCTACCATGTCAGGTGAGCACCCTCAGGCCCCCTCTTGTTTAAACTCATGTACCCCCTCCCGGGAAGATGGGGGTGGGGGGGGGGGGGCAATTAGGCACCTTTTTTTCTTTTGCCAAAAATGTTTTTATGTGTACCCATACTATGTATGGTACACATAATGCCAGCATCTGGGGTGACCATCCGTCGTTCGTCTATCCTTTGTCCGTCCGTCTGTCTGTCCGTCCGTCCGTCCGGCGTCCGTATCCATTTTCTTTGGCATTCGATAAATATTGCTTGGATTGTCAAGTTACTTTATATTTGTGTTCAGGTTACTGATGTGCCGAGCTGTATAGTTTTTGGTGTAAATCGGATAATTTGATCCTGAGATCTTAACCCTTTATCCTTCAAATTGAAAATTTCTCCAATCCCTTTGGCATTCGATAACTTGAAAAATTTTGCTTGGATTGTCAAGTTACTTTATATTTGTGTTCAGGTTACTGATGTGCCGAGCTGTATAGTTTTTGGTGTAAATCTGTTATTTTGATCCTGAGATATTAACCCTTTATCCTTCAAATTGAAAATTTCTCCAATCCCTTTGGCATTCGATAACTTGAAAAATATTTCTTGGATTGTCAAGTTACTTTATATTTGTGTTCAGGTTACTGATGTGCCGAGCTGTATAGTTTTTGGGTGTAAATCTGTTAATTTGATCCTGAGATATTAACCCTTTATCCTTCAAATTGAAAATTCCTCCAATCCCTTTGGCATTCGATAACTTGAAAAATATTGCTTGGATTGTCAAGTTACTTTATATTTATGTTCAGATTACTGATGTGCCAAGCTGTATAGTTTTTGGTGTAAATCTGTTATTTTGATCCAGAGATATTAACCCTTTATCCTTCAAATTGAAAATTCCTCCAATCCCTTTGGCATTCGATAACTTGAAAAATATTGCTTGGATTGTCAAGTTACTTTATAATTGTGTTCAGGTTACTGATGTGCTGAGCTGTATAGTTTTTGGTGTAAATCTGATAATTTGATTCTGAGATATTAACCCTTTATCCTTCGAATTGAAAATTCCACCAATCCCTTTGGCATGAGATAACTCAAAAAATATTAATCCGATTGTCATGTTACTTCATATATGTGTTCAGGTTGCTGATGTGCCAAGCTGTATAGTTTTTGGTGTAAATCTGATAATTTGATCCTGTGATATTAACCCTTTATCCTTCAAATTGAGAACTCCTCCAATCCATTTCTTCGGCATGCGATAACTCAATAAATATTAATCCGATTATCAGGTTACTTTATATATGTATTCAGGTTACTGATGTGCTGTGCTGTATAGTTTTTTTATGTAAATCTAATAATTTGATCCGGAGATATTAACCCTTTATCCATCAAATTAGGCATTTCTCCAATCCATTTCTCTGTGCACCCATACCATGTATGGTGTACATAATGTCGGCATCCATGGTGGCCCTCCGTCATACAGCTTTCTACTAGATGCGCGTATGGGTACACATCTGACGATTTCATCGGCCTATTTTTTTTAAAAAGTGGGATACACTGGATTACCTCTGTCCATCTGTCCATCCATCCATCTGTCTGTCCTCCAACCATCCGTCCATCTGTCCGTCTGTCTGTCCATCTGCACTCTGATGTCTGTTCGAGTTATAAACTTGATCATTACTCCTCAGATTTCGATGAAATTTCATACAGATGTTCACTATCATGACATCTTTCAGGAGAATCAGCTGATTTTCTGTTGGAAATTTTTTTCTCTGAGTTATGACCCTTTGAATATACAAAATAGCCAATTTTTTGTCTGTTTGCTTTGTATCTCAGGTTTAGGTTATCAGATATCAATGAAATTTGGAATGAAAATTGTTTATGGGAAAGGCTTTCAAATGAGTCTCTAATAATATTTCTTACATTTCACTTTTCTAGACTTATCCCCCTTTTTAACTTTGAAAATTCACTGTTTGCCTCGTAAAATAGCCAATGTTCTGTCTCTTCGTCTCGTATCAGGGCTTAGGTTATCGGATTTCAGTGAAATTTGGAATGAAGATTGTTTATAGTAAAGGCTTTCAATTGAGTCATGTCCCTGCAGTAAACCAATGAAAATACATTCAAATCACATCCCCACATGTGGCATTATGTCTTTGTTCTATATCTCTTATGTGGATTGTCCATTCATCACTAGACTTCAGTAACAGGTGTTTTGGGCCTTCACAATTTCCTGAGTGGTGGGTAGGTTGGGGGGGGGGGGGGGCGGTAAATTATCAATAAGTTCACTGTTTGCCTTGTAAAATAGCCAATTTTTTGTCTTTTCGCCTCATATCTCTGGTTTAGGTTATTGGATCTCAATGAAATTTGGAATGAAGATTGTTTATGAAAAGGCTATCACAGTATCGTGGTTTATTTCTTCTCTTGCCATTGTCTGGCGGTATGCACCGCGGCATGGCCCACCTTTTGTTTAGGATTTCTTGCAAGACTAGAATTGATACTTGGGACTTATGCCACACGCACAGTTGGTCGTACAAATGGAGGTCTGTTTTATCCGATTCAGGATGTTGGGAGGGCCTAACGTGACCAATTTGGAGTATCAGTATGGTATGTGTAAATTGAATAAACTACTAAATATTTATCCATATTTAAATTTCCAGGAGTTCTAGAGTTTTTGAACTGTAATTCCAACTGACAGTTATCCCAACTCCTCTTAAAGCCCCACAAAGTAGATCTTGTGTTTCTCAGGCCATTTTTAGCTCAACTTTGGCGAAACTTATGCCATGGCCAGTTG
This sequence comes from Pictodentalium vernedei, assembly GCA_031216915.1. NCBI lineage: Eukaryota > Metazoa > Mollusca > Scaphopoda > Dentaliida > Dentaliidae > Pictodentalium > Pictodentalium vernedei. The sequence continues at coordinate 162,928,693 of CM062288.1, read as the reverse complement.
TCCATCTGTCCGTCAACAATTCAATACGGCTTGGGCTAGAGGCTGTATTTATGAACCGATCTTTACAAAACTTTTTGGGTACCTTTGGCATCACCATGGGACGAGAACGAGTGCTTTTGGGTCCGGTCCGAAATTCAAGATGGCCGACGGCAGCCGTTTGGTACAAAATTAGGTGCAATCAGATTTTTGCACAGAACTTCCATATGAAAGCGCTGATTTGAATAATTTTTTGTGTGAATGTTTAGTACCATGGGATACATCACATATAATATGGGTTTTTTTCTCGTGCAGAAATTATGCAAATTAGATGAACTTTCAGTGCTTACATGCAGTAAGTACACATGTCAATACGGCTCGGGCTAGAGTCTGTATTTATGAACCGATCTTCATGAAATGTCTTGGGGACCTTTGTTATCACCTTGGGACAAGAACGAGCGTTTCTGGGTGTGGTCCAAAATTCAAGATGGCTGCCAGTGGCCATTTTGTACCGAAATTAGGTCTAATCAGTTTTTTGTACACAACTTCTATACGGCCCAGGCTAGAGGCCGTATTTATGAACCGATCTTTACGAAACTTCTTGGGTACCTTTTTTATCACCGTGGGATGAGAACGAGTGTTTTTGGGTGTGGTCCAAAATTCAAGATGGCCACCAGCTGCCATTTTGTACCAAAATTGGTGCAATCAGTCTTTTGTACAGAACTTCTGTATGAAAGTTCTGATTTGAATAAATTTTTGTATGAATGTTTAGTAACATGGAATACATCACATATAGTACGGGGTTTTTTTCTCGTGCAGAAATTATGCAAATTAGATGAACTTTGATTTATTCAGTGCAACTTATACACTGTAAGTGCAATGTCAATACAGCTCGGGCTAGAGGCTGTATTTATCAACCGATCTTCACGAAACTTTGTGGGTACCTTTGTTATCACCTTTGGACGAGAACGAGTGTTTCTGGGTGTGGTCCAAAATTCAAGATGGCTGCCAGTGGCCATTTTGTACCAAAATTAGGTCTAATCAGTTTTTTGTACACAACTTCTATATGGCTCAGACTAGAGGCCGTATTTATGAACCGATCTTTACGAAACTTCTTGGGTACCTTTTTTATCACCGTGGGATGAGAACGAGTGTTTTTGGGTGTGGTCCAAAATTCAAGATGGCCACCAGCAGCCATTTTGTACCAAAATTGGTGCAATCAGTCTTTTGTACAGAACTTCTGTATGAAAGTTCTGATTTGAATAAATTTTTGTATGAATGTTTAGTAACATGGAATACATCACATATAGTACGGGGTTTTTTTCTCGTGCAGAAATTATGCAAATTAGATGAACTTTGATTTATTCAGTGCAACTTATACACTGTAAGTGCAATGTCAATACAGCTCGGGTTAGAGGCTGTATTTATCAACCGATCTTCACGAAACTTTGTGGGTACCTTTGTTATCACCTTTGGACAGGAACAAGTGTTTCTGGGTGTGGTCCAAAATTCAAGATGGCTGCCAGTGGCCATTTTGTACCGAAATTAGGTCCAATCAGTTTTTTGTCACAACTTCTATACAGCTCGTATTTATGAACTGATCTTCACGAAACTTCTTGGGTACCTTTGTTTTCACCTTGGGACAGGAACGAATGTTGTTTGGGGTGCCTTTGTCATCACTGTGCTATGAGAACAAATATTTTGGGGTTCAGTCAGACCCACTCTGGGACTCAAAGATTTCTTTTCTAGTTTAGCATCTGACTGTCACCCACCTTTACAGTACTTTACCTATACATTTGTTACAGGCTATGGTCAGTATTTTTGTACAGACCGTTACAATACTTTATATGTACCTTTGTTATCAGGTCATTACCTAAATGTTTGTCATTGCTGTGTCACATACTATACATGTACATGTCATAACAAGTTGAGCTACAGTGTCATTGAAACTTTCATTTAGCTCAACTTTGACATCATGGCCTGTCGTCTGTCTGTCTTTATCCATCCATTACTAAAATAAGGCACTTGAATACCGACAGAGATGGGCTCCGTACTTTAGAATGCATCTTGAAAGATGCTTGTCGCAAATTCCAGGCTGGTGCATGTTGCTTACCCATGTGGGAATGAAATGAAAAAAAGCCGTTGTGGCTATGCCTCTTCTCAGCCATACATTCCATATACAATAGGGTGACAATAAACTGTAAATCATATGTATAAAAAAAAACAAACTTGTATCTGTATTTTCTTTCTACTGTTTTACTGTATGTGTACTGTATATGACAAATAAATCATTCATTCATTCATTCATTCAATACGGCTCAAGCTAGAGGCGGTATTTATGAATCGATCTTCACGAAACTTCTTGGGCACTTTTGTTATCACCTTGGGACGAGAATGAGAGTTTTTGGGTGCAGTCCGAAATTTCAAGATGGCTGCCGGCGGCCAATTAGACAAACTTTGATTTATTCAGTGCTTCTTATATACAGTAAGTGCACATTTCAATATGGCTCTGGCTAGAGGCTGTATTTAGGAACTGATCTTCACAAAACTTCTTGGGTACCTTTGTTGTCACCGTGGAACAAGTGTTTTGGGATTCGGTCCAAAATCCAAGATGGCTACAGTTGGCCATTTTGTGCTGAAATTAGGTTCGATCAGGTTTTTTTTATGCCCCCGACTTAAGTTGGGTGGCATACAGTGATTGAAGTGTGTGTGTGTGTGTGTGTGTGTGTGTGTGTGTGTGTGTGTGTGTGTGTGTGTGTGTGTGTGTGTGTGTGTGTGTGTGTGTGTGTGTGTGTGTGTGTGTGTGTGTGTGTGTGTGTGTGTGTGTGTGTCCGAGCCAATAACTCGAAAACTGCTAGGGCCACAGTCATCAGACTTCACACAATTATAAAGGACCATGGGAGGATGTGTCACGCACCATAGCCGGGTTCGTACCTTCAAGGTCAAGGTCACATTTCAAGGTCACACTAAAAATCGGTCAATATTCGTGTCTCAGCCACAACTCAGAAACAAATCATAGTACAATTGTTAAACTTTTTACAAATGTTAAGGACAGTCAAAAGGTGTGTCGCGTATAATACTTTCCGCCACATCTGCAATGTGAAGGTCACAATTGACCTTCATATGTTCAGGGTCACAAATCGTGTCTCAAGCATAACTCCAAAACTATTCGGACTACAGTCATCAAACTTCACACAATTATAAAGGACCATGGGAGGATGTGTCACACACCATAGCCGGGTTTGTACCTTTAAGGTCAAGGTCACATTTCAAGGTCACACTAAAAATCTACCAATATTCGTGTCTCAGCCATAACTCAGAAACGAATCATAGTACAAATGTTAAACTATTTACAAATGTTAAGGACAGTCAGAAGGTGTGTCGTGTTTTATAGTTTCCACAGCATCTGCAAGGTGAAGGTCACAAGGGGGTGGGGGGGGGCATGTATTACCTTAGTAACATTCTTCTTGTTTTGTATAGAACTTCTATATTTTTATACTGTACCAATGACCCAGACATAGCTGCTGGTGCTAACTCTTAAAATATAGGGCCAAACACAAATTTTGCCCCCAATCCCCAAAATTTGCATCTAAAACTAAAGAAAACATGTCCTGAAAGGCCCTCCACACTTCGCCCCTACTGCGCATGCGCAGTGTCAAGGACGTTCCGAAATTGGCGCCATTAATCATTCTAAGTTTGGCCCTTCATCAGTTAACATCTGACTGATCTTTGTGCTTATAAATCTCAGTTTAAATGATGCCAGACACATAAATATTAGTGAAATGGTGATTCTAAGGAGGATAGAGAAGGAGGAGAGGAAAAGAATGTGTGACAGAATATTATCAGGGCTGTAACTTAAAATTTTTTAATGAAATTATGTTAAGTTACCTATTTTCAAGGCAGCAGCCATTTTGTTGTCATTCTGATTATTTAGTTACACTGTTTTTTAAGTGTTTTCCTCTCTCCCTGTCCTTTAAGTTCCCCCTTGCTATTCTCCCATGCTTTTGGCATAGTTTCTGTAATTATTATTACTAAAATTTCTTGGGAGTTTTAGCTGAATAACAGAATGAATTCTGTTCTTTCCCCATGTTTACGTCTTCACCTACGGGTGGTTAGGCGTTGTGTTCTGCATCTACCATCTGATGTTCTGCAGTTTCTTCCCTGGAAGTCTCTGTTTTGCATCAGATAGTGTATTTTTGGTAACTGATTTCGGGCCTGGGTGCCTGGAGTCTTATTTTAGTGTTTTTACACTCATTGTTTACATTTACAACAGCCCTCTGTGTGAGGGGGGGATTTCTAAAGAATAATATCTTTATGTTATTTTAATCATAACTAGATACATTATTATTGTTCGTAAGTGTTGAATAAATTGTTTAAAATATTTTTAAAATTTTTGTCCACACTTAGGCTTGGGATCCATTGGGGCTCAACGTTACTTTTCAGAAACTTGGGCTGTTCTGAAAAAATATTTTTTCAAAATATTTTGATTTCAATTATTTTTTCTATATTAATGGATCATATTATTATTATGTATTTTGATTGCCAGGGGTTAGTGCGAGTACCAGGACTTGTTTTCTTTTCACATTGAAAGGATATTGATCAATTGTTTTAAGAGGAAGTCTTCCTCTGACTTTATTATCATTCTATATGTGGTCAGTGTACTCGCATTAACTCCTGTTCTGTATCGTATGATTTCGATGACAATATGGGAAGCGTATGTCACGGTATGTTGTTGGGGATTTGGACACTCCGGTCCTTTCCCCGCAGGGTCACTCTACTTTATCAATTTCTATTTCAGACGATCAAGATTAGGGTGATGTATCTGTGATGTCTTCCAACAGTGTGCCTCCGTCGTCACAATTAATCAAGGGCTAGCGGAAAAGTGCTCATGTAAATACGCCAATTGCCTAAGAGGACCCTAGTAGGTTCGACGGCCTTTGACGTCCGCTAGCTCGCCCGGTGTAGCGTCCATTCACCGAATGGTTCGGCAGCCGGGTTCGTCCGTTGCGGTCTAGAAGGAATTTTGGGGTGATGCGAGCACTATAAATTAACTTAATGCACACCCAGTGACGGCGGATCGGAGGGAGAACGCAGGAAGCCTTTTAGTCCGGTTCATAGCTCGTTCCGGTCCATCCGGACGGCAAGCGAGAGAGGCCCCTCTCTCGTTCAACAACATCTGGCCCCAGATGTTGTGGTACAAAATGTGTCGCAAGCGGAGCATACGTCCGTCGCTCGGGACGCTCCATTGTATAGGCAGTCCGCTGAGACTGCTAAGGCTTCCTCTTCTCGTCAGCGCACACGACCGCACCTTGGCTGCGTGACCGCCGATATAGTACCAGCTTCGCCGATCAAGGATTCTTCGGCGACCAGGTCACACCATCCGGTAGCCAGGGACGCGAGGCCTGCAGACTCCGGACGTTCGCATAGGAAGTGTGCGGGAGTCAACGTACACAGAGCTTCCGGCGGCAATGCATCGTAAGGCCGCTACTGCACAGGCCTCGGGAACGGACGTGCTTTCCTTAATAGCACAGTTTATCGCAGCATCCCAGCATCAACTGAATCTGTTGCATATATTTTATCCGACGATGCTGGGTCGGGACGCTCCGCAGAAGCGGGTACAGACGTCCGAAATTTTCATCCGGTCCGACGGGATACCGAAAGGGATTCGGAGGATTTCGAGCTTTCCCTTTCGGAACAACATATGCTGTTGTGTATGTCATCTGACTTGGTCTTCTACAGCTTCTTTCGTCGGACCAGAATGCTGCGATGCCGGATAAGAAACTGATAGCGTCGGTGGACTTAGAAATTTTTGGTTCGGTTCAGGGACATCGTCCCTCAGTTCCGACATAGTCCAATAATGTCACACAAACTTTCGAATTATTGAACGACGCTATATATATTATTATTTTATGCTTGCTATCCAAGCATTTCTGTTTTCTTGTTCGAAGAGTTATGGAGATGTCTTTCAAAAGTGTGCCTCTGTCGTCATAGTTAATGAAGAGTTAGCGGCAATAAGTGCTCATGGAATATGTCTATCGCCTACGGAGTGACATTCGCTAGCTCACCCGGTGTAGCGTACATTCATCGAATGGTTCGGCTGCCGGGTTCGTCCGTTGCGGTCTAGGAAGGAGATTTGGGTGATGCGAGCACTTTAATTACTGTAGTACTCACCCAGTGACGGCAGATTGAGGACAGATCGGAGGAAGCCTGTTAGTCCGGTTCCTGGCTTGTCCAGGTCCGTCCGGGCTGTGAGCGAGAGAGATCCCTCTCTCGCCCAACAACATAGGGAACCGCATGTTGTGGTTCAGATATTTTACATTCGGAGCATATGTCCGTTGGTCGGGACGCTCCGTTATATTGACAGTCCGAGAGACTGTCTTTAATGCTTCCTCATCCTCACAGCAGGGCACACGACCGCACATTGGCTACGTGACCTCGAGTATCCGATCAGTTTCGGCATTCAGTGATTCCACGGCGAATAGGTCACGCCAGCCGGTAGCCAAGGGACACGAGGCCTATACACTCCGTTCACTCGCATATTGGTAGTATGCACGGGGTAACGATCACGGAGCTTCCAGCGGCAATGCATCGTAAGACCGCTTCTCCTCAGGCCTCAGTGACGGACGTGCTATCCGAGTTAGCACAGTTGTTTCGCAGCATCCCAGCAATTGACAGTTTCTCGGTCGAATCAGGAATTATCCGACGGCGCTGGGTCGGTGCGGTCCGCGGTTGCATCAGCTACGGACGACCGAACGCTTTATAGGGTCCGACAGGATGGCGGAAGGGATTCGAAAGATTTCGAGTTTTCCCTTTAGTAGTATCGGAAGATGCCTTTCATATCTTCTGGCATTATCTTCCAGTGATTATTATTTCGGACTTCATTGCTGCGATCTTGGATAAGAGACTTATAGCGTCATTGGACTCGGATTTTTCGATCGGTTCAGGGACATTGTCCCTGACTTACCGACGCAGTCCAATATTGTCATTACAACATGTGTTTTATTTTTCGACGCTATATATATATATATATACAAGCCTGCTACTAAGCATGATAGTTTAGTTTCTTGTCCACGTTGCTCATTTCTGCCATTTTATCATTTATACAAATAGTTTATTTTGGCAGAGCAGGGCATACCGAGAGTTCATATGCGTCTAGACGGTGTGATTAAAGACTGCATATATTCTTTTTCGCCGTTTATGTCTTTTCCAATTTCAATGTTGGGAACGACATTATGTATAGTAGACTTAACTTAGACGCTTTATTATACGTAATCCACCTTACTGAGGCGTTATCATTACGTCTTCAAGAAAAGATTTACGGGATATTATTCTCAATGTAATTTCTTTTGAGGGCAGTAGTTTGTTCACTTATAACTCCGCCCTTCAGTGGCTGATTGGAGTTAGTTAGACGTGACGCAGCCCTAGCTACATCCACACGCGTGGATAGTAAGGTTAAGAACTCTCTCAGAGTCGCTTCGTTCTCGGAGGAGCTTCTCTTCGACGGCAACTTTTCGGCAATCCATGAATTGCTCGATTTATACGTTCTCTTGTCTATCTAGTGTTACAAGAGATTCAGACTGGGGCAAACATTCGGTGGTTGACTCAGAGAGTGCCGCCGCAGTTGCCGGACCCGAGTGTGGCTGTTATGACGGTTGCCAGTCAAACAGATTGGGATATAATACTGATCCCTACGGATTCGAAGTGCCAGGGTCTTTGGGTTCCGCAGTCTTTTAGCAATCAGTTTAACTTCCGCGGAATAATGTTTTTTAGGCTTGCTTTATGTCATTGCATGAACATTATTCAGAAACGCATGCCCAAATTCCTGTCCTTTAATTCGACAGTAGTGGCGTATCTCCGGAACCAGGGAGGCACTCTTTCGTTTCCGTTATTCAATTTAATGGAAAGAATCCGTCTGTTGGTTATAGTACACCAAGTTCAGTTTTGGTCCGTCATATTCCGGGTCGTCTGATTGTTTTATCGGACTCCCGTTCTCTTACGGGTCGCTTGTTGCTGTCAGAATGGACTCTCAACAAACAAGTATTCAATCAGATTTGCTATCTATGGGAGCGCCCAATGATGATTTATTTATGACACAGCTTGCTAATCAATTGCAGACGTATGTGTTGGCTTGTCCAGATCTCTGAGCTAATATTGTTAACGCTCTATTGATCTATAGGACGGAATGATAGGATACGCGTATCCTCCGGCGCTGTTGTTTTAGCAGGTATTGCTAAGATAAACAACCACAATACATTTCTGTTGATAGCATCTCTATCTTCACAGAGATCATGAGTAATTTACTCTCTTGTCTACTGTGGGTCTTAACGTGAAAATCTTCCTCTATGTGAGGATCTTTTTCAGTGGGTAAATCGTGTCATCTTTATCACAACCAGCAAGGTCGCAACCTTCATGTATTCCGTTGTGTGGTCCGTATTGCATTGTAAGCACTGTACTGGACGAGCTTTGGACGCGATTTCTTACTATAGGAGATCCTCTTCTTCGCTATTCTATGCGGCTAAAGTGGAGGCTCTTCCGTCGTGGTGTAGGGATCATTATGTTCATATTGTTGATCCCTCCATACTACTCATTGCTATTTTTAGTATACTTGTTTCACAAGATCTACTGCAGCCTGTTATTATTTAGGTTATAGGTTTATGTTACCTCATACCTATGCACTCTACGATAGTTTACAATTGAGTCTTTTGTCTCTTTATCTAAGTCAGTTAGTAACTTTTTGATAAATAGACTTAGAATCTTTAGATTAAATTCCTATACGGATTTTAACTTTGGTTCTTATTTAGCTCAGTAATCATTTGAGCCTCTTGAAACAGTAGTTTTCAAATTCTGACCTTTTAGACAGTAATTCTGTTGGTTTCTCTTTTACTGTAGAGTCAGTGAGTTTCATGCACTATCGATGGATGATTTTCACTTTCATAGTTTCGGAATCAATTCTTCCGTTACTATTTAGGTTGGATTGTTGCATAAGAGTTAGGCTCCTATTATCCGGAACCCATTATTTTAAGGTCCTTCCGTCTTCGTATGGGCATAGGCCTTTACTCTTTCCGGGTACAGTTTATGTATTTATAAACAGATATCTGTTTATTACAAAGGGCGTAAGCTTCTTCTGTCTTTGATGTCTAGTAGAAGGACGTTACGCTCCATTTTATTGTTAATGGATTCTATTAACTATCGGTACTGCTTATGGTATATCATTGACTTAGCAGTTGTGCTTAAGATTTCGGCTCATGAAGTAAGAGTTCTTCTACTTCTTGGGCTTACATTAATAGTGTTGCTATTATAGATTTTTGAAGGCCGCTCATTGCGCTCAGCCATCCACATTCATGAATTTTATCTTAGAAATATCGAGTCCATTTCTGGAGGCCTCTATTGTTAGGTCTATTATCTACTGCTCAGAATGTCATTCACTTAACAGTTGCTACTATAGCTAGGTAGGCTGTCTGTTTCGGCAGTGTCTCCGTTCTGCTGCCCTCTTCGCTCTGGGCTATTTGACCCAGGGCAAGAAAAAGGGGGGGGGGGAGGGTGTTCCCTTGGGTCACCTGTTTTACTATGAAAACAAGGGGATACCTCCTCCGGAGTTAGTAATTCTGAGCTGTTATTGGGATGGTTGTTTAGTGAGAAGTTTAGGTTTTTAAAATTCATTCAAGTCTTAGTTTTTAAAGTATAGCTTTTGAATATTGCATATGTCAACGGACATGATTATGCAATCCTCAGACACTTTTAGGAGTATAAGAGTCTCTATTCTCTAAACTTACTTTATTTATTGGCTTACTTTAAAAATTATTAGTATAAGGATTATATTGGATATTAATAGAGTACATGGATGTATGAAGCTCAATTTTGGAAGGTGTTGTATCTTTCTAATTTATCATAAATATGAAAGATACATGTAAGGCCTATTACTTCTTTTTCCCTACAGGGGATGACTCTATTTTATTTTATTGAGCGTATTCCATTTTGCTCTATGTCCTTGGCCCTCCAGCCTTTTTACTATTCAGCTATGTCTGGGTCATTGGTACAGTATAAAAATGTTAAAAAATTTATAGTAATTTATATATTTTTTATACTTACCAATGACCCAGACGGGGATGGCCCTCCCAGGAGTTGGGAACTCTTGCCTCCCCGCTGAGTACATAGCGCTTACCAGGCACTGGTTATTAGAATGATTAATGGTGCCAATTTCGGAACGTCCTTGACACTGCGCATGCGCAGTAGGGGCAAAGTGTGGAGGGCCTTTCAGGACATGTTTTCTTTAGTTTTAGATGCAAATTTTGGGGATTGGGGGGCAAAATTTGTGTTTGGCCCTATATTTTAAGAGTTAGCACCAGCAGCTATGTCTGGGTCATTGGTAAGTATAAAAAATATATAAATTACTATAAATTTTTTAACATTCATTGATAACTTTTCCTTTGGAAGGAGTTGATGAGTTTATTTTTAGCTCAACTTTGATGTAGTCAGACTTGAGGTTTTGTCATGGCCCATCATCCGTCTGTCCATCTGTCATCCGTCTGTCCATCTGCATGTCTGTCTGTCCATCAACATGGCTCTGGCTACAGGCCATATTTATCAACCGATCTTGATGAAATTTCTTGGGTTCCTTTGTTATCACTGTGGGATGATAATGGGTGTTTTTGGGTGCAGTCCAAAATTCAAGATGGCCATCTTGTACTGTACCGAAATTAGGTGCAATCAGTTTTTTGTACAGAACTTCTATATGAAAGTTCTGATTTGAATAAATTTTTGTATGATGTGTATATTCAAATGTGTTAAAGCCAAGTTCATGTGTTAATATTTGGTGTTGTTTGGGGAGGGTAAACATTATTAGCACAACCCGATTTTCTATTTCCAATGAGAAAAATAAAACCTCACCTGTGGGAACCCTATGAGCTGAATGAGCTGAAGATAAAAAATTCAAATACCTATATTTTAAGAAGGACTGGACAAATATTTATTAATTAATATGAATCAACCTTTGAAAGTTTTGAATCAAACGGGCCAAAACAAATGCTAACATTTGGCTTATGGTGCACCATACAAGGATCCCCATTGTAACATTAACCCCATAAGATTTCTTTTCTAGCTTAGCATCTAACTGTCACCCACCTTTACAATATTTTACCTGTACATTTGTTACAGGCTATGGTCAGTATTTATGTACAGATCTTGACAATACTTCATATGTACCATTGTTATCAGGTCATTACCTAGATGTGTGTCACATACTATACATGTACATATCTTACACAAGTTGAGCTACAGTGTCATTGATACTTTTATTGTAAAAATGTATGTGGGCAGACGTTTTTTTCGCTCACCTTGACAAAATCAAGCTGAGGTAATCCCATCTCTCTCTCTCTGCCGTACGTCAACACCATGCTTTGGTCTTCTCCGGCGAAACCACTGGGCCCGTTCAAGTGAAAGTTTGTGTGAGTGATGGTCACGAAGGGGCATTGCATTTTTAGCTTAACTTGACAAAGTCAAGATAAGCTATTGCCATCATGCGTGCGGAAGTCTGTTCGTATTTATTATACGTTTTCCTCTAGCACGGGCTACACCCCGCAGTTCTTGTCTGATCGCCACGAAATTTCATATGCAGGTTTGGATTCATGTCTAGATGAGAGCGTCTCCTTTTGTTCGTGATCGGTTAACCGGTATGGCTGCCCGAGCCCAAAACCCCAAAACCATTAGCACAGTCTACAGGTCGTATTTATGAAGGGATTTTATTGTAACCTGGTAGGATGCCTCTGTGTAATGCCTAGATGAGAACGTCTCCTTTGGGCATGATCTGTCAACCGTGATGGCTGCCCAAGCCCGAAACCCAAAAACTTTTAGCACAGTCTGCAGGTCATGTTTAATATGGAGGGATTTCATTGTAACTTGGTAGGATGTCTCCTTATGATGTCTAGATGAGAATTTCCCCATTTGGGCGTGATCTGCCAACCGTGACAACTGCCTGAGCCCAAAACCCGAAAACCTTTAGCACAGTCTACAGGTCATATTTATTGAGGAATTTCATTGTGACCTGGTGGGTTGACTTCATATAATGTCTAGATGAGAAAGTCCCCTTTTGGACGTGATTGGGCCACTGTAACGGCTACAGGGGCCCCGAAGCCCCAAAACCTTTAGCACAGTCTACAGGTCATATTTATGAAGGGATTTCATTGTAACTTGGTAGGATGACTCCAAATAATGTCTAGATGAGAATGTCCCATTTTGATCACGATCATTCAGCCTTGATGGGTGCCTCAGCCCAAAAACCTTTAGCATAGGCAAAAGGTCATATTTATGGAAGGATCTCATTGTAACCTGTTAGGTTGACTCCATATAATACCTAGATGATGACATCCCCTTTTGGTCATGATTGACAACTGTGATGGCTACAGGTGCCCGAAGCCCGAAAACCTTGAGCACAGTCTACAGGTCATATTTATGAAGGGATTTCATTGTAACTTCGTAGGATCACTCCAGATGATTCCCAGATGAGATTGTCCCCTTTGGTTGTGATCATTCAGCCATGATGGCTGCCCGAGCCCGAAGCCCGAAAACCTTTAGCACAGTCTACAGGTCATATTTATGAAGGGATTTCATTGTAACTTGGTAGGTTGACTTCATATAATGTCTAGATGAGAACGTCCCCTTTTGGACATGATTGGGCAAGTGTGATGGCTACAGGGACCTGAAGCCCGAAAACCTTTAGAACAGTCTACAGGTCGTAATTATGAAGGGATTTCATTGTAGCTTGGTAGGATGACTCCAAATAATGTCTAGATGAGAACATCCCCTTTTGGTCGCGATCATTCAGTCTTGATGACTGCCCAAGCCCAAAGACCTTTAGCATAGTCTATATGTCGTATTTATAGAAGGATTTCATTGTAACTTGTTAGGTTGACTCCATATAATGCCTAGATGACGACATCCCCTTTTGGTCATGATTGGTCAACTGTGATGGCTACAGGTGCCCGAAGCCTGAAAATCTTGAGCACAGTCTACAGGTCATATTTATGAAGGGATTTCATTGTAACTTCGTATTATCACTCCTGATGATGTCCAGATGAGAATGTCCCCTATTGGTTGCAATCATTCAACCATTATGGCTGCCTGATCCCGAAGCCCAAATACTTTAGCACAGTCTACAGGTCATATTTATGAAGGGATTTCATTGTAACTTGGTAGGTTTGACTTCATATAATGTCTAGATGAGTACGCCCCCTTTTGGACACGATTGGGCAACTGTGACAGCTACAGGGGCCCGACGCCCGAAAACATTTAGAACAGTCTACAGGTCATAATTATGAAGGGATTTCATTGTAGCTTGGTAGGATGACTCCAAATAATGTCTAAATGAGAACGTCCCCTTTTGGTCATGATTATTCAGCCTTGATGGCTGCCCGAGCCCGAAAACCTTTAGCATAGTCTATAGGTCGTATTTATGGAAGGATGTCATTGTAACTTGTTAGGTTGACTCCATATAATGCCTAGATGATGACATCCCCTTTTGGTCGTGATTGGTCAACTGTGATGGCTACAGGTCACCGAAGCCCAAAAATCTTGAGCACAGTCTACAGGTCATATTTCTGAAGGGATTTCATTGTAGCTTCTTAGGATCATTCCAGATGTAGCCCAGATGAGAATGTCCCCTTTTGGTTGTGATCATTCAACCATGATGGCTGCCCGAGCCCAAAGCCTGAAAACCTTTAGCACAGTCTTCAGTTCATATTTATGAAGGGATTTCATTGTAACTTGGTAGGTTGACTTCATATAATGTCTAGATGAGAACAGCCCCTTTTGGACACCATTAGGCAACTGTGCAACTGTGAAGGCTACAGGGGCCTGAAGCCTGAAAACCTTTAGCACAGTCTACAGGTCATATTTATGAAGGGATTTCATTGTACCTGGTAGGATGACTCCAAATAATGTCCAGATGAGAACGACCCCTTTTGGTCGCGATCATTCAGCCTTGATGTCTGCCCGAGCCCAAAACCTTTAGCATAGTCTATAGGTAGCATTTATGGAAGGATTTCATTGTAACCTGTTAGTTTGACTCCATAAAATGCCTAGATGATGACATCCCCTTTTCGTCGTGATTGGTCAACTGTGACGGCTTCAAGGGCCCGAAGCCCGAAAACATTGAGCACAGACTACAGGTCATATTTATGAAGGGATTTCATTGTAACTTTGCAGGATCACTCCAAATGATGCCCAGATGAGAGTGTCCCCTTTTGGTTGCGATCATTCAACCATGATGGCTGCCCGAGCCCAAAGCCCAAAAACCTTTAGCACAGTCTACAGGTCATATATATGAAGGGATTTCATTGTAACTTGGTAGGTTGACTTCATATAATGTCTAGATGAGAATGTCCCCTTTGGATGCAATTGGGAAACTGACGGCTACAGAGGCCTGAAGCCCAAAAACCTTTAGCACAGTCTACAGGCCATATTTATGAAGCGATTTCAATGTAACTTGATAGGATGACTCGTTTTGAAATAATTTCACTGTAACTTGGTAACTTTCATTGATATACGTTAACTGTGAGGGCCACATACATTAACTGTGAGGTCATAATAACCCACCCCTCAGCTCTTCAGTACAGTGTACACCTCATATTATTTTTATCAAAAACATAACATACAGGGAACAGAAATGAACATATTCCCAATTATCACAATTCTTGTCTTATTTCATAATCCTTTCATAAACATTGAATATTATCCTTTTCATCAATCACAACACACAAGTTAAGCTACAGTGTCATTGACACTTTCTTTGTTCAACTGAACATGCTCAGCCTCTTAGGGAGGGGTGGGGCAAATTGCCCCAAAATATTTTTAAAATTTTCTTCTCATGAACCAGCGGGTACAGTGACTTGATATTTGCTACGGACCTTCCTTTTGAGGTGTATGTTCAAATGAAGTTTGTGAAGCAATGCTTGGCTTTGTAATGGGAGGAGTAAGATTTTTTGGCCCTGCCCAAAATTTCTATTTTCCGAACCAATGGTCCTGATTTGAACCAAATTTGGTCTGTGGTATTATTGGGTCATAAGTACTTGACTTGTGCCAAAAAAAAATTCTTGCATCCCCATGGGAACCCTGGGAGCTATAAATAGAAATATTTTCGAACGCCTATACTTCCCAGAACAGAGAACTGTTATTTGGTATGGAGCATCCTTAGGACCAGTAGAATTGAATGGTAAAAAATTTGCCATCGGTTATGTTATGGTGTTCGAGGGCAGCGTATTTGCAAAAATTTGTAAAAATCTTTTCTCCAGAACCAAAGGTCAGAATCTTTTGATATTAGGTATACTGCATCCATAGGGGCTCAGGTACAAGTTTGTTAAAATAAAGCCCATTGGTTCATATTTGGGTTCAATAAAGGAACCCAAATTTTTAACTTGGGCAATATGAGGGAATTTCTTCAAAAATCTTCTTCTTTAGATCTACCAATCAGAATTCTTTCATATTTGGTATATAACACCTCAAGGGTGATCAGATTCAAGTTTGTTCAGTTTGAGTCCCTGGCCTAATATTTGGGCTCTCTATGGGTGGGGCATGATGAAGTTGGAATATTTCATTTTGCTGAGACCCCTCAGCAGTTCATCAGCAAAAACCAAAAATATACTGTATTTCGGTCTTAATTTTGAAATAAATCATGGTGTTAAGACATTCAAGAAACATTTAGTTCACATGGTTTTCAAATTATTTATATTCTTAGAAAAGCGCCTAAAAATTTAACCTTATTTTTTGTGTTTTCTTTTGTTTTCAGTGCCTCCAGTAATTGTTAGCGTGAGGAATGGATCTGCCGAAGAAGGTCATCCAGCTAGCCTTGAGTGTGTTGCAAAAGGAAAGCCTGCACCATCTCTGCTTTGGAAAAAAAAGGGTGGAGATCAGTTTGCAATTCAACAACCTCTGGAAGTAGGTTTTATTAATACTGGGATTAATTGTTTCAAGAATACGACTTCTTGTTTCAAACAATGAACTTTGTTTCCTTCTCGTGTCAGCATTTATTTTTCTGTATATTATTGCCTATTTTGCTTTAAAAAAACCTAACTAAAAGCTTTGGTATCTTTGTCTTTGCTGATGTAGTATTCAGGGGCGTCGGAACTGGTCTGGCAGTCACCAATAATTTTCCAAATATTGAGGTTTTTTTGCATGATCTTTCATTAATTTTATTAAAAATTCTGGTGTAAATATTTTAATGGGAAACTATGAAATCCCAAAGTGACAGCCTCGCAAAACATGAGAAATAAATGGCTAAGTTAAACAAAACAGTCTGGGCTGGTGCACTTCCTTGAATCTTGTGTCTCAGATCATTATCTTGTATACAATTTTATACATAATTTATTTCCATCTGCAGCAATAACTCCACAGTGAGTAGATGGAAATCAATGAAATGTGGTATGAGGGACCCTTGTGACAAGCTGCTTCTACACATGTTATAAAAAAGGATGCTTTGTCCATAAGTACAGCCATCCATCTGTTCATTGGCCCCTCCATCCGTCCATCTGTTGTCTGCAGCAATATCTCAGCAGTGAGTGGATGGATTTCAGTGAAATTTGGTATCAGGGATCCTTTCAACAAGCTGCTCCTACACATGTTATAAAAAAGTTTCCTGCATATTGTTCACCAGAGTAATGGTCCTTGCATTTCAAAGACGCGTGCCAAATGATTTCCCACGGAGGACCACAGTTTCACGAACCTGCTTGTTAGCTAAGTTGACTGTTGGAGAGCATCCATCGGTTTTACTTATTTTCTTGTTATCCAATGGCCTTTGCACCATTTATATTTGCGAATGCATGGATATCAGATTCTTTGCTTAACTGGCAGAATGCTGAATTGTGTTTGGTCATCCAAATTTGCTCACATGTCTTTGCCTTGTTACAATTTATGGAAGAGTGCCTACAGGCACTCTCCCATAAACTGTACCAAGGCAAATCCATAGGTTAAATTATTTCACTTCAAAGATAATACGAAGCACATCTACAGAATTTGAAGCCTTTAAGTCATGGCACATGCCCTTCAGAATAAAGCCCAAATATGGGCTTCAGGCACTCAGTTAATAGTTTTGCAATCTGAATGTAGTGACCATCCATCCACTCTCAGATCAGGGCCATATCCAGGAAGCTTTTGGTACCGATATGCTGTTTTGGACGCCCAAACTCTAGGCACCCAAATTCATTACATTTGTGTATAATCTCCATCCCATACACCACTAAAAACAAGATATTAATTGAAAATAGAATATGTTTTCATTTTTGAAATTCGCTTTAAAAAAATTTCCATAATCCCTTATAAGTATTTCCAATCGTTTCTTAAATCCTGCACCATATGTAACGATATGTAATCAACTAACCCAGTGAATTTTTACAGCCTTAGACGGTGTATATTTTCATGTAGCTTGTGACATGGCAGTTACCAATTTTTTATAACGAGAAAGTGTGACACATTCCGGCTATAAAAAATGTTCACTTTTAACTGAAGAACTAACCCTGTGCACTATACAGCCTTAGTGTAAATCTCACCTATATCAATTCTTTACCCAAGATAATGGCCAAAACCAGCCAGTACTATTCAAACTCAGCTTTACCCTTTACTCAACGAATCGCCCGCATCCGCCCGCGTAATATGCAAATTCAGTAGTTGAAAAAATATTATTTTTCAAAAAATTTCAACAAAACCATACCATGTGACTCCTCATTGGAACGAGCTCGTCGAGCTCGTTCCAACGAGGGGTCACATGATATGGTTTTGTTGAAATTTTTTGAAAAAATTCAAAAAATTATATTTAAAATAATAAATTTTGATATTGTCTGCGTTGGGTAAAGGGTTAAGACCCCTCATTGTTTTTGCATTGAATTCCAAAAATGTAAACATATTCTATTTTAAATTAATAGCTTGCTTAAAATGGTCAAAATTCAGCAAACATTATATATGATTGAATACAACACAAAGCTAATCACTGGAACTCTTAATTGGGATACTGTAGCTGACTAAAATTACATGCGATAAAAATGTCATCTACACCAATTCACCTGAAAGAAAAGCTGCTGATAAAGATTAGAGCCAACAAACGGTGGTGATTTTTTCAAAACACTCAAATTGGCTGAAGCAGACAACATTGATTTTGAATCTCGACGTCATTGCCGATACGTGTAGCATGACGATCCAAAAAACTCCCATGATTTCCATGGAAATTTAAAATTGTTGTACCAAAAGGCCACAGAATTGTCTCAGGGCACAAGATTTTCCAAACTTTCCAGGGGCCCCAAACTGGGAGGGAGACATCCCCTCCCAATACCTACCCCCACCTCTGGCCTACAACCTCAGATATGCCCGCAGCATGTATCAGGGTTTTCACTACCATGGCTGAGGATCTGTCAACCGGACCCATTCCCCCCATCGATCATTTACAGATAAAGCATAAAATCTGGTCATAAAAAACCAACAAGATGCCGTAATATTCTACTGAAGACATGGTCATTCTCCCAACAAAGTTGACAGATTTTAGGAGCACCGTTTCTGGAATTGGTATTCTGCAACTTAAGATTGTCGAGTGTCATTCGGAAACTGTCGCTATTTTTCGCAATTTGCTGATTAGGTAAGGTGTCGCATGCTGATTGTAGCTAAGAAACACTGATACCTATGGGTGTTTCCTCAAATTGTTCACACTAAAACATGAATTGCCTTTTCAGATGCAAGGAAATGGCCTTCCTGCAGTGTTCAATTCTAAAATTTTCTTCGCTTGGCGCAAACCATGATCACACCAGATGATCTATGGTTTTCCCTTCCTACTGGACCCTCTAATTTATTCCAAGCGAAAACCCTGTATACGGACTGCCGACCTCAAATTATCCCTGGTTATGGCCCAGCAGATTACTTAACTATTATATAAAAAGTTGAACATTGGGGAGATTTTCAAGCATTGTCTATCAAAAACATACACATTTTAAGCTCTATATAGCTAATATATAAATCCTGTTGAATAATATGTATTGCAGACAAATGAAACCAGTCTTCAGTACTTGGTTTTGCAAAGCAATTTTTAGTAATGTTGCATTGCTGCATGACCTATCTTTTTGGCCCCTGTCTTGTTTATTATACCCCCAGCAATGAGTAGTGTGCGTGGGGGGGGGGGGGGGGGGGGGAGGGGGGTATACTGGAATCCTCTTGTCTGTCTTTCCGTCCGCAGATTTTCTCAGACATTTATAGACCAATTTGCTCGAAACTTGTTATGAATGTTTACAACCAAGGGGTCCTGTGCATCTGTGATTATAGTTCCGGTTGGATTATTTTTGCCACAAATATGGCCCTTTTTCTTTTCTTCTTAGTATAAACAGTATTTATTTCCAGAAAACAAACATACAAGGTTGCAAAAATTAATACGTAAATAAATGGAAATGGATTCAGCAGAAAGCTAAGGCTTATATATAGCTGTCTCCATGGTTGGTATATTACAATAATCATTACATTTGGCAGTGCATGGGTATTGTGTTTTGTATTGAGCAAAAGATTAAACTGATGTTTAGGTAAAACGATTATAAGAAAATTTTATAAGCAAAAAAGAAATATATAATAAAGGGAGTAACAGGGATGAGGGGGCAGAAGAACTAACGGGTTTCAGTGGTGACCAGCGCAGAGGTGACGGCGTGGTGTACCTTCGATTCTGGATGCAAAGGAGAAATTATTTAGTCAAAGCGTTTCGTTAAAAGAATAAATTCATGAACTTTTTCGAAGATGGATTTGTTAACTTCTGCACTATAGTGCTCACAGCCATATAGTAAGATGTCAGTGGTGATAGGATATTCAATTGTCCCTAATGTTCCGATTTGCATCGGTGTATATCTGTCGCAATAGAGTCTTCTTGAAATAGCAGTTGCATAGGCCTGAATTTTGCCCGAAGATTTTCTCCGATGTTTATAGGTCGAATCCTTTGAATCTTGGTATGGATGTTCACTACCATGGGAACCTGTGCTCCTGCAATAATAGTTTCGACCAGACTTTTTTGCCAGAGTTATGTCCTTTTCATCTTAGAATAATCAGATGAAAAGGGTGGCAGCAGGGGGTATGGAAGGCCCATCTGGGACACTTTTTTATGGCCATCGTCATATTATGTTGGTAAATTTGCTGGAGGACAAGTATATAGCAAAAATTTCAAGTAGCAGTAATTGACTCTTGAAAGGTGCAGTTTGATAATGGATTACAAGCTAAACTTGACTTCCATTCTGATTGGTTACCTTTTCATCAACATATCAGGGTTGCAAATTTTTAAAAATTATGTTAATGAATGGATATCGGTTAGATGTTTGCATAGCGATGTTAAAATTTCCTTCCAAAATTTATAGTTACTAACCTCAAAAGAAATCTGCAAAACAGAGAAGAATAGATAGTATACATATATAGCTTTATTACAAGCTTCTCTGTTCATTGAAAAAAAAAATCAACAAGTCAAAACACAGCATTTTTACTGTTTCTTGCATAGAAGAAAATGAGATGTTATGAAAAATAATATTTTTTTATTATAAATACATCTCCAGTTGTAAAATTTCTGTTTTAAAATCAACATGGCTTATATTTTGACAAGA
Organism: Pictodentalium vernedei; assembly: GCA_031216915.1. Classification (NCBI taxonomy): domain Eukaryota; kingdom Metazoa; phylum Mollusca; class Scaphopoda; order Dentaliida; family Dentaliidae; genus Pictodentalium; species Pictodentalium vernedei. Next base: position 162,908,123 of record CM062288.1, on the reverse strand, counting down.
ATCCAAGAATCGATTCTCATAAAGATTTGTACAACAAAACCAGCAAGAATCCTCCTAGATTCTTGCTGCACCTCTGCTAGGATTCGCAAGAATTGAGTCAGTTTAATCCTTTACCTAACATAGCAGCAGCAAACTAACATGATCCGAAATACCCTGACACTTTGTTAATACTAGTAGATAGAGGATATGGAATGAGTGTTTTTCTCATATAATATTTATGAAACGAGCCTAAGAATTTTCCGTTTTGGCGAGCCCAAATGGAAAATTCAGATGAGTTTCATAAATATTATATGAGAAAAACACTCATTTCATATTCTATTTATCATATGATACACACACGCACAAATTCGCCACTCAGTATGACCCTTTTAACCCATCACCTAACTTGAGTTGCTGACGGCACTTGGAAAAAACATCGTCGTTTTACTAAAAATTTTCATTTTTTGCTTCCAAAACATAGGTTATGATCCCTCATTGGAACGAGCTTGTCAAGCTCATTCCAATGAGGGGTCATAACCTATGTTTTGGAATTAAAAAGTGAAAATATAAAAAAAATGAATGGCATTTTTCTTGTAGGTAAAAGATTAATACAATATAACCCACCCTAAATAGGACAGATAACGTAAATTCTCTCTACTGAAATTATGAAAATGTGGCCCAGTTGTATTTTGTTCAGCCAATGAAATTGGCGGAAATTGGCGGAAGGCTTTGTTTATCACTGATTAATATGAAAACAAAATATCAAATGTTTTAAAGTGAACAAAACGGACGAGTCATGTGATAAAATAAATTACTATACACTTATTATATTTATACAGAAAATCTTGTTTTTTGAATGGAGATTAAAATATTTTGCATTTGCAAGATGGAAAAAATATTTTCAGTAGAACTGGGAGGTTTGGATTTTTCAGATTTGGTTTCAGGTAAAACTTTGTTTTTGGTTCAGTTTTTCGATGTGTTAAAAACATACAGTCAGTAACACGTCAGGCACCATAATACAAAAAAAACCCCAATAGTTTGTACAATACCACTGGCCTATATAATACTTGTCTGTACGTACCTTCATTACATTCAGCATACATGCAACTTCCCTTTTATCATTGTTATGGATTCTTGGGGATCATCTGCTAAGCCAATCAAGCCTGAAAATAAGCAATCTGTCATTTGCAAAATGAAGCCTCCAAAGGGTGAATTTGCTGATGCTATCCCATACAGTGAGGCAATTTATCTTGTGGGTACCCTTTTCTGTTTATTCAGATTCAGATTTGAGGTTTGCAGAGGGTAAATTTGGTTTGGTGATGCTACCCTGCTGTGCAGAGTAGCATCACCAGATTCACCCTCTTGGGACCTCATTTTGCAGATGACAGTTTTGCTTATTTTCAGGTTTGAAGCCTATTGAGACAAAAAAAAATTAGGGTAACAAATGAGTAAAGTTCATTTATTTATTTATTGGGGTTTAACATCATTTTTGACAGCTAGGGTCACCTCGTGTCGGACAGATTTACGGGTGGAGGAAGCCGGATTACCCTGGAAAGAACACTGAGCAATGGTGAGCAACTGTCAGACTTCCCAACGAAATAAGTCCACACAAGGAAGGTTAGCATTGGTTGAAGACAAGTGCACCATTGATGTGTAGTATTTCTTAGTACACAATGCCACTGTGCCCCCACGTGAGGAATTGGGATTAAGTGCCTTGCCCAAGGACACAATGCAGTTGCCGCAGGTGGAATACGAAGTGAGGACCTCTTGGCTTGCAGCCTGCATCTCTACCTACTGAGCCCCAACTCCCAAATAAAGTTCATCTAATCTATTTTGTGTTCTCATTATCACATTTTCTCCTTTATATAAGAATTGTCTGATGGATGAGTCAATAAAGGAGAAAATGTGTCAATGTGAACACAACCTATTCTTTGCCAGAAAGATTGAGTGACGTGGGTCCATAGGGGCCACTAGTTCAGTTCCCCACCACAATGTTCACATGGGGGTCCCAAAATATCCAGAATGGCTAAAAATGTGGCACCAGACATGTTATGGTCCAGCATGAACACTGCCATCCCAGTAAAATAGTTTGAACAGAAAGATTGTTTTGTTGGGTTTTCTGGTTCACCAAAAAAAATGGAACCAAACTGGAAAACCCCAATGTCCAGCTCTAATTGTCCCCCGAAAAATTTTTTCCCAGAATTATTATTATTTTTTTTTTTGGGTGGGAATGGGGGTGGATGGGGGTGACTATTAAAATAGCCAGTGTCCATCCATCCGTGTGTCTGTCCTTGCATGTGTCTGTCCATTCATCCATCCCACTTTGGTTTCCCGATGATAACTTTAGTTATAGTCGGCCAAATCAAATGAAATTTGGCATGTAAATGTATCAACATAAAATACAGATCATGTTTGAATCTGGGTGGAGTCTGACAATTGTCGCCATAGTTATGCCCCTCTTTCAAATTAGAAAATTCATTTTTAGCTCAACTTTGACGAAGTCAAATTTGAGCTATTGTCATGGCCCGTCGTCCGTCCGTCTGTCCGTCCGTCTGTCTGTCCATCTATCTGTCCGTCCATCTGTCCGTCTGCCATCTGTCCGTACGTCAACAATTGGCTATGGCTTGGGCTAGAGGTCGTATTTATGAACCGATCTTTACGAAACTTCTTGTGTACCTTTGTTATGACCCTGGGACAGGAACGAGTGTTTTAGGTGTGGTCCGAAATTCAAGATGGCTGCCAGCGGCCATTTTGTACCGATGATGCAATAATCAGTTTTTTGTACAGAACTTCTGTATGAAAGTTCTGATTTGAATAAAGTTTTGTATAAATGTTTAGTACCATGGGATACATCACATATAATACGGGGTTTTTTCTCGTGCGTAAATTATGCAAATTAGACTGACTTTGATTTATTTAGTGTTACTTTCAGAGCTGTAAGTGCCAAGCTGCTATGGCTCGGGCTAGAGGCCGTATTTATGAACCAATCTTTACGAAACTTCTTGGGTACCTTTGTTATGACCATGGGACGAGAACGAGTGTTTTTGGGTGCGGTCCGAAATTCAAGATGGCTGCCAGCCGCCATTTTGTACCGACGATGCAGAAATCTGTTTTTTGTACAGAACTTCCATATGAAAGCTCTGATTTGAATAATTTTTTGTATGAATGTTTAGTACCATGGGATACATCACATATAATACGGGTTTTTTTCTCGTGCGTAAATTGTGCAAATTAGACTAATTTTGATGTTTTTTGGTGTTACTTTCAGCACTGTAAGTGCAAATGCCAATACGGCTCGGGTTAGAGGCCGTATTTGGGAACCGATCTTTACGAAACTTCTTGGGTACCTTTGGTATCACCGTGGGACGAGAACGAGTGTTTTTGGGTGCGGTCTGAAATTCAAGATGGCCGCTGGCAGGCATTTTGTTCAAAATTAGAGGCAATCAGATTTTTGCGCAGAACTTCCACTTGAAAGCTCTGATTTGAATAATTTTTTGTGTGAATGTTTAGTACCATGGGATACATCACATATAATACGAGTTTTTTTCTCGTGCATAAATTATGCAAATTAGATGAACTTTGATTTTTTCAGTGCTACTTACACACAGTAAGTACACATGTCAATACGGCTCGGGCTAGAGGCTGTATTTATCAACCGATCTTCACGAAACGTCTTGGGTGCCTTTGTTATCACCTTGGGACGAGAATGAGTGTTTCTGGGTGCGGTCCGAAATTCAAGATGGCTGCCAGTGGCCATTTTGTACCAAAATTAGGTCTAATCAGTTTTTTGTACACAACTTCTATACGGCTCAGGCTAGAGGCTGTATTTATGAACTGATCTTTACGGAACTTCTTGAGTACCTTTGTTATCACCGTGGAATGAGAACGAGTGTTTTTGGGTGTGGTCCGAAATTCAAGATGGCCACCAGCAGCCATATTGTACCAAAATTAGTGCAATCAGTCTTTTGTACAGAACTTCTGTATGAAAGTTCGGATTTGAATAAATTTTTGTATGAATGTTTAGTAACATGGAATACATCACATATAGTACGGGTTTTTATCTCGTGCAGAAATTATGCAAATTAGATGAACTTTGATTTATTCAGTGCTACTTATACACTGTAAGTGCACATGTCAATACGGCCCGAGCTAGACGCTGTATTTATCAACCGATCTTCACGAAACTTCTTGGGTACCTTTGTTATCACCTTGGGATGAGAACGAGTGTTTCTGAGTGCGGTCCAAAATTCAAGATGGCTACCAGTGGCCATTTTGTACCGAAATTAGGTCCAATCAGTTTTTTGTCACAACTTCTACACAGCTTGTATTTATATGATCTTCACGAAACTTCTTGGGTACCTTTGTTTTCACCTTGGGACAGGAATGAGTGTGTTTTGGGGTGCCTTTGTTATCACTGTGTTATGAGAACAAATATTTTGGGGTTCAGTCAGACCCGCTCTGGGACTCAAAAGATTTCTTTTCTAGTTTAGCATCTGACTGTCACCCACCTTTACAATACTTTACCTATACATTTGTTACAGGCTACGGTCAGTATTTATGTACAGGCTGTTATATACTTTATATGTACCTTTGTTATCAGGTCATTACCTAGATGTTTGTCATTGCTGTCACATCCTATACATGTACATGTCTTGACAAGTTGAGCTACAGTGTCATTGACACTTTCATTTTAGCTTAAGTTGACAAAGTCAAGATAAGCTATTGCCATCATGCATGCAGAAGTCTGTGAGTCTGTTAGTCTATGAGTCTGTTCAGATTTTCTTTGGCACTGGCTACACCCCTTAGTTCTTGTCTGATCATCACAAAATTTCATAGGCAGGTTCAAGGTCATGTCTAGATGAGAACGTCCCATTTTGGTTGCGATCGGTCAACCATTATGGCTGCAAGAGCCCAAAATCCAAAAAACATTTAACACAGTCTGCAGGTTGTATTTATGAAGGGAATTCATTGTAACTTGGTAGGATGACTCTGTATAATGTCTAGATGAAAACGTCCTCTTTTGGTCGCCATCAGTCAGCTGTGACCCCTGCAAGAGCCTGAAACTCGAAAACCTTTAGCACAGTCTACAGTTCATCGCATTTATGAAGGGATTTCATTGTAACTTGGTAGGATGACTTCATAAATTGTCAAGATGAGAACATCCTCTTTTCATCTCGAGCGGTCAACCATGATTGCTGCGAGAGTCCAAAACCCGAAACACTTTAGCACAGTTTACAGCTTGTATTTATGATTTCATTGTAACTTGGTAGGATGTTTCCGTATAATGTCTAGATGAGAATGTCCCCTTTTGGTCTTGATCGGTCAACCGTGACTGCTGCGAGAACCTGAAGCCCCAAAACCTTTAGCACAGTCTACAGGTTGTATTTATGAAGGGATTTTATTGTATCTTGGTAGGATGACTTTGTATAATATCTAGATGGGAACATCCCCTTTTGGTCGCGATCGGTCAACCGTGATGGCTAAGTGGGCCTAAAGCCCGAAAAGTTTAACACAGTCTGCAAGTCATATTTATGAAGGGATTTTATTGTAACTTGTAGGATGACTTTGTATAATGTCTAGACGAGAATGTCCTGTTTTGGTCATAATCGGTCAACTGCGACAACCACACAGGCATGTGACCTAGATTTGTTTAGCACAGTCTACAGTTCATATTTATGAAGCAATTTCATTTTGTAACTTGGAAGGATAACTTGGGATGATGTAAAGATGAGACTCGTATTTTGGTCACAATCGGTCAGGCGTTACTGCTGCCTGGTCACTTGACCTAGATTCCTTTAGTACTGCTTTCAGGTTTTTGTGAATGGATTTCATTGAAACTTGGTAGGATAACTTGGTATGATATCAGGATGCGACTCTCCTATTTTAGTAATGGTTGGTCAACCATAACCATCCAACCATCACATGACCTAGATTCCTTTAGCAGTGTCTATGAGTTATATTTATGAAGGGATTTCATTGCAACTTGGTAGGATGACTCATTTTGGAATGATTTTACTGTAAGTTGGTAACTTTGGTTGGCATGTTAACTGTTTGGGCCACATCAACCCAGGTCTTTATTCTGTTGAACAGTCTACACTCAAACCATTCTTTTTGAAAACCTGGCATATGGAGAACAGAATTTAACATATTCTCAATTATCACAATTCTTGTCTTATTTCATAATCCTTTCATAAACATTTAACATTATCCTTTTCATCAAACGCTACATACAGTCAAGTTTAGCCACAGTGCCATTGACACTTTCATTTTGGTTTCCCAATGATAACTTTAGTTATAGTTGGCCAAGTGAAATGAAATTTGGAATGTAGGTATATCAACATAAAATACAGTTCAAGTTCAAATCGTTTTTTTCTTTCCCTGAGTTATGTCTCTTTTTTGACTTCCGAAAAATTCAATATTTTTATACTGTACCAATGACCCAGACATAGCTGGTGCTAACTCTTAAAATATAGGGCCAAACACAAATTTTGCCCCCCAATCCCCAAAATTTGCATCTAAAACTAAAGAAAACATGTCCTGAAAGGCCCTCCACACCTCGCCCCCACTGCGCATGCGCAGTGTCAAGGACGTTCCGAAATTGGCGCCATTTATCATTCTAAGTTTGGCCCTTCATCAGTTAACATCTGACTGATCTTTGTGCTTTTAAATCTCAGTTTAAATGATGCCAGACACATAAATATTAGTGAAATGGTGATTCTAAGGAGGATAGAAAAGGAGGAGAGGAAAAGAATGTGTGACAGAATATTATCAGGGCTGTAACTTAAAATTTTTTAATGAAATTATGTTAAGTTACCTATTTTCAAGGCAGCAGCCATTTTGTTGTCATTCTGATTATTAGTTACACTGTTTTTTCAAGTGTTTTTCCTCTCTCCCTGTCCTTTAAGTTCCCCCTTGCTATTCTCCCATGCTTTTGGCATAGTTTCTGTAATTATTATTACTAAAATTTCTTGGGAGTTTTAGCTTAATAACAGAATGAATTCTGTTCTTTCCCCAGGTTTACGTCTTCACCTACGGGTGGTTAGGCATTGTGTTCTGCATCTACCATCTGTTGTTCTGCAGTTTCTTCCCTGGAAGTCTCTGTTTTGCATCAGATGGGGTATTTTTGGTAACTGATTTCGGGCCTGGGTGCCTGGAGTCTTATTTTAGTGTTTTTACACTCATTGTTTACATTTACAACAGCCCTCTGTGTGAGGGGGGGATTTCTAAATAATAATATCTTTATGTTATTTTAATCATAACTAGATACATTATTATTGTTCGTAAGTGTTGAATAAATTGTTTAAAATATTTTTAAAATTTTTGTCCACACTTAGGCTTGGGATCCATTGGGGCTCAACGTTACTTTTCAGAAACTTGGGCTGTTCTGAAAAAATATTTTTTCAAAATATTTTGATTTCAATTATTTTTTCTATATTAATGGATCATATTATTATTATGTATTTTGATTGCCAGGGGTTAGTGCGAGTACCAGGACTTGTTTTCTTTTCACATTGAAAGGATATTGATCAATTGTTTTAAGAGGAAGTCTTCCTCTGACCTTATTATCATTCTATATGTGGTCAGTGTACTCGCATTAACTCCTGTTCTGTATCGTATGATTTCGATGACAATATGGGAAGCGTATGTCACGGTATGTTGTTGGGGATTTGGACACTCCGGTCCTTTCCCCGCAGGGTCACTCTACTTTATCAATTTCTATTTCAGACGATCAAGATTAGGGTGATGTATCTGTGATGTCTTCCAACAGTGTGCCTCCGTCGTCACAATTAATGAAGGGCTAGCGGAAAAGTGCTCATGTAATACGCCAATTGCCTAAGAGGACCCTAGTAGGTTCGACGGCCTTTGACGTCCGCTAGCTCGCCCGGTGTAGCGTCCATTCACCGAATGGTTCGGCAGCCGGGTTCGTCCGTTGCGGTCTAGAAGGAATTTTGGGGTGATGCGAGCACTATAAAATTAACTTAATGCACACCCAGTGACGGCGGATCGGAGGGAGAACGGAGGAAGCCTTTTAATCCGGTTCATAGCTCGTTCCGGTCCATCCGGACGGCAAGCGAGAGAGGCCCCTCTCTCGTTCAACAACATCTGGCCCCAGATGTTGTGGTACAAATGTGTCGTTAGCGGAGCATACGTCCGTCGCTCGGGACGCTCCGTTGTATAGGCAGTCCGCTGAGACTGCTAAGGCTTCCTCTTCTCGTCAGCGCACACGACCGCACCTTGGCTGCGTGACCGCCGATATATTACCAGCTTCGCCGATCAAGGATTCTTCGGCGACCAGGTCACACCATCCGGCAGCCAGGGATTCGAGACCGATGGACTCCGGACGTTCGCATAGGAAGTATGCGGGAGCCATCTGATGCGGAGCTGCCCTCGGCGAAGCACCGATAGACTGCGCCTCCGCAGGTCTCGACGCCGGACATTCTTGTGCACATAGCACAGCTTATCGCAGCATCCCAGCAGCCGACAGAAACGGTGTCGGATCGAGAATTATCCGACAGCGCTGGGTCGGTAGCCGGGGACTCGAGGCCTGCAGACTCCGGACGTTCGCATAGGAAGTGTGCGGGAGTCAACGTGCACGGAGCTTCCAGCGGCAATGCATCGTAAGTCCGCTACTGCACAGGCCTCGGGAACGGACGTGCTTTCCTTAATAGCACAGTTTATCGCAGCATCCCAGCATCAACTGAATCTGTCGCATATATTTTATCCGACGATGCTGGGTCGGGACGCTCCGCGGAAGCGGGTACGGACGTCCGAAAGTTTCATCCGGTCCGACGGGATACCGAAAGGGATTCGGTGGATTTCAAGCTTTCCCTTTCGGAACAACATATGCTGCGATGCCGGATAAGAAACTGATAGCGTCGGTGGACTTAGAAATTTTTGGTTCGGTTCAGGGACATCGTCCCTCAGTTCCGACATAGTCCAATAATGTCACACAAACTTTCGAATTATTGAACGACGCTATATATATTATTATTTTATGCTTGCTATCCAAGCATTTCTGGTTTCTTGTTCGAAGAGTTATGGAGATGTCTTCAAAAGTGTGCCTCTGTCGTCATAGTTAATGAAGAGTTAGCGGCAATAAGTGCTCATGGAATATGTCTATCGCTTACGGAGTGACATTCGCTAGCTCACCCGGTGTAGCGTACATTCATCGAATGGTTCGGCTGCCGGGTTCGTCCGTTGCGGTCTAGGAAGGAGATTTGGGTGATGCGAGCACTTTAATTACATTAGTACTCACCCAGTGACGGCAGATTGAGGACAGATCGGAGGAAGCCAACAACATAGGGGACCGCATGTTGTGGTTCAGATATTTTACATTCGGAGCATATGTCCGTTGCTCGGGACGCTCCGTTATATTGACAGTCCGAGAGACTGTCTTTAATGCTTCCTCATCCTCACAGCAGGGCACACGACCGCACATTGGCTACGTGACCTCGAGTATCCGATCAGTTTCGGCATTCAGTGATTCCACAGCGAATAGGTCGCGCCATCCGGTAGCCAAAGGACACGAGGCCTATACACTCCGTTCGCTCGCATATTGGAAGTATGCACGGGGTAACGATCTCGGAGCTTCCTGCGGCAATGCATCGTAAGACCGCTGCTCCTCAGGCCTCAGTGACGGACGTGCTATCCGAGTTAGCACAGTTGTTTCGCAGCATCCCAGCAATTGACGGTTTCTCGGTCGAATCAGGAATTATCCGACGGCGCTGGGTCGGTGCGGTCCGCGGTTGCATCAAGCTACGGACGACCGAACGCTTTATAGGGTCCGACAGGATGGCGAAAGGGATTCGAAAGATTTCGAGTTTTCCCTTTAGTAGTATCGGAAGATGCCTTTCATATCTTCTGGCATTTCTTCCAGTGATTATTGTTCGGACTTCATTGCTGCGATCTTGGAGAAGAGACTTATAGCGTCATTGGACTCGGATTTTTCGATCGGTACAGGGACTTTGTCCCTGACTTACCGACGCAGTCCAATATTGTCATTACAACATGTGTTTTATTTTTCGACGCTATATATTATATATATATACAAGCCTGCTACTAAGCATGATAGTTTAGTTTCTTGTCCGCGTGGCTCATTTCTGCCATTTTATCTTTTTTACATATAGTTTATTTTGGCAGAGCAGGGCATACCGAGAGTTCATATGCGTCTAGACGGTGTGATTAAAGACTGCATATATTCTTTTTCGCCGTTTATGTCTTTTCCAATTTCAATGTTGGGAATGACATTATGTATAGTAGACTTAACTTAGACGCTTTATTATACGTAATCCGCCTTACTGAGGCGTTATCATTACGTCTTCAAGAAAAGATTTACGGGATATTATTCTCAATGTAATTTCTTTTGAGGGCAGTAGTTTGTTCACGTATAACTCCGCCCTTCAGTGGCTGATTGGAGTTGGTTAGACGTGATGCAGCCCTAGCTACATCCACGCGTGGATAGTAGGTTAAGAACTCTCTCAGAGTCGCTTCGTTCTCGGAGGAGCTTCTCTTCGACGGCAACTTTCCGGCAATCCATGAATTGCTTGATTTATACATTCTCTTGTCTATCTAGTGTTACAAGAGATTCAGACTGGGGCAAACATTCGGTGGTTGACTCAGAGAGTGCCGCCGCAGTTGCCGGACCCTAGTGTGGCTGTTATGACGGTTGCCAGTCAAACAGATTGGGATATACTGATCCCTACGGATTCGAAGTGCCAGGGTCTTTGGGTTCCGCAGTCTTTTAGCTATCAGTTTAACTTCCGCGGAATAATGTTTTTTAGGCTTGCTTTATGTCATTGCATGAACATTATTCAGAAACGCATGCCCAAATTCCTGTCCTTTAATTCGACAGTAGTGGCGTATCTCCGGAACCAGGGAGGCACTCTTTCGTTTCCGTTATTCAATTTAATGGAAAGAATCCGTCTGTTGGTTATAGTACACCAAGTTCAGTTTTGGTCCGTCATATTCTGGGTCGTCTGATTGTTTTATCGCACTCCCGTTCTCTTACGAGTCGCTTGTTGCTGTCAGAATGGACTCTCAACAAACAAGTATTTAATCAGATTTGCTATCTATGGGAGCGCCCAATGATGTTTTATTTATGACACAGCTTGCTAATCAATTGCAGACGTATGTGTTGGCTTGTCCAGATCTCTGAGCTAATACTGTTAACGCTCTATTGATCTATAGGACGGAATGATAGGATACGCGTATCCTCCGGCGCTGTTGTTTTAGCAGGTATTGCTAAGATAAACAACCACAATACATTTCTGTTGATAGCATCTCTATCTTCACAGAGATCATGAGTAATTTACTCTCTTGTCTACTGTGGATCTTAACGTGAAATCTTCCTCTATGTGAGGATCTTTTTTCACTGGGTAAATCGTGTCATCTTTATCACAACCAGCAAGGTCGCAACCTTCATGTATTCCGTTGTGTGGTCCGTATTGCATTGTAAGCACTGTACTGGACGAGCTTTGGACGCGATTTCTTACTATAGGAGATCCTCTTCTTCGCTATTCTATGCGACTAAAGTGGAGGCTCTTCCGTCGTGGTGTAGGGATCATTATGTTCATATGGTTGATCCCTCCATACTACGCATTGCTAGTTTTTAGTATACTTGTTTCACAAGATCTACTGCAGCCTGTTGTTATTTAGGTTATAGGTTTATGTTACCTCATACCTATGCACTCTACGATAGTTTACAATTGAGTCTTTTGTCTCTTTATCTAAGTCAGTTAGTAACTTTTTGATAAATAGACTTAGAATCTTTAGATTAAATTCCTATACGGATTTTAACTTCGGTTCTTATTTAGCTATGTAATCATTTGAGCCTCTGGAAACAGTAGTTTTCAAATTCTGACCTTTTAGACAGTAATTCTGTTGGTTTCTCTTTTACTGTAGAGTCAGTGAGTTTCATGCACTATCGATGGATGATTTTCACTTTCATAGTTTCGGAATGAATACTTCTGTTACTATTTAGGTTGGATTGTTGCATAAGAGTTAGGCTCCTATTTCCGGAACCTATTATTTTAAGGTCCTTCCGTCTTCGTATGGGCATAGGCCTTTACTCTTTCCGGGTACAGTTTATGTATTTATAAACAGATATCTGTTTATTACAAGGGCGTAAGCTTCTTCTGTCTTTGATGTCTAGTAGAAGGACGTTACGCTCCATTTTATTTTTAATGGATTCTATTAACTAGCGTACTGCTTATGGTATATCATTGGCTTAGCAGTTGTGCTTAAGATTTCGGCTCATGAAGTAAGAGTTCTTCTACTTCTTGGGCTTACATTAATAGTGTTGCTATTATAGATTTTTGAAGGCTGCTCATTGCGCTCAGCCATCCATTCATGAATTTTATCTCAGAAATATCGAGTCCATTTCTGGAGGCCTCTATTGTTAGGTCTATTATCTACTGCTCAGAATGTCATTCACTTAACAGTTGCTACTATAGCTAGGTAGGCTGTCTGTTTCGGCAGTGTCTCCGTTCGGCTGCCCTCTTCGCTCTGGGCTATTTGACCCAGGGCAAGAAAAAGGGGGGGGGAGGGTGTTCCCTTGGGTCACCTGTTTTACTATGAAAACAAGGGGATACCTCCTCCGGAGTTAGTAATTCTGAGCTGTTATTGGGATGGTTGTTTAGTGAGAAGTTTAGGTTTTTAAAATTCATTCAAGTCTTAGTTTTTAAAGTATAGCTTTTGAATATTGCATATGTCAACGGACATGATTATGCAATCCTCAGACACTTTTAGGAGTATAAGAGTCTCTATTCTCTAAACTTACTTTATTTATTGGCTTACTTTAAAAATTATTAGTATAAGGATTATATTGGATATTAATAGAGTACATGGATGTATGAAGCTCAATTTTGGAAGGTGTTGTATCTTTCTAATTTATCATAAATATGAAAGATACATGTAAGGCCTATTACTTCTTTTTCCCTACAGGGGATGACTCTATTTTATTTTATTGAGCGTATTCCATTTTGCTCTATGTCCTTGGCCCTCCAGCCTTTTTACTATTCAGCTATGTCTGGGTCATTGGTACAGTATAAAAATGTTAAAAAATTTATAGTAATTTATATATTTTTTATACTTACCAATGACCCAGACGGGGATGGCCCTCCCAGGAGTTGGGAACTCTTGCCTCCCCGCTGAGTACATAGCGCTTACCAGGCACTGGTTATTAGAATGATAAATGGCGCCAATTTCGGAACGTCCTTGACACTGCGCATGCGCAGTGGGGGCGAGGTGTGGAGGGCCTTTCAGGACATGTTTTCTTTAGTTTTAGATGCAAATTTTGGGGATTGGGGGGCAAAATTTGTGTTTGGCCCTATATTTTAAGAGTTAGCACCAGCTATGTCTAGGTCATTGGTAAGTATAAAAAATATATAAATTACTATAAATTTTTTAACTTTTTTCAGATACCTTGAATTGCACATGTTTTGTGTGTGGGTGTGTTTGGGGAGGGGGGGGGGGGAGAGGAGGGGGGGGGGGGGGGTATGTGTGGCTGAGTGGCCTTTCATTTTCATTTGTGGCCTTTTTATGTAGAAAGATAGTTTTTCCACCTCCAGAGTAAATTATTTTCAGCATTCAGTATTTTAAAAAAAATATCCATATTTTTCCATATGGCCTAAAAAAGTTGAAAATCTGTTTCTCGGACTCTCCTACATGGTCCTTTTGGCTGCTGCATGCTCTCTTTTTATAACCATTGCAAACTTAAAAAATTAAAAATTAAATGGTTTATGTCTCATATTTTACTCAAGTTAATAAAATTGATAAATTTGTCCCTTGTGTGCAACAAGGCTTTGCAATGCCTTCGCATTGCAAAGCTTTCTTGCACTCAAGGGACGAAATACACCACCACCCATGCTATTATGTAGATTATGAGGCCTAAAACATAAAACAAACCAAGAACATGAGCTTTTGATGGCAAAGAAATAATTACAAAAATAAAATAAAATAAAAAACCACCCACATGGAATTTTACAAAAAATGAACTGAGAAACAGAAGATATTTGTGGAGCCTATTCTTTTTACATTGCTGTTGGAAATAATTTCATATTGTTCTTTTTTAACAACCAATATGGAAGAGACAACATTAACATTAATTTTGAATGCTTATCTTAAAATACTTGAATGCAAGTCTTATTCGAAAAATATTACCCACCATGTTACTTAAACCTTCAACAAGTTATCAGATAAATTGTTTATTTTTTCAGGATGGCAAATATTCATTAGCTTCGGTGAGATAACATCCTTTGAAATGTGTCATAATGATTTATGTTCAGTTATAATATCTGCCTAATTCTTATTGTAAATATAAGACATTCAACTCTTTCACCATCAAACGCCTAATTATCTATATTTTTACTGTCAAATTTCATTTCCTGTAATTTTAATGGAGTGAATTATTAAATTATTAACAAGCTATTAATTAAAAATAGAATATGTTTTCATTTTTGAAATTCACTAAAAAATAATTAGAACTTTTATAAGTTATCTCCACGTTTGGGTTTTTTTTATATAAAAAACAAACTGAATTAATGGAGAAAGTCAGTGGTGAAAGTGTTAGAATCTCTTATGAACCTCTTATACACTCAGATGTTTATTTTATTATATTATGTATCAGGGATGAAAAATATCGTCAGATTTGCAGATTTCATATAATACATTCTCACTATAGTGCCAGATAGTTAATTGGGTCTGTCTTAATTGAATAACCCTATTAACTGCATATAACTAACTCCAAACACCAAACCATTTACTATCAGGAAAGTTGATCTTTTAACCCTTTACCTAACATGAAAAGCAGATGACACTTGCAAACAAAATTATTGAATAACTAGTTTTTTGTCAAAAACATAGCTTATGACCCCCCATTGGAATGAGCTTGACGATCTTGTTCCAATGAGGCTTCATAGGCTATGTTTTTGTGGTAAAAAATGAAAAGAATAATGAAAATTGAATGACAATTTTTGTGAATAGCACTGGTCGGTTTTGGTTGTTACACTGGGTAAAAGGTTAAATGCTTATCGGTTCAAGTAATCTCATGGAAATTGAATAAAAATGTCTGATCTATTAAAGAATTAGTCTGACAAACACTGAACTACCCATGTTTTTATACCTTTTCACTCTCTGTGCATCTAATATAAATAGGGGGCGCGGTGGCTCAGTTGGTAGAGGTGCAGGCTGCAAGCCGAGAGGTCCTCGGTTCGAATCCCACCTGCGGCGACCGCGTTGTGTCCTTGGGCAAGACGCTTTACCCCGATTGCCTACATGGGGGCATGATGACGCTGTGTACTGAAGCGTACTGCAAGTCGATGGTGCGCATGTCTTCAACCAATCTAACCCTGCCTGTGCTGTGCTGCGGTGCAGAGTTCAGGGTTACGATGTTGGAGAGCTGACAGCTGCTCGTCGTTGCTCGGTGGTTCTCTCCGGGTACTCTGGCTTCCTCCACCCGTAAAACTGTCACGGTCACGATTAGCCATTGTGCATAAGTATGTGACCTTAAACACCAATAAATAAATAAATAATCTAATATAAATATTTAATCTATTATATCTTGTTTGACAGTTTGACATAAGTTCCATCAAACAAAATGTAATAGAATAATCTCCTGATCATCATTAAAATACTGGAAAATAACCAATTCAGGTGAATTATGTTAATTTAATATCTTTTTACTAGCAAAGTACCTATTCATTTAACTGGATTCCACTGTTTTGGCCAAAAAAATATAAAAAGATAAAAAATGTTTTCTCAGGCCCTCCCACATGGTCCTTTTGGCTGCTGCATGCTCTCAGTCAGGGCAGCTATGGTGATCACTCACTGTACGTCGTCCGTGAACATGATGTTTGCATTTTCTCCTCCCAAACCGGTGAACCAATTTAATTGATATTTGAGATAATAGTTTGTTATGACATCGCATTTTGATTTTGTTCAAATCAAGTTGCCACGCCCCTCGGTAGGGCCACGCCCAAAAAGTGTGCTTAAATCTTAAAAAATCTTCTTCTCATGAACTAGCAGTAGCAGAGACTTGGTATTTGGTGTGCAGCTTCCTTTTGAAGTGTAGACTCGGATTTGTTCAAGAGAAGTTCGAGGAGCTATATATGCCTTCGTTATGGGAGGGGCAAGAATTTTTGCCCCACCCAAAATTACTATTTTCCAAACCGAGAGGCAAATTTGAACCAAATTTGATATGAGGGCTTATTGGGTCATAAGTACTAAATTTATGCCCCCAAAAATTTACCCGTTGCCCCATGGGAACCACAGGAGCTAAAAATAGAAAAAAATTAAACCGCCCATATCTCCAAAACTACACAGCACTGAGAATTCTTATTTGGTGTGAAGCTTCCTTAGGACCAACAGAATGGAATGGTCAAATAAAAATTGCTATTGGTTTTATCATGGGGTACTTTTTGGGGACTTTGAAAAAGCGCTGATTCAGCATTTTTAGCTCAACTTTGGCGAAGCCAAATTTGAGCTTATGCCATGGGCAGTCGTCCACCTGGCCATCTGTCCATCAACAGTTCAATACGGCTCGGGCTAGAGGCCGTATTTATGAACCGATCTTTATGAAACTTCTTGGGTACCTTTGTTATGACCATGGGACGAGAACGAGTGTTTTTTGGTCCGATCTAAAATTCAAGTTGGCTGCTGGCAGCCATTTTGTACAAACTTAGGTGCAATCAGATTTTTGCGCAGAACTTCCATATGAAAGCACTGATTTGAATAATTTTTTGTAGGAATGTTTAGTACCATGGAATACATCACATATAATACAGGTTTTTTTCTCATGCGTAAATTATGCAAATTAGACTAACTTTGATGTATTTAGTGTTACTTTCAGCACTGTAAGTGCAAATGCCAATATGGCTCAGGCTAGAGGCCATATTTATGAACCGATCTTTATGAAACTTCTTGGGTACCCTTGGTATCACCGTGGGACGAGAACGAGTGTTTTTGGGTCTGGTCCGAAATTCAAGTTGGCCGATGGCAGCTATTTTGTACAAAATTAGGTGCAATCAGATTTTTGCACAGAACTTCCATATGAAAGCACTGATTTGAATAATTTTTTGTATGAATGTTTAGTACCATGGGATACATCACATATAATACGTTTTTTTTTCTCATGCAGAAATTATGCAAATTAGATGAACTTTGATTTTTTCAGTGCTACTTACACACAGTAAGTACACATGTCAATACGGTTCGGGCTAGAGTCTGTATTTATGAACCGATCGTCACGAAACGTCTTGGGTACCTTTGTTATCACCTTGGGATGAGAACGAGTGTTTCTGGGTGCGGACCAAAATTCAAGATGGCTGCCAGTGGCCATTTTGTACCGAAATTTGGTCTAATCAGTTTTTTGTACACAACTTCCAATACGGCTCAGGCCAGAGGCCGTATTTATGAACCGATCTTTACGAAACTTCTTGGGTTCCTTTGTTATCACCATGGGATGAGAATGAGTGTTTTGGGGTGTGGTTCGAAATTCAAGATGGCCACCAGCAGCCATTTTGTACCAAAATTAGTGCAATCAGTCTTTTGTACAGAACTTCTGTATGAAAGTTTTGACTTGAATAAATTTTTGTATGAATGTTTAGTAACATGGAATACATCACATATAGTATGGGTTTTTTTCTCGTGCAGAAATTATGCAAATTAGATGAACTTTGATTTATTTAGTGCTACTTATACACTGTAAGTGCACATGTCAATACAGCTCGGGCTAGAGGCTGTATTTATCAACTGATCTTCACGAAACTTCTTGGGTACCTTTGTTATCACCTTGGGATGAGAACGAGTGTTTCTGGGTGCGGTCCAAAATTCAAGATGGTTGCCAGTGGCCATTTTGTACTGAAATTAGGTCCAATCAGTTTTTTGTACCCAACTTCTACACGGCTCAGTCTAGAGGCCGTATTTATGAACCGATCTTTACGAAACTTCTTGGGTACCTTTGTTATCACCATGGGTCGAGAACGAGTGTGTGTTTTTGGGTCCGGTCTAAAATTCTAGATGCCCGCCAGCAGACTTTTTTGTACCAAAATTAGTGCAATCAGTTTTTTGTACAGAACTTCTGTATGAAAGTTCTGATTTGAATAAATTTTTGTATGAATGTTTAGTAACATGGAATACATCTCACATAATACAGGTTTTTTTCTCATGCAGAAATTATGCAAATTAGATGAACTTTGATTTGTTCAGTGCTACTTATACACAGTAAGTGCACATGTCAATACGGCTCAGGCTAGAGTCTGTATTTATGAACTGATCTTCATGAAACTTCTTGGGGTACCTTTGTTATCACCTTGTGACAGGAACAAGTGTTTCTGGGTGCCTTTGTTATTACTGTGCTATGAGAACAAATATTTTTGGGTTCAGTCAGACCCATTCTGGGACTCAAAAGATTTCTTTTCTAGTTTAGCATCTAACTGTCACCCCACTTTTCCAATACTTTACCTATATATTTGTTACAGGCTACAGTCAGCATTTATGTACGGACCGTTACAATACTTTACATGTACCTTTGTTATCAGGTCATTACCTAGATGTTTGTCATTGCTGTGTCACATACTATACATGTACATGTCTTAAACAAGTTGAGCTACAGTGTCATTGACACTTTCATTTGTTGCCCAGTGATGTCATGGGGGTACACAAGGGTTTATTTACTAAATTTGTTATCGTTAAAGTTGCCTTGTCATTCACGCTGCCTTGTTCATAGTAGGTACTCTCCTAAAAATAGTAACAGTAAATCCTAACAGATAAAATAATATCACTTCAAAGATAATATGAAGCACATCCACAGAATATGAAACCTTTAAATTGTGGTACTGGCACTTCAGAATAAAGCCCAAATATGGGCGTTCCGCACTCTACCAGTTAAGTGTTTTCATAAACATTCGCTCTGTTATGTGTGATATATGATATGTTATAATAAACTATTGTAGGTCACATTTTCAACAAGTATTTATGAGTGATTTAGGTCGAAAGAGGAGCAATCCTATTCTTTTTCCTACTTGTCTTTGGCATATGCAGCCATGAGTTTATCATCATCTCTTCATACAGTTTGTGTTCAAGCCTGAAAAAAGCAGACTGTCATCTGCAGAATGAGGTCCCCCAGAGGGTGAATTTGGTGATTCTCCCATGCACAGCAGGATAGCATTACTAAATTTACCCTCTGTGAATCTCAATCTGAATCAAGGTCTCAGGCCTAAACAGAAAGAGGTACCCAGAGGATAAATTGGTGAATTCTAGCCCACTCTATGGGATTGCATCAGCAAATTCAGCCTATGGAGACCTCCTTCAGCAAATGATAGATAACTGATTTCCAGGTTTGTTTATGTTAGTTCTGAAGTCTGATTAGAAGTTGTAAAAAATGAAGTTTTAAGTTTTTGTTGTAATTCTCTTAGAGATACTCACCTTATTGAGAATATGACGTTCAATTCTATTTCACTATAAGTTGTATCAATGTCTCTCTTTAAAATTCCCTTAGATATACACACCTTTTTGAGAATCTAATGTACAATTTTATGTCACTATAACTTGTATCATTGTCACTCTTTATCCCTTGAAGGCTTAACCCTCAAAGGCCTCTCTCTGGCTTTTACAACCTCAGAACAGGTGCACTTAACATACCATCATGAGTAGGTCCTGCTGACAATTACATAGGCAGTGGTATCTAGTCAAGTCTTGGCTGCCTGTTAAGGCAGCCAATACTTGACTAGAAATCACTGTTAAGCCACTGGGTGTGTACAGGCTGTGGTCAGGTGTGAATTTAAGACAACTGTCCAGACCCTCAAGGGTTAAGTAAAACTAACTTCGATAGATTTTGTGGCCTCACAACGGATGCCTCGACATGAAATCAAGTGGAAGTCATTCCTCCAATTGTGACATTTTTGGCTGTGGTCACATCTTGGCTGCGTATTGTGGCAGCCACGACTTGACTAGAAATTATTTCCAAGCCTACAGGCTGATTGTACAATATAGATAACTCAATTATTAGATTTTTCTTTTGTTAACTCTTTACATACTGAGGTGAATACACCAAAATTTCAACTGGAAATTTTTCACATGTACAACCAAGAATTCAACCAATTCAGCATCGTTTGACATTTGGTCTCTGTCAAAAACGACTGAATTGTTTCCTAATTCCATTATGGGAAGACTTGGTCATTTGAAATGTTTGTATTTTGACATCAGTGTGTAGGGGGGTCAGTAACTCTCTTAATTGCATAAAATTTCCTATATTACCAAATCATTTACTGTACCTTTAGTACATATTTCATCTGTTAATTTCAATTGCATATATGATAAAGAGTAAGCAACTATTAATTGAATAAAAAAATATTGTCATCTCTTGAAGAATTACTCGGACAACCTGAGCTGTCCACATTTACAGACAGTTCAACTTCATTGCATCCAATAATAACATTTAATTGAATACTCTTAATTGAATAGTTTTCACTGACCATGATGCTATTCCATTAACCCTTTACCTAACGAATCTCCGCAACAGCCTGCATAATATATTAAAAAAAATTTCAACAAAACCATATCATGTGACCCTTCATTGGAATGAGCTCATCGAGCTTGTTCCAATTAGAGGCCATGTGATATGGGTTTGTTCAAATTTATGAGGAGAAATAATATTTAAAATAATAACTTTCGTCTGTGTTGGGTAAAGGGTTAAAACAAAGTTCCATTGTATTGTGAAATTACAGAAACTTGTGTAGGTCTTTTAGGGTTAAAAATTCACTTTGCTGTTTCACTGTTTAGATAAATATTGTATACACCGCTTTCAGTATTCAACAGTTTCTTTAGTCTTTATCGGTTAAAGCATTGGTAAAATTTCTTGTTTCAAGGGAATGATAATAATATAACTCTTTGGCCAGCTTTTGGTTTGTTGCAGTTCTCATTTGAGAAGGTCTTGATTATCCCTGTTTTCCCACACCTGCCCCTTCTCCCCTCCCAATACCCTGAAACAAACTGCTATCATGTACTTCTTTCTTCCCAATCTTAATATTGATCAGCATACTGACTCCTGTCCTTTGTATCACCCAGAAGCCACATGCCCTTCATTCCCGATCCCATTTTCACATTGTGCAGAGTTGGTACTTTGTTGAGTCTGACAGTTTCTTGCACTGCTCTGTGTTTCTCTAGTTTCCTCCAAGCTACTTGGTTGTTCTCTTCAGGGTACTCCAGCTTCTTCCACCCATTTATCTGACTGACATGAGATGACACTGTCAGTCAAATGTGTTGTTAAGCCCCATTAAATAAATAAGTATACCACTGTAAGATTATTAATATTCTTGAGTAGTATGGGGTGAGATTAGGAGTCCGGTGACGGCACTTTTGAAATTAGGTCCTGTGTGTATTATTATTACTTTAAAGAATTACTTTCGTTGGACAAAAGTAATTCTTTAAAATGATGATAACAAACAAACCATTTAAGACCTGTTTCATTTATTAGCCCGACTGTTTACAGTGAGGGCTATAGTCATGACTTTCGTTCGTCTGTCTGTCTGTCCATCTGTTAACATTTAGAGTTTTGGTTAAAGTTTATGGTTAAGTTTTTTACTGAAGGTTCAAGTGTTTTTTTTGTTTTTTTTCAGTTTAGTCATGACTTTCAATTGTCCGTCTGTTAATTAACATTTGGAGTTTTGGTTAAAGTTTGTGGTTAAAGTTTTTTAGTCAACCTTAAAGTTTTTTCTTTTTTTTTTAATTTTAAATTAATATTACTATTGATTGTAACATTCTCATTATGTTTTTTTTTATGTTTTATGTTATTTTGGGAAATATTTAACCCTTTTTTGTATGGCAGTTTAACTTACAACTTCCAGCTTAAATTTTTTTTTTGGGGGGGGGGGGGGGGAGGGTGGGGGGTGGGGTGTTTTAAAATTACACTTTTAATTCTTCAAACAGTATAGTGGAATGTCACTGTTTCTCATTTGGGACAATGTCTACTATCTACTGAACATTTCTACAGTGATTTTCATTAATACCAGCATGATTTTAACCCTTTTTAAACATGTTTTCAGACTTACTTTCTTTGTATTTGAAATTAGACTTTGCAACATGCTTACTTACTCTAATTCTTGCATGGTCAATACAACTTAATGATTCCATTTACATCAACGATTTCTTTTATCGGTTTTAGGAAATATTTAACCCTTTTTTGCCTATCAATTTTACTTCGTATTCCCAGCTTAAAGTTTTGGATTAAAGTTCTGCTTTTTAAGGTTCTACCTTTCATTCTCCAAACACTCTGTTACGTCATTTCTTTTTTTTCATTTCGGGCAACGTCTACTGAAGTTGTACACAGTGATTTCAAATAATATTGGCATTAATTTAACCCATTTCACAATGCTTTTCAAACTTAGTTTCTCTAAATTTCAAATTAGGTTTCTACCACATACTTTGTTACTTTCTATCCCCTCCCACAAGGGGGGGATATAGCACAGAGCTCGCTCCATCTGTCTATCTGTCAGTCCATCCGTCAGTCTGCCAGTCCATCCGTCTGTCCGAACTTTCATTAATCCATACCTTAAACAAAAGCTAACAGATTTCAGTTCTTTTCAGTACATGTCTCTAGGTCAAGTTTGATGACCACAATTATCCATTGAAAATTGTTGAAGTTATTTCCCTGCCCAGCCCCTGCCAATTAGGCATTTTTAGTCGAGTTGTGACGAAGTCAAACTTGACTTATAGTTTGATGAATGGCGGGCGGGCGTAAACAATTGGTTTCCAGATGATAACTTGATAATGGTTCAACCCACATTCATGAAACTTCATATGTAGGTTGGCCTTCGTGAGAGGAAGAACCCTATTTATTTTGGACTTACTAGGTCAAAGGTCAAGGTCACATTGACCCTGAACATAGTAAATCAAAACAATTGGTTTCCGGATGATAACTTGATAATGGTTCAACCCATGTTCATGAAACTTCACAGTTAGGTTGGCATCAGTGAGAGGAAGAACCCTATTTATTTTGGACTCACTAGGTGAAAGGTCAAGGTCACAGTGACCTTCAACATAGTAAATCGTAAACAATTGGTTTCCGGATGATAACTTGATGATGTTTCGACCCACGTTCATGAAACAGCAGGTAGGTTGGCATCAGTGAGAGGAGAACCCTTTTTATTTTGGACTTGCCAGGTGAAAGGTCAAGGTCATAGTGACCTTCAACATAGTAAATCGTAAACAATTGGTTTCCGGACGATAACTTGATAATGGTTTGACCCACATTCATGAAACTTCATAGGTAGGTTGGCCTAGGTGAGTGGAAGACCCTGTTTATTTTGGACTCACTAGATCAAAGGCCAAGGTCACAGTGACCTTGAACATAATAAATCGTAAACAATTGATTTCTAGATGATTATTTGACAATGATTCCACCTACGTTCATGAAACTTCATAGGTAGGTTGGCATTGGTGCAAGAAAGAGCCCTATTTATTTCTGAATCACTAGGTCAAAGGTCAAGGTCACAGTGACCCTTCACATAGTAAATTGTAAACAATTGGTTTCCGGATGATAAGTTGATAATGATTAAACCCACTTTTGTGCTGTCACAACTTGACATTGGATTGGTGATCCTACTGGCATTTTTTTTTTTTCTTTCCTCCAATATGCATTTTGAACTATTTACAGCCACTACATGCGGAACCTTTTTTTAAACTCATGTAACCCCCACCCTCGGGCCAATTAGGCACTTTTTTATACCACCCACTTGAAAAGTGGGCGGTATATAGCATTCATGGTGTCCGTACTTCTGTACTTCCGTACGTCCATACTTCCGTACGTCCGTGACGCTTTGGGGGTACACATCTGCTATCCGCTACTCCTCTTAAACCAGTGGGTGGATTTCATTGAAACTTACAGGCATTCTTTTCTATACATTATAGATGTGCACCTCCTATTTTGCTTTCAGGTATTTTTATTTTTTACTCTTTCCCAAAGAGCGAAATGAACTTAGCCAAATTGTTGTGATGCTTTAGGGGGGTACACTCCTGCTATCCGCTACTCCTCTTATACCAGTGGGCGAATTTCATTGAAACTCTCAGACATTCTTTTATATACATTATAGATGTGCACCTTCTATTCTGCTTTCAGGTATTTTTATTTTTTCTATCCCATGTGGCAAAATGAACTTAGTACGTCCGTACGTCCATACATCCATTATGCTTTGAGGGGTACACATCTGCTATCCGCTACTCCTCTTAAACCAGTGGGCAGATTTCATTGAAACTTTCAGGCATTCTTTTATATACATTCTAGATGTGCACCTCCTATTTTACTTTCAGGTATTTTTTTTTTTACTCTGTCCCAAAGGTCTTAATGAACTTAGCCAAATTGTTGTGATGCTTTGTGGGGGGTACACACCTGCTATCTGCTACTCCGTCTGTACGTCCGTGACGCTTTGGGGGTACACATCTGCTATCCGCTACTCCTCTTAAACCAGTGGGTGGATTTCATTGAAACTTACAGGCATCCTTTTCTGTACATTATAGATGTGCACCTCCTATTTTGCTTTCAGGTATTTTTATTTTTTACTCTTTCCCAAAGGGCGAAATGAACTTAGCCAAATTGTTGTGATGCTTTAGGGGGGTACACTCCTGCTATCCGCTACTCCTCTTATACCAGTGGGCGAATTTCATTGAAACTCTCAGACATTCTTTTATATACATTATAGATGTGCACCTTCTATTCTGCTTTCAGGTATTTTTATTTATTTATTTTTTTGTAGGGGGGGGGGGGGGTACACATCTGCTATCCACAACTCCTCTTCAACCAGTGAACGGATTTCATTGAAACTCTCAGACATTCTTTTACATACATTGAAGATGTGCACCCCCTATTTTGTTTTCAGATATTTTCTTTTTTACAGTTTCCCATATTGAAAAGTGAACTTGTCAAATTCAATTGACATTCTGTACAGATCTGCTATCTGCAACTCCTCTTAAACCATTGAACAGATTTCATTGAAACTTTCAGACATTCTTTTACATATATTGAAGATGTGCACCTCCTGTTTTGTTTTCAGATATTTTCATTTTTAGGGTTTCTCATATTTAAAAATGGGCTTTGTCAGTTCAAGCTTGCGTGGGAGGGTTGTTGACATTTGCTATCCACGACCTCCTTTAAACTAGTGAATGGATTTCAATGAAACCTTCGAACATTGGTGTCAGTCTTTGTGCTCTCTACATTAAACACTCTTTTACTGTTGTAAAATGTTTCTTGGTGGGAGTGGGTGGTATCATTTAGTGAGCAGTGCTCACAGTTTTTCTAGTTTTTCTTTTGTCAAAAATGCATTTTTACAGTTTTGCTTAAAGTTTGTGGTTAAAAACCTAGACAAACCCCCTCCCTCTTCGGTGCAGTTAGGGATTTTTTTTTTCTGTTTGCTCAAAATGCAATCTGAAGGATTTAGACTGACCACATGTGAAAAAAAATGGACTTCCCTAACACCACCCCCCCCCCCACCTCCCCCCAACCCCACCCCACCTCCTCCTCAACCAGGGCCATTTAAGCAATATTTTTTCTTTGGTTCAAAATGCATTTTTAACGATTTAGAGTAACTACATGCAGAAAAATTTTGTCTCCTATAAACTTTCCACCCCCCCCCCCACCCCCATTCCCCACCCCCAACTCCCCCACCCCCTCACCCCCACCCCCACCCCTTGGGGTAACATTTAGGCATTTTTAGACACACTGTTTACAGTCAGGCTTATAGTCATCAATTCTGTCCATCCGTCTGTCTGTCCATCCATCCATCCATCCATCCATCCAGCCATCTGTCCATCCATCTTTCCGCCTGTTAACATTTAGAGTTTCAGTTAAAGTTTGTGTTTAAAGTCTTAATTTCTTTGTATTTGAAATTAGGCTTTGCCACATACTTTTTTACTTTAATTCTTGCATGGTCAATACAACTTAATGATTGCATTTACATCAGTGATTTCTTTATCGGTTTTAGGAAATATTTTACCCTTTTTGGCAGTCAGTTTTACTTAGTATTCCCAGCTTAAAGTTTCTTATTAAAGTTTTGCTTTTCAATGCTGTACCTTTCATTCTTCAAACACTGTGTCTCAGCGTCATTGGTTTTCATTTGGGGCAAGGTCTATTGAACCTGTATACAGTGGCTTCAAATAATATTGGCATTAATTTAACCCTTTTCAAAATGGTTTTCAAACTTAGTTTCTCTAAATTTCAAATTAGGCTTCTACCACATACTTTGTTACTTTTTATCCCCCCCACAAGGGAGGGATATAGCCTGGAGCTCCATCTGTCTGTCTGCTCCATCCATCCATCCGTCTGTCCATCTATCCGAACTTTGTTTATGGCATAACTTGAATAATAGTTAACAGATTTCAATTTTTTTCAGTATATATCTCTGTAGCAACAATGTCTACATCAAGTTCGATGGCCACCATTATCCAATGAAAATTGTTGGGAGTTATTGAAGGATTTGGAGTTATCACATGCAAAAAAAAATTGACTCCTATAGCCCAAACACACCCCCACCCCCCCCCCCCCCCCTCCTTTTTATCATGAGTGCAGATATGGCAGATTTGTTAGGTAAACGGTTAAAAAATAGCTCAGACTATTTTGTGACTACGCATTGCCATTGGAGGGACAGTCGGGCTGCATGCGTTTTATCACTCTAGTTATTGTTTTAAGGGGACATCACAGGGAGCAGTGGCTCATTGGTAGACTGTTGGATTTCTATGCTAGAGGTTCCGAGTTCGATCCCCATCTGGGATGACCCACGTTGTGTCCTTGGGCAAGGCACTTTATCCGGTTGCCTACATGGGAGGCACAATGACGCGTGTACTAATGCGTACTGCACATCGATGGTGCACATGTCTTCAACTGCTGTAACCCTGCCTGAGCAGAGCTTGAACAGAATTAGAATGTTGAGGAGCTGACAGTTGCTCGTCGATGCTCAGTGGTTCTCTCCGGGTACTCCGGCTTCCTCCACCTGTAAAACTGTAATGGTCACGATTAGCCTTTTGTGCATAAGTATGAGACCTTAAAAACCAATAAATAAGGGGACATCTAACCTAACTTTGGTCAACTTTCAGGTAATTTTCTCCAAAGTCCAGAAAAGACCAGAGAGGAATAACCCCAATAAATTATATATCTATTTTTTTTTTTAATGAAACATAGATTTTGTGGAAACTAATATTTGCCATGGAACCTTTACCATTTGGCAGAAAGCATTGCCTGAAAGTCTGCTATGGCATAAGTAAGAGACCAGATTTTATACACTAAAATTCCTTAAATTTATTTAGTTAAATTCTGCGATCGTTTTAGTGCAGACTCAGAGAAATCTTTTTTTCATTCTTGCGTGTAACTGACAACAAGGATAATTGTAATTTTGGATGTCCAAATTTCACAAAGGCTGCCAGTTTTTTTGTGTTTTGTTTACCTTTTATGCAGTTCACAAGAACAAGTATGGAGTCATGAGAGAGCGAATCAATGTCAAATGAAGAATGTCCAATGTGGCTTTTGTCATTCTGCTGTGACCATACCCCCTCCCTCCCCCCCACTCCCCCCCCCCCCCACACACACACACATAAATCTGTGCCATTTTGCACAAGATCTGTGTCATATTGGTAACAAAAAAAGATCGGATTGATTCACCAAAAAAGGAAAAAACTGCCAAAACTTCCTCATTTGGTATTATCTGTGTCTGTTTCTGGGGTTGCATG
This sequence comes from Pictodentalium vernedei, assembly GCA_031216915.1. Taxonomy (NCBI): domain Eukaryota; kingdom Metazoa; phylum Mollusca; class Scaphopoda; order Dentaliida; family Dentaliidae; genus Pictodentalium; species Pictodentalium vernedei. Next base: position 162,880,436 of record CM062288.1, on the reverse strand, counting down.
AGCAATGACAGCTGCTAAGAGTGCCATTTGAATGCTCAAGTATGGCCAAAACAACAAAAATGGCCTGCCATGCATGCAAAATACTAACATCAGTTGGCTTTGTTAAGTTAGAAAGCATGGCTTCTAATTCATTTGTGTGCATGGTTGGAATGCTTAATTTGTTTTGGAAACTATCGCCCTCCTGTAGTTGCTGTTTGGGGAGGCTTGACTGTTGCTTACTCGTGAGATTTAAGAACATTAATAACTAATCTGCTTACCAATACTAATTTTATAGGCAGTGGGCTACCTGCCCAGTCCTCGAAATTGGGAGTATTTTACTACGGCAATATTCTGCCATCGTAAAAATCGGTTACTATGGCAGTAACTACAGCAATTTGTTAACCCTTTACCCAACTTAATGGCAAAAACCAGCCAGCACTATTCTCAAAAATCGCCAATTAATTTTCACTATTTTTTCGTTTTTTTTTGTCTCAAAAACATAGGTTATGACCCCTTGTTGGAACGAGCTCATTGAGCTTGTTCCAAAGAGATGAGCTCGTTCCATTGAGGGGTCATAACCTATGTTTTTGAGACAAAAAATAAAAAAAATTAGTTATTCAACAATTGTTTTTGCAAGTGTCGTCTGTTTTTCATGTTAGGTAAAGGGTTAAGGAATTAAAATGAATGTACTATTTGTGTTGTGTGTTTTTGATTTACTTAAAAACCCTATTCAGTGCTGTCAAGTGAGTTTTGCTACTAGTTTCACCAACTCGAAGTCTACCCATAAAAAGCTCCATCTATATGAACTTGAGATAATCCGAGCTTTCCCCTACATATGATGCACACTGCGACATTGAGGGAGTTCTACCAATTTGATTACCCATTAAACTGCATGCATGGATCACGGGAGACAGCCCGTAAAAAAACTATACAAATTTCCCACCTTTTCTCTGACGTAATTAGCAGGATAAATTCCATTATCCTTTGAAGCCAAGTGTGGATACGATAGCATTATTTGATAAATATATCTTGAATAACTGAGCTGACATAATGTCAAACATTTGCCACATATTATATAATCTTTATTATGAAGCGAGCACATGTTGTGTTAAAACGAAACTGAAAGTCGGAATTGCTCAGTGCTTTCTGAAAACCTTCAGTGGTCTCGTTTCCAGGCACGCATGCACAATTAGTTTACTCAGCCAATAAAATTTTTATGAAGTTTACACAGGAATGTCGTGACATCACTCTAGTTTATCAGAAGATAAGAAAATCATGAATGTATTGCTATCATAAATTTTTAGCCATGATCGAAAGGCCCTCGTCTCAAGAAGTACAAGAATTAGTTAACCCTTTACCTAACATAATAACCAATACCAAACCTCTCTATCATAAATAGCTCCATTCAGATTTTAGTATTATTATATAAGTATAGCTTATCACTCCTCATTGGAATGAGCTCATTCCAATAAGGGGTCATAAGGTATGTTTTTTTAGGCAAAAAATGAAAATGATAAGTTATTCCATAAATTTTTCATAAGTGTTGTCTGCTGTTCTAGTTAGGTAAATTATTCCATTTTTTTGGTTAATAATCAAATGTCTGTTCTGTTCATGATCAGACATTTAAATCCAGTCGTAAAATTGAAACAGTATCATTCTGATTTCTTTTTAGTTGTGGCTGAAAGTAGAACAGCTCATGAAAATCTGGTGTCAGTCATCAGCTCCACCTAGGATTTAATCCCGAGAATGAGAATTCCCAGGTTCATCCATCCATCCATCCTTAAGTTTGTTTATTTAACCCTTTACCCAATGTGACTGGCCAGCACTATTCTCAAAAATCGCCAATTAATTTTCATTATTTTTTCATTTTTTTGTTCCAAAAACATAGGTTATGACCCCTCGTTGGAACGAGCTTGTTGAGCTCATTCCATTGAGGGGTCATAACCTTTGTTTTTGAGGCTAAAAATAAAAAAAAATAGTTATTTAAGAATTTTTTTTACAACTGTCGTCTGCTTTTCATGTTAGGTGCATGGTTGATAAGTTAACAATAGTTTTCAGATTTTGATTAATTTTGGTGTGCTTCTTCATTAACAAAGTCTTGGACAAGTTCACTAATCACCATTATTCGATAAAAAGTAATGGAGTTATTGCCTTTTGTAGATTCTTTCCCCCAAATTTCATTGTTTATGCACTAACTTGAAAGTAGACCTCAGATTTTATTTAAATTCGATAGACTACTTTGTAATAACTTAACCTTGAACAAGTTCCATAGCCACAGTGATTTCTCAAAATTGAGAGAATTATTCCCCTTTGTTTACTGAATTTTGCTCGAAAATGCATTGTTTGTGCAATAACTCTGAACAGTAACCATCTGATTTCAATCATTTCTGATATCCTGCTTTGTATTAATAATGTCGTGGCCAAGTTAAAAATTTCAGTGATTAAATTTCTGTTCAGGATCGAACTTCCATGATGGAAGCAGCTTCCTGTGAACTCAGTCTTTTTCATTGTTGATACAGAGCATGTTCAAACTCTGTCATTAGACTGTCAAAAATATAGTTCATTAAATGTTTTCGTCCTTCAAAATAGTATCGAGGAGATTTTCAGGTAAAAAAACAAGATGAAGCGAATTTTCAGTGATGAGCGAGGGGTATGAGAAACAAGACTTTTTTCTAATAGCCTTATTGTTTCCTTTTTAATTGCAGTCACGATATCAGATACATGAGAACAAGGATAAGGCAGAAGGAAAAACAACTCTTACCTTGGTCATCAAACCGTCAAAGGCATCTGATATTGGAATTTATGAATGCTTAGCAGAAAATAATGCTGGTGAAGTTGTAAAGAATGGAGAAATTATGATTAAATGTAAGTGCAGTTGCCTTTACTCAATTGAATATAAGCCATTTACTTGCTTATAATTTTCAGAAACCAAACCATGTATAAGACCTCTAATACAAATTTGACCTGTTAACCTTTTAACCAACATAACGGTCCAAACCGGCCAGCGCTATTCTAAAAAATTGCCAATTAATTTTCATTATTTTTTCATTTTTTGTCTCGAAAACATAGATTCTGACCCCTCATTGAACAAGCTCATCGAGCTCGTTCCAACGAGGGGTCATAACCTATGTTTTTGAGACAAAAAATTTAAAAAATGTGTTATTCAAGAATTTTTTGTTGCAAGTGTCGTCTGCTTTTCGTGTTAGGTAAAGGGTTAATTACATAGTGGCCTTGGAGTAAATTCCTGATTATTGAAAAGAAATGTTACTATCTATTGAAGGATGACTGTCATGACCATTGATTTTCCCATATTTATGGACCTATTTGACTTCTGTTCATCAAATAATATGCATTCAATCTATTCTTGTTGTGGGAGTCTGGTGTGCTATGTACCAAGCCATATTGCATGTTGATGGTGCACTTGCCTTCATACAATGCTAAGTCTGCTTGTACATAGTTAACATGTTGGGGTGTATGACAGTTGCTGCTCAGTAAGGTTTTATCCTTGTCAATGGCAATGTTTCATTTGGATATGTTAACCCCCTGAACACTGATGTCAAAGTATCTAAATTTCAGGCAGAAAAAATTTCCCATAATGCAACTAGAAATTTAACCAATTCAATCTCGTTCGACAGAGCTCATTGAGTTGAGCTCTGTCAGAACGAGATTGAATTGGTTAAATTTCTAGATGCATTATGAGAAAAAACAGCTTCTGAAATTTTGGTATTTTGACATCACAGTGAAGGGGTTAAACATTTACGAATCTGGTAAACATTTACACAGAATAAAGTCAGGGCTTTATGGGAAAGAAGTCCGATCAGGGCTTAAAATCTGTTTCAATTTGTGCGAATCACAGTTGATTCACGTCAGGTACACTCACTCGAATCCTTTGTTAGGAATTCTCAGGATCATAGTACAAATCCAGATAATCGCTGACACAGTAACAGTAACTGCTAAATGCTACTCAAATGGCCTGGAGAGTAAAAAAAACAATACACCATTTACATTACTTGACAATGCAGTATGCTTATTGCTGGTTCAGAAATCTGAGGGTGTCACTGTTGCTTAATTTATACTATTATACACTGACTGAAACAACACCAAACAGGTTTCGAAAATGTACTAGCATATTTGCACAACTTGAACAGTTTCTTAATTATTTCCCAGTATTTCCATTAATTTCTCTGCATTACCTCGAATTACATACATGTAAGTTGAATTTAAATTAGTGCAGCACGTGGAATCTAAATGACAACAACCTAATTGATGACATATACAGGGAATTCCGTAATCAAGAAATTCCTTGCAAACGTCATCAATTTTTATCATTGTAGGAACTTATTCGAAATAGTGTGTTGTAACTCTCCCTGGAATATTGTGCAGCACTGATGTATTAGCTCTTAAGTCTTTCCCTACCAGTGACGGCAATAGTCATTCCACTCTGTGGTATAAACCAAGTAAAACAATTCTCTAATGCAAATGGGTGAGTAATTTTAAATTTCAGATCTATTCAGGCAGTGGATTTGAATTTTAATCTTACTCACGCCTTCACTTTCATACTTTCCTTTCACGTACAAGACTAGACAATCCAGTATTCTAAAGGCACCAGCAACGTTAGGAGGATATGTGGGGGGGGGGGGGGGGGGGGGGTGGGGGGGGGGAGGGGTAATATTTGTTAGAATGTGCTGTCAATTGAAGTATTTTGGTGGTATTTGGGGTGAACATCCAATTGATTGTTGAATGGCGAAAATAGCATCTCTCTTTTAGGGGCAATAGACAACTGATTTCTTTAGTTGGGCACCCTGAATCTGCCACTGCACAGACAGAGTTATGTGCATTATAGTCAGTGAAAGAGATGCTCTTCTTAATGTAAATTTCTTGCGACAAGAAATTTGATATATTAATTAGTGTAACTCTTTCACTGACTATAACCAAAATACTTCAATTGACAGCACATTCTAACAATATTACCCCTCCCCCCCCCCCACCCCCCCCCCCCCACATCACAGACAGAGTTATGTGCATTATAGTCAGTGAAAGAGATGCTCTTCTTAATGTAAATTTCTTGCGACAAGAAATTTGATATATTAATTAGTGTAACTCTTAATGTGAGATCATCAGATGACTATTCTTTCCTGAATCCATGGTCTATCATTAATGACGTGGTTGCGCGATATCTATAATCTACGTACTGCCCTTTTAAATCTGAATGGGACTGCCTGCACGTCATAGAATAAGATTACAATTAGACACAATGTGTCAATGCCGCAATATGTCAGTATGTTGAGATGTCAAACTTTCTGATAGTATGACATACATCATCGATTTGGATATAATTGTCCAGTGATTCCTTTAGTACACCCTACAGGCCAGGGCTCTCACTCAGTCAGTCCCAAATTTCAGGCGTGGCTTTGGGGCAATGTCTAGATGGGAGCTATAAATTTTTTTCTGATTTTGTTGAAAAACATGACCGTCGGTGGCCATCTTGGATTTGGATATAAATTGTCCAACAATTCCTTTAGCACATCCTGTAGGTGGCAGCTCTCACCTGATCAGTCTCAAATTTCGTATATAGCCTTGTAGCAATCTCTAGATGGGGCTATCATTTTTTTTCCGAATTCTGTTAAAAAACATGGCTGCCAGTGGTCATCTTAGATTTGGCATATGTGTTGTCAACAATTCCATTAGCACACCCTGCAGGCCACATCTCTCACCCAATCATTTTCAAATTTCATATGTAGCTTTGGTGTGATGTCTAGATGGGAGCTATTGAATTGTTTTGAATTTTGTTGAAAAACATGAGTGCCAGCAGCCATCTTGGATTTGGATATAAATTATTCAACAATTCCTTTATCACACCCTATAAGCCACGGCTCTCACCTGATCAGTCCCAACTTTCATAAGTGGCTTTGGGGCAATGTCTAGATGGGAACTATTGAATTTTCCAAATTTCATTGAAAAACCTGTCTGCCAGTGGCCATCTTAGATTTGGCATATAAATTGTCCACAATTCTATTAGCACACCCTACAGGCTGCATCTCTGATCCGATCGTTTTCAAATTTCATATGTAGCTTTGATGGGAGCTGTTGAATATTTCTGAATTTTGTTGAAAAACATGGCCTTCAGCAGCTATCTTGGATTTGAATATAAATTGTCAACAATTCCTTTAGCACACCATACAGGTTGCCTCTCTCACCTGATCTTTGTTGAACTTCATATGTAGCTTTGAAGTGATGTCTAGATGGGAGCTATCAAATTTTTCTGAATTTTGTTAAAAAGTATGGCTGCCAGCAGCCATCTTGGATTGGAATTTGAATTGTCAACAATTCCATTAGCAATACCTGCAGGCCACCTCTCTCGCCCAATATTTTTCAAATTCCATATGTAGCTTTGGTGTGATGTTTGGGTGGCAGCTATCAAATTTTTCTGAATTTTGTTGAAAAACATGGTCGGCAGTGGCCATCTTGGATTTGGCATATTAATGATCAACAATTCCATTAGCAGACCCTACAGGCCACACCTCTCCTCTGATCTTTTTCAGATTTTATAATTTTTTTTGTAACTTTGATATGATGTCCAGATGGAAGTGATCAAATTTTTCTGCATTCCGTTGAAAAAAATAGCCGCCACCAGCCATCTTGGATTTGACATATAAATTGTCAACAATTCTATAAGTAGACCCAACAGGCCCCATCCCTCAACCAATTGTTTTCAGATTTCAGTTGTAGCTTTGGTGTGATGTCTTTTCCGTAAAAAACTTGAGTGAGTGACATGGCATTACTGGATCTTTCTATTTAGTTCAGTCAATTCATGGACAAGTTGAGAGGCAGTGTCATTGACACTTTCATTAATATTAATTTAACCCTTTCCCTGCCATCATGGGATTCTCAACATTAATGGAGCATTAAGCGAATTGATACTTTTCTCCTACCTTGACACCAAATCGCATTGCAGGTGTCACAGTCCGTTCTTTTTCAAGAAGAGATTTGTACTCTTCAACGTGATGATTTGTATGTGGTGATGTAGATTGGAGGTGTTTGAACTGTTAGATAGTTATGAGTGCTCTGATTATAATTAGCATCACGCCAGTTCTTTCTCGTTCTGACACAGCTATATCATTGGAAGAAAAATGATGATGGTCATTCGACTCATGGGAGAGACAAGCGCGAATCAACATGGATTCACGTAGTAGCAGTGTGCGCAAATCTTGACGTGAAATTCGTGAATCGTTTCGCAGATTCGCATGGAATTTTAACCTCTGCTGATTGTATTAGCACTTCCAAAAAGGAAAAGAGAAGAGCCAAAATACACACACATCTGCACTCTTTGTTTTTATACCCCCGGGGGGGGGGGGGGGGCTGGGGGGTATATAGGATTTGCCTTGTCCATCCATCCATCAGTCTCTCTGTCCATCCATCCATCCGTCCCGATATTCAATCATGAATAACTTGTAAAGTACTTGGTTGAGTGACTTGATATTTTCTGTGCAAGTGTATTGTATTGCTGTATACCCATAGTGAAATGCAGATGTCATTCAAGATTTTATTGCCAGAGTCATTGCCCTTTATGGACTTAGAATTTGTCTGCCTTGAAATTAATTCATGAATAACTTGCAGAGTACTCAATGGAATGACTTCACATTTGATGTGCTACTCTATTTTATTGATATCTACCCACAGTACAAGGTCAGCCCATCTGTCCATCCATCCCGATATTCAATCATGAATAACTTGTAAAGTACTTGGTTGAGTGACTTGATATTTTGTATGCAAGTGTATCCTATTTCTGTATACCTATAGTGAAATGCAGGTGTCATTCGAGATTTTATTGCCATGCCCGACTCATTGCCCTCTATGGACTTAGAATTTGTATATACCCCAAAACTGTTTCACCTGTAGTCAGGCTTGCATTGTTAAATAAGCGGGGGTATCTTTTTGTGTCACCATATGGTGACATTTTATTTTTCTTTTGTTTTCTGAGTATCAAAATGAAGGACCTATACAATGTGCTAACATATTTTTAAAAATTAACTTGATAGCAATCTTTATTTTGGGTTGGCCTGCACATTGCAGGGTATTTGGTTAGCTGTGCTTATGAACAGGTCTAGTTTTTAGCTCAACTTGACAAAGTCGAGCTGAGCTGTTGCCGTAACTTCTTGTCTGTCGACGTACGTATGTATGTACTTCCACAGTTTCCTTTGGCACACCGCACAGGTCGCATTTATGATCAGGTCGCTTTGAAACTTGGTCTGCTTGTTTAGGATGACCTCTAGAGGGAGCTATTGATTTTCTTCGATTTCTGTCAAAAAATGTAGACGCTGGCAACGGCTTTTAAACTTAGTTTAGTCAGACCTCAATATTTCCCTTTGGTACACCCTACAGGACACATTTATTATCAGATCGGTTTGAAACTTGGTATGCTTGTTTGGGGTGACCTCTAGATGGGAGCTATCGATTTTCTTCAATTTCTGTCAAAAAATATTGCCGTGGCCAACGTTCTTAGAACTTAGTTTAGTAGTTTAGTCAAACCTCAATATTTCCCTTTGGCACACCCTACAGGTCACATTTATGATTGGATCGCTTTGAAACTTGGTATGCTTGTTTGGGGTGACCTCTAGATGGGAGCTATCGATTTTCTTCAATTTCAGTCAAAAAATGTTGCCGCGGCCAACGTTCTTAGAACTTAGTTTAGTCAAACCTCAATATTTCCCTTTGGTACACCCTACAGGGCACATTTATGATTGGATTGCTTTGAAACCTGGTATGCTTGTTTGGGGTGACCTCTAGATGGTAGCTATCGATTTTTTTTCATTTCCGTCAAAAATGTTGCCGCGGCCAACGTTCTTAGAACTTAGTTTAGTCAGAAGACCTCGATATTTCTCTTTGGCACACCCTACAGGGCACATTTATGATCGGATTGCTTTGAAACTTGGTATGCTTGTTTGGGGTGACCTGGGAGCTATCGATTTTCTTCAATTTCTGTAAGAAAATGTTGCAGCGGCCAACGTTCTTAGAACTGAACTTAGTTTAGTCAGATCTCAATATTTCTCTTTGGCACACCCTACAGGGCACATTTATGATTGGATTGCTTTGAAACCTGGTATGCTTCTTTAACTTGGTGTGCTCATTAGACAAGACCTTTCGATAAGAACTATTGATTAGCATTCATTTCTGTGAAAAAAGTTGCCATTTACAGTAACCTCTGAACATACTGCATTTGTGTATCAACATTCTTCCTTTAGCCAGTCTTACAGTTTACATTTAAAAATTGATGGATGACTCTGATCTTCAATTTTGCCATTCCGTTTATAACATGCCAAGTTCAAGTTTGTCAGGTTGAGCTACAGTGTCATTGACACTTTCATTTTTAAACTTGTATTCCATGCCCCCCCCCCCCCACCCCCCCAAGGCAGCAGGCACTTTTTTTTCTTTGCTCAAATGCATTTTGAAGGATTTAGAGTGACTACAAACAGAAAAAAAATTTACTCCTATAACCCCCTCCCCCTCTTCTACTCCCCTCCCCCCTTCTCCTCCCGCGGGGCCATTTATTTAAGCAATATTTTTTCTTTGCTCCAAATTGCATTTTGAAGGATTTAGAGTGATTGCATTTGCATGCAGAAAAAATTTTGACTCCTATATCCCCCTCATTACCTGACCTTTACAGTTTGAAATTTAAAGAAATGCCTTCTGCAGCATACTTCTGTTGTTTTACTAAAGTGATACAGATTGGAAGGAAATGGGAGTGAGGGACTTGGATGCTGTTTCCAAAACTATGGGGAGATGGGTAGAATCAATCCACCCCTCCCTCTTCCCCATGTTATCCAGAAGATAAATCCAGTTCTCATTCTACGATTCTCTTCAAATTTGATATTACTTTTTAGCTCACCTGATTGCATGTCAGTGTGAGATATTGCCATCACTTGGCGTCTGTCTTGTGTTAACTTTTGCAAACCTGGCTTCTTCTCCACAGCCATTCAGCCAAATTCAAACATATATTGCACAAACCATCCCTGGGGTATACCCTTTCTATATTTTGTTCAAACGGAGCGGCTGCCTTCTTCGGGTTCTGGGCAATGATACCAAAGCCTAAAAATCTTTAAAAATCTTCTTCTCATGAGAGATTGCCTTGACATATGGGTATGTAACACTCTTTGGTATTGAAGATTAAAGTTTGCTCAAGAGAAGTTGGTAGATCAATATTTGGGCTATCTTTGGGTTCCACCCAAAATTTCTATTTCAAGAACCGATGGGCTGATTTGAACCAAATTTGGCATGTAGCATAAGTGGGTCCAAAGTACTTGATTGATACCCGAATTTTTAGCTTAACTTGACAAAGTCAAGATAAGCTATTGCCATCACGCATGTGGAAGTCTGTGAGTCTGTGAATCTGTGAGTCTGTGAGTCTGTTCACATTTTCCTTTAGCATGGCTACACCCCACAGCTCTTGTCTGATCGTCATGAAATTTCATATGCAGGTTTGGGGTCATGTCTAGATGAGAACGTCCCCTTTTGGTCGCGATCGGTCAACCGGTATGGCTGCCCGAGCCCAAAACCCAAAAACCATCAGTCTACAGGTCGTATTTATGAAGGGATTTCATTGTAACTTGGTAGGATGCCTGTGTATAATGCCTAGATGAGAACGTCCCCTTTTGGGCATGATCTGTCAACCGTGATGGCTGCCCAAGCCCAAAACTTTTAGCACAGTCTGCAGGTCATGTTTAATATGGAGGGATTTCATTTAATTTCCCCATTTGGGCGCGATCCGCCAACCGTGACGACTGCCCGAGCCCAAAACCCGAAAACCTTTAGCACAGTCTACAGGTCATATTTATTGAGGAATTTCATTGTAACTTGGTGGGTTGACTTCATATAATGTCTAGATGAGAAAGTCCCCTTTTGGACGTGATTGGGCAACTGTAATGGCTACAGGGGCCCGAAGCCCAAAAACCTTTAGCACAGTCTACAGGTCATATTTATGAAAAGTTTTCATTGTATCTTGGTAGGATGACTCCAAATAATGTCTAGATGAGAACGTCCCCTTTGGGTCGCGATCATTCAGCCTTGATGGGTGCCCGAGCCCAAAACCCCAATCCTTTCTCATTTTGTATGTGACATCTCTAAAAGTGTAAGGTTCAAATTTGTTCAAATCGAGTTTCTGGGTTAATATTTGGGTTCCCCAAGGGAGCCCAAATATTTACTTAGTGCAATATGGAGAATTATCGTTTAAAATCATCTCCTTCAGATCCAGCAGTCATATTCTTTTGATATTTGGTGTACAACACCTCTGGGAGGGTTAGATTGAGGTTGTTCAAATCAGGTCCCTGGCTTAATATTTGGGCTTTTTATTGAAGCCCAACGTTTAACTTAGAGCAATATGAGAAAATTTCTTGAAAATTCTTCTTCTTCAGATCCACCACTGAGAATCCTTTCATATTTGGGATGTAACATCTCTAGGGGTGTCAAATTCAACTTTGTTCAAATTGATTCGCTTGTTTTTTCTTTTCTTTTTTTGTTTAAATTCTTTCTTTTTTTTTGGGGGGGGGGGGGGGGGGGGGGCTAGAGAGAACACAGTAGTTTAAAGCAAAACAAAAATTTCTTTCGGTTGTTGTTTTTTAATACTTCACAGAACAGAGTTTGCTAGGAAGCTTTCCTAGGACCAGCAGAAATGAATGGCCAAAAACAAAAAAGTTGCCTCTGGTTGTCATTGCAAATCAAAAAAATTGCTCTTGCTGCTGATGACATGCTGATATACTCATCTGTTTTGACATTTTGAGCCAGGTGCGCATTTTAGGCTCACTTGAGCCTCTGGTTTTGACGCCCATTTGTAAAGATGGTCATATTATGTAAATGCCCTGTCCGTCCATCTGTCCCATCCATCCGTCTGTCCATCCATCCATCCATCCATCTGTACGTAAACAATTGGTTTCCGACTGATAACTCCAGTTTGGATTATTTGATTTCAACCTAAGTTGATATGTGTATTTTCCAGCTAATAATACAGGCCAAGTTTGAATATGGGTTCCCCCCTCCCCGCATTCATTTGGGCAATTTTTCCAAAAATGCATTTTGAAGGATTGGGAGTTATTAAATGCAAACAAACAAAAGTTGACTACTATAAAACACTACCACAACCCCCTCCCCCACCCCTGTCTCATTTAGGCAATCATTCCTAAAATGCATTTTGAAGGATGGAGAGTTATTACATGCAAAAAAGAAAACATTGTCTCCTATAACCCAAAAATGTTTTATGTACTGCATCTTTAACCCTTTACCTAAGATAAGTTGAAGCCGACAGTACAAATTATTTTTTATGAAACATCTGATTTTTTCATTTTTTACTTCTAACCATTGCTTATTAGTCCTTATTGGAACAAGCTCATCAAGCTTGTGCCATTAATAGGTCATGAGGTATGTTTTGGGGTAGAGAAATGATAAAAATAAAATTTGAATATTTATTATTTATTTATTTATTGGTGTTTAAGGTCACATACTTATTCACAATGGCTAATCATGACCGGGACAGTTTTATGGATGGAGGAAGCTGGAGAACCCAGAGAGAACCACCGAGCATTGACGAGCAGCTGCCAGCTCCCCAACATCGTAACTCCACACTGCAGCACATGCAGGGTTAGATTGGTGGAAGACATGCGCACAATCGACGTGCAGTATGCCTTAGTACACAGCGTCATCGTGCCCCCATGTGGACAATCGGAGTTAAGTGCCTTGCTCAAGGACACAACGCGGCAGTCCGAATCGATCGCTCAGATGGTCACCCATCCGAGGACTTACCGGGCTCTGCGTTACTTAACTTTATTGATCTGACGAGAACCGGTTACCGCAACGCCACCACCCCTCCCCCCAGTGGAAGATAAGAGACTATAATATATTAACTATTTTCTATAACCTAGGAATATTCTGCCTTAATGTGTGAGATCTTTTTGGTGCTTGAAATATTATCCCCCACCATGTAGTGGGAGGGGGATATAGGAATGGGTTCCATCCTTCCATCCATCTTTCCTTTAGTCCATCCATCCTTCCCCATTTCTTGTCATAACATTTAGAAGAAAACTGTTCAAAATATTTTTCCAAAATTTAATATCCATCTTTTTTGTAATAATATCAAGAATGGGATTGCAAACCTGCTCAGTCCAAGTATTTTTCAAGAGTTATTGCCCTGAACTTAGACATTCTTGTCTTCACACTACAATTTCTTGTAATCACATTTTAAGAAAAAGAAAGCAATATTTTTTTTCCAAATTTAATAGAAGCTTTTTGGTGATAATATCAACAATAGGATTGCAAGTTTTTCTTCCAAAGTTATTGCCATCACTGGGCTGAGAATTTCTCGTAATGACTGTTCAAGATATTGTTTTCCTAATTTAAAATGTTTTTTTAGGTGACAATTATCTTGGAAGGGGATTATGATTCAGCTGTGTCCAAGTGTTTCTTGGTGAATTATTGCCCTTGTTGAATTTACGCCTTGGGAGATTGGCCATCCCGTGGTGTCGCTCTTGTTCAAAACATTTTTTCATTCAGTATCCATTCAACTTGCTTACAATCTCTTGAAGTAAAAATATTGATATTTTTATACTGTACCAATGACCCAGACATAGCTGGTGCTAACTCTTAAAATATAGGGCCAAACACAAATTTTGCCCCCCAATCCCCAAAATTTGCATCTAAAACCAAAGAAAACATGTCCTGAATGGCCCTCCACACTTCACCTCCACTGCGCATGCGCAGTGTCAAGGACGTTCCGAAATTGGCGCCATTAATCATTCTTAGTTTGGCCCTTCATCAGTTAACATCTGACTGATCTTTGTGCTTGTAAATCTCAGTTTAAATGATGCCAGACACATAAATATTAGTGAAATGGTGATTCTAAGGAGGATATAGAAGGAGGAGAGGAAAAATGTGTGACAGAAAATTATCAGGGCTGTAACTTAAAATTTTTTAATGAAATTATGTTAAGTTACCTATTTTCGAGGCAGCAGCCATTTTGTTGTCATTCTTGTTATCAAGTTACACTGATTTTTCAGTGTTTTCCTCTCTCCCTTTCCTTTAAGTCCCCTCTTGCTATTCTCCCATGCTTTTGGCATATTTTCTGTAATTATTATTACTAAAATTTCTTGGGAGTTTTAGCTGAATAACAGAATGAATTCTGTTCTTTTCCCCATGTTTACGTCTTCACCTATGGGTGGTTAGGCATTGTGTTCTGCATCTACCATCTGATGTTCTGCAGTTTCTTCCCTGGAAGTCTCTGTTTTGCATCAGATAGTGTTTTATTGGTAACTGATTTCGGGCCTGGGTGCCTGGAGTCTTATTTTAGTGTTTTTACACTTATTGTTTACATTTACAACAGCCCTCTGTGTGAGGGGGGATTTCTTGAAAATAATATCTTGATGTTAATTTAATCATAACTAGATACTTTATTATTGTTCGTAAGTGTTGCATAAATTGTTTAAAATATTTTTAAAAATTTTGTCCACACTTAGGCTTGGGATCCATTGGGGCTCAACATTACTTTTCAGAAACTTCGGCTGTTCTGAAAAAATATTTTTTCAAAATATTTTGATTTCAGTTATTTTTTCTATGTTAATGGATCATATTATTTTTATGTATTTTGATTGTCAGGGGTTGGTGCGAGTACCAGGACTTTGTTTTCTTTTCACATTGAAAGGATTTTGATCAATTGTAATAAGAGGAAGTCTTCCTCTGATTTTTATAATCATTCTATATGTAGTCAGTGTACTCGCACTAACTCCTGTTCTGTATGTGATGATTTCGATGACAACATGGGAAGCGTATATACATGTCACGGTATGTTAGTGGGGAATTGGACATTCCGGTCCTTTCCCCGCAGGGTCACTCTACTTTATCAATTTCTATTTCAGACGATCAAGATTAGGGTGATGTATCCGTGATGTCTTCCAACAGTGTGCCTCCGTCGTCACAATTAATGAAGGGCTAGCGGAAAAGTGCTCATATAAATACGCCAATTGCCTAAGAGGACCCTAGTAGGTTCGACGGCCTTTGACGTCCGCTAGCTCGCCCGGTGTAGTGTCCATTCATCGAATGGTTCGGCAGCCGGGTTCGTCCGTTGCGGTCTAGAAGGAGTTTTGGGGTGATGCGAGCACTATAAATCAACCAAATGCACACCCAGTGACTGCGGATTAGAGGGAGAACGGAGGAAGCCTTTTAGTCCGGTTCCTAGCTCGTTCAGGTCCATCCGGACGGTGAGCGAGAGAGGCCCCTCTCTCGTACAACAACATCTGGCCCCAGATGTTGTGGTACAAAATGTTTCGCATTCGGAGCATGCGTCCGCCGCTCGGGACGCTCCGACATATAGTCAGTCCGGAGAGACTGTCAATAAGGCTTCCTCATTCTCATGGTAGCGCACACGACCGCTCTTGGCTACGTGACCTCGGATATCCAGTCAGCTTTGCCAGTCAGAGAATCATCAGCGACCAGGTCACACCATCCAGTAGCCAGGGACACGAGGCCTGCAGACTCCAGACGTTCGCATAGGAAAGTGTGCGGGAGTCAACGTACACGGAGCTTCCGGCAGCAATGCATCGTAAGACCGCTACTGCACAGGCCTCGGGAACGGACGTGCTATCCTAAATAGCACAGCTTATCGCAGCATCCCAGCAACAACTGAATCTGTCGCATAATGTATTATCCGACGATGCTGGGTCGGGACGCTCGGCGGAAGTGGGTACGGACGTCCGAAAATTTCATCCGGTCCGACGGGATACCGAAAGGGATTCGGCGGATTTCGAGCTTTCCCTTTCGGAACAACATATGCTGTTGTGTATGTCATCTGACTTGATCTTCTACAGGTTCTTTCGTCGGACCAGAATGCTGCGATGCCGGATAAGAAACTGATAGCGTCGGTGGACTTAGAAATTTTTGGTTCGGTTCAGGGACATCGTCCCTCAGTTCCGACATAGTCCAATAATGTCACACAAACTTTCGAATTATTGAACGACGCTATATATTTATTATTATATGCTTGCTATTACCAAGCATTTCTGGTTTCTTGTTCGCAAAGTTACGGAGATGTCTTTCAAAAGTGTGCCTCTGTCGTCATAGTTAATGAAGAGCTAGCGGCAATAAGTGCTCATGGATTATGTCTATCGCCTAAGAGGTCCCTTGTAGGATCGACGGAGTGACATTCGCTAGCTCACCCGGTGTAGCGTACATTCATCGAATGGTTCGGCTGCCGGGTTCGTCCGTTGCGGTCTAGGAAGGAGATTTGGGTGATGCGAGCACTATAATAACTTTAGTACTCACCCAGTGACGGCAGATTGAGGACAGATCGGAGGAAGCCTGTTAATCCGGGCTGTGAGCGAGAGAGGTCCCTCTCTCGTCCAACAACATAGGGGACCGCATGTTGTGGTTCAGATATTTTACAATCGGAGCATATGTCCACCGCTCGGGACGCTCCGTTATATTGACAGTCCGTGAGACTGTCGATAATGCTTCCTCATCCTCACAGCAGTGCACACGACCGCACATTGGCTACGTGACCTCGAGTATCCGACCAGTTTCGTCATTCAGTGATTCCACGGCGAACAGGTCACGCCATCCGGTAGCCAAGGGACATGAGGCCTATGCACTCCGTTCGCTCGCATAATAGTAGTATGCACGGGGGTAACGATCACGGAGCTTCCAGCGGCAATGCATCGTAAGACCGCTTCTCCACAGGCCTCAGTAACAGACGTGCTATCCAAGTTAGCACAGTTTTTCGCAGCATCCCAGCAATCGACAGTTTCTCGGTCGGATCAGGAATTATCCGACGGCGCTGGGTCGGTGCGGTCCGCGGTTGCATTAGGTTCGGACGACCGAACGCTTTATAGGGTCCGACAGGATGGCGAAAGGGATTCGGGACGATTTCGAGTTTTCCCTTTCGGAACATCGGAAGCTGCCATACATTTCTTCCGGCATTATCTTCCAGTGGTTGTTCCTTCGGACTACATTGCTGCGATGTTGGATAAGAGACTTATAGCATCATTGGACACAGAATTTTGGATCGGTTCAGGGACATTGTCCCTGACTTACCGACACAGTCCAATAATGTCATTAGAACATGTGTATTATTTATCGACGCTATATATATATATAAGCTTGCTACCAAGCATGATAGTTTAGTTTCTTGTCCGCAATGCTCAATTCTGCCTTTTATCATTTATAGGAATAATTTATTTTGGCAGAACAGGGCATACCGAGAGTTCATATGCGTCTAGATGGCGTGGTTAAAGACTGCAAATTATCTTTTTCGCCGTTTATGTCTTTTCCAACCACAATGTTGGAAACGACAATGATGTCTAATAGACTTAACTTAGATGCTTTATCATACGTAATCCACCTTACTGAGGCGTTATCATTACGTCTTCAAGAGAAAGAATTCCGGGATATGATTCTCAATGTGATTTCTTTTGAGGGCAGTAGTTTGTTCACGTATAACTCCGCCCTTCAGTGGCTACCTGGAGTTGGTTAGACGTGACGCAGCCCTAGCTACATCCACGCGCGTGGATAGTAAAGTGAAGAACTCTCTCAGAGTCGCTTCGGTCTCGGAGAAGCTTCTCTTCGACGGCAACTTTTCAGCAATCCATGAATTGCTCGATTTACACGTTCTCTTGTCTATCTAGTGTAGCAAGAGATTCAGACTGGGGCAAACATTCGGTGGTTGACTCAGAGAGTGCCACTGCGATTGCCGGATCCGAGTTTTATAATTATGACGGTTGCCAGTCAAACAGGTTGGGATGCAATATTGATCCCAACGGATTCGAAGTGCCAGGGTCTTTGGGTTCCGCAGTCTCTAGGCAAGCACTTATCTTCCACGGAATAATGTTTTTTAGGCTTGCTTTATGTCATTCGATGAACATTATTCAGAAACGCAGGTCCAATCCTGTCCGATAATACGACAGTAGTGGCGTATCTCCGGAACCAGGGAGGCACTCATTCATTTCCGTTATTCAATTTAATGGAAAGAATCCTTCTGTTTGTTATAGTATACCAAGTTCTGCTTAGGTCCGTCATATTCCGGGTCGTCTGATTGTATTACCGGACTCCCTTTCACTTATGGGTCACTTGTGCCGTCAGAATGGACTCTCAACAAACAAGTATTCAATCAGATTTGCTATCAAGGGGAGCGCCCAATGATAATTTATTTACGACACAACTTGCTAATCAATTGCAGATGTATGTGTTTACATGTCCGGATCTCTGAGCTTATGTTGTTAACGCTCTATTGATCTAATAGGACGGAATGATAGGATATGCGTATCCTCCTGCGCTGTTGTTTCAGCAAGTATTGCTAAGATAAACAACCACAATACATTTCTGTTGATAGCATCTCTGTCTTCACAGAGACCGTGGGTAAATTTACTCTGAGGTCTACTGTGGGGCTGAACGCGAAAACTTCCTCCATGAGAGGATCTTTTTTCGCTGGGAAAAATCGTGTCATCTTCATCACAACCCGCAAGGTCTCAACCTTCACGTATTCCGTTGTGTGGTCCTTATTGCATTGTAAGCATTGTACTGGACAAGCTTTGGACGCGATTTCTTACTGTAGGAGAACCTCGTCTTCGCTATACTATGCGGCTAAAGTGGAGGCTCTTCCGTCGTTGGTGTAGGGATCTCTATGTTGATATTGTTGATCCCTCCATACTAGTCATTGCAACTTTCTAGTATACTTGTTTGACAAGATCTACTGCAGCCTGTTACTATTAGGGTTATAGGTTTATGTTATCTCATACCTATGCACTCTATGATAGTTTACAATTGAGTCTTATGTCTCTTTATCTAAGTCAGTTATTAACTTTTCGATAAATAGACTTAGAATCATTAGATTAAATTTCTATATGGAATTTAACTTCGGTTCTTATTTAGCTAAGTAATCATTTGAGCCTCTGGAAACAGTAGTTTTCAAATTCTGACCTTTTAGACAGTAATTCTGTTGGCTTCTCTTTTACTGAAGAGTCAGTGATCTTCATGCACTATCGGTGGATGATTCTCACTTTCGTAGTTTCGGAATCACTACTTCCTTTACTATTTAGGTTGGATTTTTGCATAAGAGTCAGGCTCCTATTAAATATCCGGAACCTATTGTTATTAAGGTCCTTCCGTCTTCGTACGTGCATAGGCCTTTACTCTGTCCGGTTAGAGTTTATGTATTTATAAACAGATATCTGTTTATTACTACAGGCGTAAGCTTCTTCTGTCTTTGATGCCTAATAGAAGGACGTTACGCTCCATTCTATTGCTAATGGATTCAATTAACTATCGATACTGCTTATAGTATATCATTGACTCAGCAGTTGTGCTTGAGATTTCGGCTCATGAAGTAAGAGTTCTTCTACATCTTGGGCTTACATTAATAGTGTCGCTATTATAGATTTTTGAAGGCTGCTCATTGCACTCAGCCATCCACATTCATGAATTTTTATCTCAGAAATATCGATTCCATTTCTGGAGGCCTCTATTGTTAGGTCTATTATCTACTGCTCAGAATGTCATTCACTTAACAGTTGCCACTATAGCTAGGTAGGCTGTCTGTTTCGGCAGTGACTCTGTTCTGCTGCCCTCTTCGCTCTGGGCTATTTGACCCAGGGCAAGAAAAAGGGGGGGGGGGGGAGGGTGTTCCCTTGGGTCACCTGTTTTACTATGAAAACAAGGGGATACCTCCTCCGGAGTTAGTAATTCTGAGCTGTTATTGGGATGGTTTTTTAGTGAGAAGTTTATGTTTTAAAAATTCATTCAGGTCTTAGTTTTTAAAGTATAGCTTTTGAATATAGCACGTGTTAACGGACATTATTATACAATCCTCAGACATTTTTAAGAAGTATAAAGAGTCTCTATTCTCTAGACTTACTTTATTTATTGGCTTACTTTAAAAATTAATAGTATAAGGATTAGACTAGATATTAATAGAGTACATGGATGTATGATGCGCAATTTTGGAAGGTCTTGTATCTTTCTAATTTATCATAAATAAATATAATACGTCCTTGACACTGCGCATGCGCAGTGGAGGTGAAGTGTGGAGGGCCATTCAGGACATGTTTTCTTTGGTTTTAGATGCAAATTTTGGGGATTGGGGGGCAAAATTTGTGTTTGGCCCTATATTTTAAGAGTTAGCACCAGCTATGTCTGGGTCATTGGTAAGTTTAAAAAATATATAAATTACTATAAATTTTTTAACTTTTGAATGCTTTCAGTTAAGCCAAACTTCCTGAATACTCCATATGCTGAAATATTCAGCTGGCCAGGCACAGAAGCAGAAATCAAGTGTGTTGTTAATGGCAACCCTGTTCCTTTGGTGACATGGAAAAAGGACAATCAGGCACTAGCATTTCCTAAAGTTGATAAACCTGGTAAAAGACAAATCAACAGCACAATAAAGGTAAAGTTGTTATTAGCTCACCAGATCGAAGCTCAACAGGAGCTTTGGTGATCACTTTCTGTCCGCTATTCATTCATCCATACATCATCCATCCGATGTGAACTTTACATTATCATCTTCTCATAAACCATTGGGCAGAATTGAACCAAACTTGATAATGCATGTTCCTTATCATATGTCAATTCAAATTTGTTCAAATAAGGTTGCCACGTCGACAGGGTGCACCACAAGGGGCATAATTCTGTTAGCACCCACAATGGGTTTTTTTTAACAATTAAAAAAATCTTCTCCAGAACTGCCAATCAGAATCATTTGATATTTGGTATTCAACATTCTTAAGAGCGATCAGATTCAGGTTTGTTTTAAACAAGTCCCTGGGTTCATATTTGGGCTCCCCATGGGAACCTGCTTTTTAACTTGGTGTAATATGGCCAAATTTATTTGAAATTCTTCATCAGATCGACCAGTCAAAATGTCTTGATATTTAGAATATTGTAGCTTTAGGGGGTAAGCTTGAAGTTTGTTCAGATTAAGTCCCTGTAGTCATATTTGGGCTCATTGTGGGAGCCTAAATTTTAACTTAGTGTAACATGAGGAATATTTTTTTAAAATCTTCTTCAGATCGTTAAGTCAGAATCTTTTGATATTTGGTATGTATGATTCTTAATGGGTTGAGATTCAAGTTTGTTCAAACCAAGTCCCTGGGTTCATATTTCGGCTCCCTATGGGGACCTGAATTTTAACTTAGTGCAATATGAGGACAATGTTTTTAAAAATCTTCTTCTTCAGATCCACCTATCAGAATCTTTTGATGATTGGTGTAAAGCCTCCTTAGGGTGGGTCAAATAAACCTAAATTTTAACTTACTGCAATATGGGCAAATTCTTTCAAAAATCTTCTTCTAGATGTGAATGTGAGTATATGAGATTAATATTTGCTGGGCCCACCAGGGGGTGGGTTGTGTGTCAATGTGCCCAATTTATTTTGCTTCAGAAGAAAATTTTGGAGGATTTTGACTAATTTAATGAACAAATTGAATGTACACCCTGTGTGTGTGTGTGTTGGGAGGGGGGGGGGGGGGGGTAATTGAGGGAGATTTCTTTCTCTGTGCTTCAAAAAGTGAACCTCAATCTGAATCAAGGTCTTAGGAATAAACAGAAAGAGGCACCAAGAGAATAAATTGGGTGATGATTCTAGCCCCCAGTAAAGGATAGCATCAGCAAATTCTCTCTCTAGGTACCTCATTCTGCAAATGACAGATTGTTTATCTCCAGTCTTGACAAGAAAGCCAACTTTTTGGATAAACTGACAAGTTACATTCCAAGTACTTTGGCAATTGGTTCTGGACAAGTCTGGTCTGCTTGTAAAGGCAGATACAAGTGATCAAGGATGCGGGGCAGGGGTTAATGCCCCTAAAGCCTAAAATGCTTTAAAATCATCTCATAAACCGCTCGCATTAATTTATAGATTTCTGGTATGGAACGTCCTTTTGTGATGCAGATTCAAGTGTGTTCAACGGAACTCAGTATGTCAATATTTGGGTTCTCTGTGGGAAGATGCACATTTTGGGCTCCACCCCATATTTTTATTTCCAGCACCAATAAGCAGCTTTGAACCAAATTTGTCATTGTGTCGCCGCCCCACGAAGTGGGAAGCGACATATAGGGATCACTTTTGTCATCTTGCGTCGCCCGCGTCGTCGTCCGCGTCACACTTTCTCTTATCCGCCACTCCTCTTTAACCTATGAATGGATTTTGATAAAACTTTCAGTGATTCTTTATCACATAATGGCATTGTGCACCTCCTGTTTTATTTTTGATCTGCTGTATTTTTTCCAGAGTTATGCCCTGTTGTCTTGTGTCGTCCGCGTCGTCGTCCGCGTCACATTTTCTCTTATCTGCCACTCCTCTTTAACCTATGAATGGATGTTGATGAAACTTTCAGTGATTGTTTATCACATAATGGCATCATGCACCTCCTATTTTATTTTTTGATCTGCTGTATTTTTTCCAGAGTTATGCCCCTTTTCCACTTAGAATTCTGTCTGAAACGCCAGCGACACACGTCTTCCATGGAAGACTCACATCTAGGTGTGGTATAATTGGGTCATAAGTGCTTGATTTATACTCAAAAGCATTTTTCTCCAGTCCCATGGGAACATCAGGAGATAAAAGTAGAAAAAAATTCAAACACACCTATTTACAAATCTGCATGGACCAGAATACTGTTTCTTGGTAGGCAGCTTTTTTCGGATCAGTTGGACTAAAAAAAAAATATTGTCAGTATTGTCATGGGGTGCCATATAGGAATGCCCATTTTAACATTGTTGGCAATGCAAAAATGTTTGCGTTATGATCTTTCTTTTGTTAAATCAACTAATTATGCTTCAGAATCCTTGTGCCAAATCTTAACCAGTTTGGTACAAAGCATCTTGATGGAATAGACTCTTCTGAGCTTTTTTTTCTGCAAATATTGCTACTCCCCTTGGGGTGAGGTTAATCTCCCCAAAGCCTAAGAATCTTTAAAAATCTTCTCATGAACCTCGAGAGAGAATGCTTTGATATTTGGTATGGAAATTTCTTTCTCTTTCATGAACCCATAGCCTGAATTGAACCCAATTGGGCATGTAGTATATTTGGGTCATAGGTTCTTGATTTATGCCTATTTTTCTTTTTTCTGCCGCCCCATGAGAACATGAGGAGCTAAAAGTAGAAAAAATTCCAATGCCAATATTTCACAAACTGCACAGACGAAAATGTTTTTTGTAATGAAGCTTTTTTAGGACCATTGGAATCAGATGGACAAAAAAAATTATATCAGTTTTGTCATGGGGTGCTGTAAGGGGATGCCCATTTTAACTCTGTTGGCAATGAGAAAATGCTGAGTCATTATCTTTCTTGTACGCCATTAACTAAGTCTTCTTCAGAACTTTTAGACAATATCTAAATTAATTTGGTACAAAGCATCTTGATGGAGTATACTCTTATGAGTTTTTTCACCCAAAAAGTTACTATTCCCTTTGGGGTGTGGTGAATGCCCAAAGAGCCAAAAATGCTTTAAAAATTATCTTCTCATAAACCACTTGCAATAATGCTTAGAATTAGGGTATTGAACTTTCTTTAATGATGCAGATTCAAGTTTGTTCAAATGAATGTAGTAGGATTTAGGCTCCCTTTGGGAGGATGCCCATTTTTTCCCCAAAAGTTGTTACTCCCTCTGGGGTTGGGGTAGAGAGAACCCCACAAGCTAAAAACCCAAAATACATACAGACACTTTTTGAAGACTTCACAGAACAGAGCTTTATTTTTGCCCGAGAAGTTTTACTTGGATCAGCAGAAGCGAATGGCCAAAAAATTGCTTTTGGTTGTGCCATGGCAAATGGAAAAAATTGCTCTTGCTCTCCATCACTTGGTGACACATTCATCTCTTGACAACTTGAGCCAAGTCAGCATTTTAAACTCACTTGAGCCTCTAGTTTTTAATAGTCTTACTGACATAATATCAATGCATTTAGAATGTCAGACTTTTGTGACGGTAGTTCATAGTTATGCTTCGGGGGACTATTAAAATAGTCGGTGTCCATCCGTGTGTGTGTCCATTTGTTTGTCCATGCGTGCATCCATCCCACTTTGGTTTCTCGATGATAACTTTAGTTGTTTTCGGCCAAATCAAATGAAATTTGATATGTAGGTACATCGACATAAAATACAAGTCAAGTGCGAATGAGGGTGCAGTTTGACAATTTTTGCCAGAGTTATACCCCTTTTTCGACTTCAAAAATTTATTTTTTAGCTCAACTTTGACCTCAAATTTGAAGTTATGCCATGGCCCATCATCCGTCTGGACGTCTGTCCACCCGTCAACAATTCAATATGGCTCCTTCTAGAGGCCGTATTTATGAAACGATCTTTATGAAACTTCTTGGGTACCTTTGTTATTACCATGGGACGAGAACAAGTGTTTTTGGGTGCAGTCTGAAATTCAAGATGGCCACCAGCAGCCATTTTGTACCGAAATTAGTGCAAACAGTTTTTTGTACAGAACTTCTGTATGAAAATTCTGATTTGAATAAATTTTTGTATGAATGTTTAGTAACATGGAATACATCACATATAAAACGTTTTTTTTCTCGTGCTGAAGTTATGCAAATTGAATGAACTTTGATTTATTCAGTGCTACTTATACACAGTAAGTACATATGTCAATACAGCTCGGGCTAGGGGCTGTATTTATGAACCGATCTTCACGAAACTTCTTGGGTACCTTTGTTATCACCTTGGGACGAGAACGGGTGTTTCTGGATGCGGTCCAAAATTCAAGATGGTTGCCAGTGGCCATTTTGTACCGAAATTAGGTACAATCAATTTTTTGTACAAAACTTCTATATGGCTCAAGCTAGAGGCCGTATTTATGAACCAATCTTTACCTCAAATTTGAAGTTATGCCATGGCCCATCATCCGTCTGGACATCTGTCCGCCCATCAACAATTCAATATGGCTCTGTCTAGAGGCCGTATTTATGAAACGATCTTTATGAAACTTCTTGGGTGCCTTTGTTATCACCGTGGGATGAGAACAAATGTTTTTGTGTGCGGTCCAAAATTCAAGATGGTCACTGTCGGCCATTTTGTACCAAAATTAGTGGAATCAGTTTTTTGTACAGAACTTCTGTTTGAAATTTCTGATTTGAAAAAAATTTTTGAATGAATGTTTAGTAACATGGAATACATCACATATAATACAGTTTTTTTTCTTGTGCAGAAATTATGCGAATTAGATGAACTTTGATTTATTCAGTGCTACTTATACACAGTAAGTGCACATGTCAATATGGCTCGGGCTAGAGGCTTTTTTTATGAACCAATCTTCACGAAACTTCTTGGGTGCCTTTGTTCATCTTGGAACGAGAGTGGGTGTTTTTGGGTGTGTTCCAAAATTCAAGATGGCTGCCGGCAGCCATTTTATACCAAAATTAGGTGCAATTAGTTTTTTGTACAGAACTTCTAGGACTACGTTTGTTATCATAATGGGATGGTAACGAGTGCTTTTGGGCTCGGCCAAAAATTCAAAATGCCTGTCAGCAGTCATATTTACAGGAATTGTGTATTACAATTTTTGTCCAAAACCTGTAAAGAAGATTTTTTATGTCAGTAATGCTCGCTATAAATTTATTGGGTGCCTTTTTTATCACTGTGGTATGAGAACAAATATTTTTGGGTTCAGTCAGACCCACTCGGGGACTTAAAAAGGGAGATAACTAAAAATCTTTTCCAAAAACACCAGACAAAATATTGTTTCTTAAATTCAGGATCCCTAGAATGTGTATATTCAAATGTGTTGAAGCCAAGTTCCTGTGTTAATATTTGGTGTTGTTTGGGGAGGGTAAACATTATTAGCACAATCCGATTTTCTATTTCCAATGAGAAAAATAAAACCTCCTCACCCGTGGGAACCCTATGCCCTATGAGCTAAAGATGAAAAATTCAAATTCCTATATTTTAAGAAGTACTTGACAAATATTTATTAATTAGTATCAATCAACCTCAGAAGGGTTTGAATCAAACAGGCCAAAACAGTTGCTAACATTTGGCTCATGGCACACCATACAAGGATTCTCATTGTAACATTAACTCCATCGAGGTTTCTTTTCTAGTTTAGCATCTAACTGTCATCCACCTTTACAATACTTTACCTGTACTTTTGTTACAGGCTGCTGTCAGTATTTATGTACAGACCTTTACAATACTTTACATGTATCTCTGTTATCAGTTCATTACCTAGATGTGTGTGATTGTTGTGCCATGTACTATACATGTACATGTCTTACACAAGTTGAGCTACAGTGTCATTGACACTTTCATTTAGTTTGCATTAGTTATAAAAAGAGAGCATGCGGCAGCCAAAATGACCATGCTGGGGTGGGGGGAGGGGGGAGCTGAGAAACAGATTCTTAACTTTATCAGGCCTTACCATACTAAATAATTTCACTATGAAGATAATATGAAGCACATACACTTAGTATGAGGCTTTAAAGTTGTGGTACCTGTATTTCAAAATAAAGACAAAATATGGGCTTCCGCCACTCAACCAGTTCATATTACAGTTCATACTTACTTAACATAAATGGTCAAGTGCTTAATGTACCAATATCAATTTATTCAACTTTGAGTTGAGTTCATGCCAGCCAATTTCTGACATTTTGAATTCAAGAGATAGGATAAAGAATTTGAGATTTTTGATCTCCTCTTTTACACTAACTTTGGTAAATGTACAGTTGAAACTAGAAATCCTGTGACTGTATTGTGCACTATTTTGAAGTAACAGCATGCTGAGTAAATACACGTTAGTCCCTGTTAAACTACATCATTAGCATAACTTAATTCCTGTAGAAAAACAGCATGCCCAACTCTGTACATAGAGATTATTACCATTATGTGGATGTACAAAATATGTATCCGAGTCGAGCTCCAGGTTCTAAGGGCAGATCACAGCGAGTTGAAGACGATTCGTGATCTACCCTTAGAACTCGGATCGAGACTGTTGAAGTTTTGTTGAAATTGTTGGATAAATTTTTAACCCTTTACCCAATGCAGACGATTTCAAAATTTATTATTTTAAATACCATTTTTAGCTCAACTTTGGCGAAGCCAAATTTGAGCTTATGCCATGGTCAGTCATCTGTCTGTCCCTCTGGCCGTCTGTCCGTCAACAATGCAATACGGCTCGGGCTAGAGGCCGTGTTTATGAACCGATCTTTACGAAACTTCTTGGGTACCTTTGTTATGACCGTGGGACGAGAACGAGTGTTTCTTGGGTTCGGGTCGAAATTCAAGATGGCAGCCAGCCACCATTTTGTACCGACGATGCAGAAATCTGTTTTTTTGCACAGAACTTCCACATGAAAGCTCGGATTTGAAGAATTTTTTGTGTGAATGTTTAGTACCATGGGATACATCACATATAATACAGGTTTTTTTCTTGTGCAGAAATTATGCAAATTAGATGAACTTTGATTTTTTCAGTGCTACTTACACACAGTAAGTACACATGTCAATACGGCTCGGGCTAGAGGCTGTATTTATCAACCGATCTTCACGAAACATCTTGGGTACCTCTGCTATCACCTTGGGACGAGAACAAGTGTTTCTGAGTGCGGTCCGAAATTCAAGATGGCTGCCAGTGGCCATTTTGTACCGAAATTAGGTCTAATTTTTAGCTCATCTTGACAAAGTCAAGCTGAGCTAATCTCATCGCTCTCCGTCCGTCATCCGGCATCTGTCGTCCGTCAACACCATGTTTTGCTCTTCTCCTCCAAAGCCACTGGGCCAATTCAAGTGAAAGTTTGTGTGAGTGATGGTCACAAAGGGGCGTTTCATTTTTGTTCAACTTGGCATGCCCAGCCCCAAAGGAGTGGGGGAAAATGCTCCAAAATATTTTAAAAATCTTCTTCTCAAGAACCAGTGTGTACAATGACTTGATATTTGCTATGGAGCTTCCATCTGAGGTGTAGAGTCAAGTTTGTTCAAACGAAGTTCGTGAAGTAATATTTGGCTTTGTAATAGGAGGGGTAAGATTTTTGGCCCCGCCCAAAATTTCTATTTTGTGAACCGATGGTCCGGTATGAACCAAATTTGGTTTGTGGTAGTACTGGGTCATAAGTACTTGACCCATGCAAAAAAAAAAATTCCCACATCCCCATGGGAACCCTGGGAGCTAAAAATAGAAATATTTTCAAACGCCCATATTTCCCAAATCCCACGGAACAGAGAGCTTTTATTTGGTATGAAGTATCCTTATGACCAGTAGAATTGAATGGTAAAAAAAAATTGCCATCGGTTATGTTAGGGTGTTCTGTAATGGGCATCGAAAAAGTGCTGAGTCAGCATATTTGCAAAAATTTTAAAAAATCTTTTCTCCAGAACCAATCATCAGAATCTTTTGATATTTGGTATACAGCATTCATAGGGGGGTCAGATAAAAGTTTGTTGAAATAAAGCTCATTGGTTCATATTTGGGTTCTCTACAGAAGCCCGAAGTTTTCACATAGGGTAATATGGGGAATATTCTTTAAAAATCTTCTTCTTCAGAACCACCAGTCAGAATCTTTTAATATTTGGTATACATCATTGTTATGAGGGTCAGATTCTAGATTGTTCAAACCAAGTCCCTAGGTTAATATTTTGGCTTCCTGCGGAAGCCCAAATTTTATCTTTGTTCAATATGGAGGGTAATTTAAAAAAATCTTCTTCAGATCCATCAGTCAGAATGCTTTGATATTTGGTATGCAACATCTCTATGGGGTTCAGATCAAGTTTGTTCAAA
This sequence comes from Pictodentalium vernedei, assembly GCA_031216915.1. Lineage (NCBI taxonomy): Eukaryota > Metazoa > Mollusca > Scaphopoda > Dentaliida > Dentaliidae > Pictodentalium > Pictodentalium vernedei. Next base: position 162,851,724 of record CM062288.1, on the reverse strand, counting down.
TCAGATCCCTAGGTATATATTTGGGCTCACTATGGTAGCCCAAATTTTTACTTAGTGAAATATGAGGAAATTTCTTTAAAAATCTTCTTCTTCAGATCCACCAGTCGGAATGCTTTTATATTTGGTATACAACATCTCTAGGGGGGTCAGATTCCAGGTTGTTCAATTCGAGTGCCTAGGTTAATATTTGGGCTCCATATGGGAACATGAAATTTAACTTAGTACAATATGAGGGAATTTCTTCAAAAATCTTCTTCTTCAGATTCACTTGTCAGAATGCTTTCACATTTGGTATACAACATCTCTAGGGGAGTCAGATTCAAGTTTGTTCAAACCGGATCCATAGGTTGATATTTGGGCTCGCTATGGTAGCCCAAATTTGAACTTAGTGCAATTCGAAGAAATTTCTTTAAGTTTCTCTTCTTCAGATCCAACAGTCAGAATGCGTTCATATTCGGTACACAATATCTCTAGGGAAGTCAGATTTAACTGTGTTATAATCAAGAGCCTGGGTTAATATTTTGGCTCTCTATGGGAGCCGGAATTGGCCATTTTGCTGAAGAATTAAAAATTTTGTATTCAGTACCCTCTAGAGGTACTAAGATTAATCCACATAGGTTGTATCAAGGGGCTTCATAGGGGAGCTCTGCATTTTACTTATGATCAACTGAAGAAAAGGCATGATGCCCAATTATTTTTGTCACTCCTGAGGGACTCAAGGATTGACAGTGTAGCCTATGGAAATGGCTTGCTTAATGTAGACTCATTCTTGGACTCTGTTTAAATTGTGTTCTGTACAAGATGAGCGCTTCAAGATGAGGCCCCGTGGGGCCTCTTGTTTGTACACAACTTCTATATGGCTCAGGCTAGAGGCCGTATTTATGAACCGATCTTTACGAAACATCTTGGGTACCTTTGTTATCACCGTGGGATGAGAACGGGTGTTTTTGGGTGTGGTCCGAAATTCAACATGGCCACCAGCAGCCATTTTGTACCAAAATTAGTGCAATCTGTCTTTTGTACAGAGCTTCTGTATGAAAGTTCTGATTTGAATAATTTTTTGCATGAATGTTTAGTAAAATGGAATGCATCACATACAGTACGGGTTTTTTTCTCGTGCAGAAATTATGCAAATTAGATGAATTTTGATTTATTTAGTGCTACTTATACACTGTAAGTGCACATGTCAATACGGCTCGGGTTAGAGGCTGTATTTATCAACTGATCTTCACGAAACTTCTTGGGTACCTTTGTTATCACCTTGGGACAAGAACGAGTGTTTCTGATTGCGGTCCAAAATTCAAGATGGCTGCCAGTGGCCATTTTGTACCGAAATTAGGTCCAATCAGTTTTTTGTCACAACTTCTATACAGCTCGTATTTATGAACTGATCTTCACGAAACCTCTTGGGTACATTTGTTTTCACCTTGGGACAGGAATGAGTGTGTTTTGGGGTGCCTTTGTTATCACTGTGCTATGAGAACAAATATTTTGGGGTTCAGTCAGACCCACTCTGGGACTCAAAGATTTCTTTTCTAGTTTAGCATCTGACTGTCACCCACCTTTACAATACTTTACCTATACATTTGTTACAGGCTACGGTCAGTATTTATGTACAGGCCTTTACAATACTTTATATGTACCTTTGTTATCAGATCATTACCTAGATGTTTGTCATTGCTGTGTCACATACTATACATGTACATGTCTTGACAAGTTGAGCTACAGTGTCATTGACACTTTCATTTCAAATTTTTCTGCAAAAATTCAACAAAACCATATCATATGAACCCTCATTGGAATGAGCTCGTTCCAATGAGGGGTCATATGACATGGTTTTGTGGAAACTTTTTGAAAAATAATATGTTTTCAACTCCCGAAATTTCATATTACGCGGGTGGATATGGCCGATTCGTTGGGTAAAGGGTTAAAAAGTGTAATTCTGCATTAAGTAAAGAGTTAATTTTTAATTTGTTTTGGCCAGAAAGTGAACTGTTAAAATGTTTTTGACTGTATTTTTTTAATTTTTAGTTCAAGATCACTGCACAAAATCAAGATTCTGTGTTTGGCATTTACAACTGTTCAGCTGAAAATTTAATAGGAGATAGTTTCCAAGAAATACATTTGAGACAAGCAAGTAAGTAACCTAAATCTTTCACCTCTGTAATTGCAATGGCAGTCTTTTCCCTAATCAGATTGCAATCTGGGGCTAAAAATTCATGCGCAAATCAGGCCTTTCATTTTCAAAATTGGAGGAGAGCAATGGTGGCCTGCCTTAAATGAAGTTAGTAGGGCCTTTTTTGACTCACCTTAATTTGACACAAGGAGAGCCACTGGGGTCTGTTCTTGAGATTGGTAATTTTACCATATCTTTCCATCTTAATGTTTGAGTTGTGCGTGTAGAATCTAATGTAGGTTTGAAAAATGCATTAAGTTCTTGCTGAACATGTCAGGATTTCTACCTATGTAGTCTGACAATTATAGCCAGTATCTGATAAGTAAGCAAAATGCTCAAGCTGGAGGCTAGACATAGTGGCCTCACAAAGACTAGCTACCAGTAAGCTTTTTTGAAGTGCTCGATCATATATTGAAATGAGCGATACCGATCACCACTACTTACAAAATTCACTTTCGTGGTTCTCCTTGTATATGACAAGGAGCGTATTTACCTCCCTCGTAAATATTTTTATACAACAACCAATGGCCCAGACTAGCTGGTGCTAACTCAAAAATTAATCCAGGGCCAAACACAAATTTTGCCCCCCAATCCACAAAATTTGCATACAGAACCGAAAATTGAATGTCCAATCTGGTCCTCCATACTTTTGCGAACTGCGCATTTGCAGTATCCAGGAAGACACCAAAATTGGTGCCAACCATCATTCTTTTGTTTGACCCTCCAGTCAGTAACAACAGACTGACATTTGTGCTTTTAAATCTCAGTTTTAATGATGCCAGACACAAATCAATGGTAGAATTGGTGGATCCAAGGACATAATTGGATGATGGAAGTGAACAGCGGTGGTTGGAAATGTTCAGGGCTGTAACTTTATAATTTTTATCAAAATTATTTCATGTTTCCCAATTTCGGGACATGGGCCTGACATCATCATTCTTGCTAATGATTTATCCGCTGTTTGTTAAGTGTTCCTTCCCTATCCTTCCTTGAAGCCCTCCTGTTAAACTCCCAAGCATTTTGGCTTAGTTTATTGAAATTTTTGTTTAAATTTCTTGTGAGTTTGACGTCTTTTTTCCAGAATGTTTATTCTGTATATCCCCATGGTTACGTCCTCACCCTCGGGGTTTTTAGGTGTTTGGGTCATACATCTTGTATCCAATGTGTCGTTTTTTCTTCATCAGAAGATCTTGCTTTACATCGGATAGTTTAAAATCTGTTACTGACTTTGGGCTGTTTTATTCAGTGCTTGGGGTTTTGTTTCCAGTTTTTCTTGTGACGTTGTTTACATTAGCAACGTCTTATTATACCTCCGCCTAGAGCGGGGGTATATTGGATTCCTCGTGTCCGTCAGTCCTTCCATCATGAAATTGTTTAATGGAGGGTACCGTCATGCTGTAATCAACTCCTCCTCCGCTTTTCAATTCACATAGTTGAAACTTCTGAATATGATCATACACACAATGAAGATGTGCAACATGTATAAAGTCTTGCGAAAATTTTGTTTCTCCACAGTTATTTCCCTTTCTTGATTTTTAACTTAGATTTTTTAACATTCTTCTGTTTTCATTTGAGATATATTGTTGGAAGAGGGTTCAGTTGGGCCGAAGAGCGGGGGTATCTTTATGTGTCATCAGTGGATGACACACGCTCTCTAGTAAATATATGTAGTTTCCTATTTCCTTTACTGTAGGATTGTTGTAAGATACATATTATGTTATTCCGATAGTGTAGCAATTATTTTTGGAATTTTGTCCACACTTAGGCTTTATTGGGATACCTTGGGGCTCGTCTTGTTCCCTTTGGGAACTTGGGCTTTTGTCAACATTTTTTCAAAAATTTTTTTTAAATTAATTTTTCGAATTGTATTTTGAATGTTGATTATTATGTATCATTATCATATATTTATTGTGGAGTTGGTGGGAGTACTGTCGACTTTGTTTTGATTAATTATTAAAGTATTTTGCTCAAAATGCAAGGCTAGGAAAGCTACTTCAGATTTACATGCTTATTGCCTTGCTTGTAGTCGATGTACTCCCTCTAATTCTTGTCCTACATGTGTCGGATGGGATGACAAACCTTGGACATGGGTGTCCCTGTATGCTGTTAGTGGTGAGAGGCCAATGCCGGTCCTCTTGCCACAAAATCAATCAAGTTTCACAGTTTCTTTTTTAGAGGAACAAGAACTTGGTGATGGATATGTGACACAAAGAGAAAGTGTGCTACCGCTGTCGCGCTCTGATGAACAAACAGAGCTATTTGCCAAGGTGCTCATGAATATTAGACAGGGGATAAAGCCACTGGCCGGTGGTTTTAGCCCCTTGTCTGCAGCTAGCTCGACTGATGAAGCGGTTGCTCCGTCCGTGGGTACCGTGACTCTGGGTGTGTCCTCTGCGGTCAGTAAAAGTGGATTGGGTGGAGCGAATACCTTAACATAAACATGCTCACCCAGCGATGACGGAACAGAGGAAGAAGCCAGCAAGTACCATGGGAAGCTCAGCGAGGTCTGAAAGGGCCGCGAACTTGAGAGGTCCCTCTCTTTCCCAGCAACATCTGGGGCCAGGTGTTGTGATAAAAAACTTGCGGGTGTGAGAGCATACGTCTACACCTTCTGTCCGGAACGCTCCATATAGATCGCAGCCGGACTCGGCTATAGTTACGGCTTCTTCCACATCATCTACAAAGCACACACAACCGCACCATTGCCACCCGACTTCGGATATCCAGCCTGCATCGCCAAGAAGTCGGACCAGCCGGTAGCTAGGAAAACGAGGCTTTGTTCATCGGGACGTTCGGAGAAAAGAGCTATCTCTGACACACTTTCCCAGGAGCAGCAAGCAGCGAAAAAACAGAAGACGGCTGCTCCTCAGGCCTCTGTAACAGACTTGCTGTCACAGATTGCGCAGCTGATCCCAGCATCCCAGCAAGGGCAAGAGCAAGAGCAGCCTATTACAGTCCCAGAACCTGAGCTATCGGATGGTGCTGGGTCGGTCCAGCCATCTGTTCATTCAGATGCAAGGGACCAAGCGTCACTACTGATTCTCTCGGATGGTGAAAGGGATTTGGAAGAAGAGTACCCTTCCCTTTCGGAACAACATATGGTTGCGATGGATTTAGTCCATCAATACTATCCTGAATTTGTTCCAGTGAATCAGAATGCTGCGATGGCTAGAAAGAAACCACTGTAGTCGTTGGACGCAGACTTTATCCGGACAAAGGAGGAAGTCCTTTCTTTTCCAGTTCAGTCTAGGCAGGTGTTGCAGGCCTCTGGCCATTTAGACTACACCGTATTTAATCTCTCCAGTGAAAAGAAGAAAGGCAGTTTCTTGACGTCATCTTCCATAAATTCACCGTTTCTAGGACCACGTTCATTTAAAACGATCGAGGAAGATGTTCAGAGAGTTTCTCTGTGTTTGGATGAGCAGGTTGAGGATCTAGAGGTAACCTTGACTGGTTCATTTACAATTCGCTCAGACACATTTGAGATGGCAATTTCTTCTAATAGAGCGAATTTGGACGCTATGTCATACGCAGATCGCCTTATAAGAGCTAGGGCGCAATGTCTCAGCGGAAAGGAATTTGGGGGCGTTTGTACCTCTCTAAGAGTACTTTCCAGGGCAATTATGTATACCATGTATAACTCCACCCTAACTGGCTAATCTAGAGTTAATCAGAAGTGATGGAGCCCTTGCGTTATCATTTTTGATAGATGACAAGGTGAAAAACTCTCTTGGTCGCTCCAGTTTCCGGACATACTATATTTGACGACAAGCTTTCATTAGTCTTTGATCAGGCTACTAAGAAAGCGTCTAATTCTCTGCTTCTAAAGTTGGCATCAAATCGACCCGCTACAGCAGAAAAGAGCAAAGGACGTCCCAGCCAGAATACGTCAAAAGTGGACTCCTCACGAGGGTATAAGAAACCCTTCTATAATTACTCTAGATGTCGTCAGTACAGCGACTCGGGAAAGGGGCATAGGTCTGATCGAGATTACCGGTCAGACGCCCCTAAGCCGACGGGTCGAGGCTCTTGGCAGAGAGGACATGGTTTCTCCTCCCGTAGGCCTCGCAGGTTGTACAGGTGATGGTCAGGACCTCTATTGCTTACCAGTTGGCAGAAGGTTATCAAGCTTCGCAAAAAACGGGATAACAATTACGGAAGATCAGTGGGTGAGAAGTGTAGTCCCGGACAGCCTATGGCTAACATTACGAGCAAAACCACCACTAACAAGATGTCCGCATTGGATAAATCTTCCGGCAAATCCTTGTAAAGGAAGCAATAGAGGTCGTCGAGAATCAAAATTCTCAAGGTTTCTACAGTCACCTGTTCCTCGTACCGAAGCCAGACAGCTCGTTCCGACCGGTAATAGACTTGAGCTGGATAAACAAGCTTATTGTGGCTCCAAAGTTCTATATGGAGATCATTCGGTCGGTAAGGGCGAGCATTCGAGTGAACGACTATGTGGCAAGCATAGAGCTAAAGGATTCATACTTTCATGTCATGGTACATCCAGTATTCAGAAAGTACCTACTGTTTGCCGTACAAGGGAAAGCACATCAGTTCTGAGCGATGTGTTTCGGTCTGAACTTGGCTCCCTGGGCATTCAAATAATGAACTCTGTAATGTCTCAGTTCCAAGCTCATTCGTCTGTGGTAACATCGGCTTACTTGGATGACATTCTTCAGAGATATGGCAACAAAATTGTTCTTCAGAATGATGTTCAGAGTCTGCTTCAATTACTCCGACGTCTCGGTTTCATCATAAACAAGAAAAAATTGGATCTAGGTCCGTCCAGGTCATTCATTCACTTGGGAATGAACTTCGAGACTCAAAACATTCTGGTTCGTCTGCCGTTACCCAGAGCGATATTAGTCAGTTGTTATGCTCGCTTTTGTCTACACTCATTAACATTAACATTAACAGCGAGGGAATTCATGTGACTGATGGGGTTGTGCGGATATTATTCTGATGGGCCGCCTACGCATGCGTCCCCTCCAGATATTCTTTACTCAGAACTGGAGTGTGAAGACGCTCAAGACCAGTATTGTTTTAACAAATCTAGTAAAACGAAAGGTCCAGATTTGGGCAGAAATTCAGTGGTTAACACAAGGAGTTGCGCTGCAACTGCCGGATCTGGTGCTTCAGTTACCAGAGTCTCTTCCTCGTCACCTTCTCCCCTGACTGATGTTCAGTGAATTATGATGGGAGTTCCGTTGGACTTCCCATGTTCGATCATGTTCCGACAGCAGTCACCAGCGATCTCGGATGGGGTGTGACGTTGGATCCTCTAGGTCTTTTCCACCACGGGTCATGGGACCAGGATCGAACAGCTCTTCACGTCAACCAGAAGGAGCTTCTTGCTCTCTGAGTTTCCGGCAGTGGATCCCCCGCCTTTCGAATTGTCAGGTTCTTCTGTTGTCCGACAATTTGACGGTGGTTGTTAGTCCCCTACGGGAACCGTGAGGGGACTATAAGATTGCACTCCATCCATCTGTCCGTCTGTCTGTCTGTCCGTCCATTCGTCCATCCGTCTGTCTGTCTGTCCGTCCATCCGTCCATCTGTCCGTCCATCCGTCCATCCGTCCGGCCGGCCGTCCGTCCGTCCGTCCGTCCGTCCGTCCATCTGTCTGTCTATCCGTCTGTCTGTCGGTTTTTTATGTTACCACCTCTCCCTCAACATGCTTTAAGCTACACCTTTCATATTTGGTACATGGATAAATGGTTTTGAGGGGATGATGCACGCTCAAAATTTTTTTTTCAAAATCCAAGATGGCGGAATGGTGGACATTTTTGTTGTGTTTTTTAAGCTTTTTTTCTCTATTTTCATGTTACCACCCCTCCCACCAACATGGTTCAAGCTACACTTTGCATATTTGGCACATGGATAGAGGGTTGGGAGGGGATGATGCACGTTCAATATTTTTTCTTCAAAATCCAAGATGGCGGCATGACAGCCATTTTTGCTGTGTTTTTTAAGCTTTTTTCTCTATTTTATGTTACCACCCCTCACTCCTACATGGTTCAAGCTACGCCTTTCATATATGGTACATGGATAAAGGGTTGTGAGGGGATTATGCACGCTCAATATTCTTTTTTCAAAATCCAAGATGCTTATATACTCTAGTGTCTTCTTTGACAAAAAGACCTTAAGTCACAAAAGCGCCGTAGGGGACTAATACCACCTCGGTGGTCAAACGCTTGTTTACATTCGGAACCAGGGCGACACGCACTATGTCCCCATGTACGAATTGGTTCAGGATCTTCTTCTGCTCGCTCAGGATGTCAACTCCGGAGTGGTGGTTCGTCACTTTCCCAGTCGTCTGAATGTCCTAGCTGACTCCCTGTCCCGACAGGGCAGGTTCTTTTCCACTGAGTGGATGCTCCACATGGCGGTGTACCAGTCTCTTTGCAATCTCTGGAGTCATCCCCACATTGATCTCTTTGCGACTCGTTGGAACCATCAGGTGGACACTTTCGTGTCTTTGTGTCCGATGCTCTGGCTTTCGCCGCGAACGCTCTGTCCCTCCTTTGGAACGGACTTGTCAGCTACGCCTTCCTGCCGGGTTCCGATTCTGCCTCAGGTTCTAGCCCAGATACGAACCGGCAGTCAAATCCTTTCGATCGCACCCCTGTCGCCTCAGTGGGTGTGGATCAATCTGCTCCGCTCTCTGTTATTGGCGGTTCCGGCATGTCTCCCTCTACGTCGTGAGTTTCTTTGCCAAGGTTGCACGAGGATGTTTCACAGTGACCTGACTTCTTTGTGCCTTCGTGCATGTTTTTTGTCAGGTCCCGTCTCCTCTGTAGTGGAGTTGCTTTTCTTCTTCGAGGAGGCACCCACAGATTGCGGAGTTTCTGGTATATGTTTGATTCTGGGGATCTCCAGCAATGGGTTCAGGTCCATGCTTCTGAGACCTTTTTCGTATGTGGGACAGCATCGTATCGGCACTCATCCTTGCCTTTACAAGCTTGTTCAGGACTTTTCCTTGAAAAGTCCTGGGAGTTTGCAGCTTACTCGCAGATGGACTCTTTCTTGGGTGCTAATCTTCTTGGGGGAGGGGGGGGGCATTTGCGCCTTTATCCCAGGTGGATATGCATTTTCTCACGTGCAAGACAGTTTTTCTGATGGCTTTTGCCTCAACCAGACAGGTTAGTGAGCTTCACTCCCTCTTGGTTGACCTGGCCTTTTTCTGGAGCTCTCCCGCGAGTGTTTTGTTTCCCAGTGATTGCTCCTTTCTGGCCAAGAATCAGGTACCGAAAACTACTCCGCCTTCTATCTGTATCGGGACGATTCCTTCTGTTGAGGGTTAACACCCTTTGCTCTGTTCATTTGAAAGGGTAGGATCGATTTTCTGTCTCTTGTTCCTGGTCGACAGAAGATCTCTCCTGAATCCATTTCTCGATGGATCTGTCTTGCTATTCATGCAGCTTCCGCCCATCTAGCGACTGGCGATTGTATTACCAATCCTTTTTCTGCCACAAGGTGCATGCATTGTCTACCTCTCAGGGCTTATACTAACTCCTTCATGTTGTCGGATGTTATGCTGGCAGCCTACTGGGGAAATGCTACTTTCTCCACTTATCTTCGACAGTTGCAGGAGCAGGCAGAGGACCCTTGTTAAATTAGCGGCTCTTCATTCCCTACCTTGCTCGACAATAGTTGTCAGTCTCCGTTCAGTGAGCCTTCAAGGTCTTCAAGAAGACTTATAAGCTACGGCTAGTGTTGTAAATCTCCTTAGTGAGCTTCTAAGGCTGCAGTTATCAGCCTTTTATTGTCTTCATGTATAGGAAGACCTTTTGCTGCTTCAGCTAGGCTTAGTTTGTTGTCCAATTGGGCATGATACCATATGTTAGAGGAGGTTATTCTATTTCTACCATTATGGTTTGGTGTTAGTTACCGTATATGTCCGTGTATAAGTCACACTTTTTTACCTGAAATGTTATGTCAAAATCGGGGGTGCGTCTTATACATGGGTACGACTTGTTTCAGAGAATTTTCAGGGGACTGACTTCTTCGGACAAATGTTATTCCTACCATTTGTCAATTGTATAACAGACAGTACAATCGTGTGGTTTTGACTGAGTGCAGATTCACCAAAATTATTTTCATTTTATTTCAGTTTAAATTCCTCAGAAAATAAAATATTATGTGTGTTTTCTGTTACTTTTATCCATAAATAATAATAAAGAAATATTCTATTTAGTCATCGTTGTTCAATCGGCCCATGTGTTTACATCAGTGCGTGTACCGGAAATCAACGGGTTTGTGGGGCCAATATGGATGAAACCAAAAAAAAAAATACAAAATCATCAAAATAACGAAAAAATAAATAATAACACATTAAATGTATGCCAGCAATACCTGGAGAGAAGTATTTATTTATTCCAAGAACCCAAATCACTGATGTGTAATGTCCGGTTATAAATTACGCACACATGCACCAGGTAAAGTTAGTTTCAATAGCACCAACAATGCTTAAGTGGGACAACAATTTGAAAACAATTTGCGCTGTAACCTGTGCATTTGTTGTAGTTTTATTGGTTTTTCCAGAACATTCCGGAAAAAACTTAATCGCAACAACTGCGCAGGTTACGGCGCAAATGGCATTCTGATTCTGAAACTTTGAAGTTTCAGTCACAAACGAGCGTTGGATTTTCTTGACAGGGATGAAGACATTGGGGTGATAAACAAACAACGAAAAACAAATAAATGCGAGTATTTTTAAAATCTTTAATAATAATTTTCCTTTATTCTTTTATCTTATTCACCACGTGGTAACTCTTGAAAACTTACCTATTTCCGTTGCATCCCAAACTGCCACAAATTGGCAAAACGTAACTTGCAACTAATTCTTTTTGACTGCATATATTTAAAAATGGGGGTGCGACTTATACATGGGCTTTAGGCAAAAGGGAGGAATTTCAAGTGTGAGTTTGGGGTGCGACTTATGCAGGGGGGCGACTTATACACGGACATATACGGTATATGAGGTGATAAGCTCTATTAATGATGCCATATTTACCTAGTGTGATTATGTCCATATGGTGTATTTGTTCATCATGTCCCTCTCTGTCCTTAAGTATGGAATCGGTCAGACATGAGGGAGCCCTGTCGTTCTCATTCTATTTGATGACTAACACAAGAGCGATTTTCAAGTAATGCGGGTTAGGGGGGTTCGATATGAATTTTTCCTTGGTTATCAGTATAAAAATATAAATTTAAAGTAATTTGTATATTTTTTATACTTACCAATGGCCCAGACGGGGATGGCCATCCCATGAGTGGGCACGCATACCCCCCTGCTGAGTTGTTATTAGTACGCTCATCTACAAAGAATGATGTTGGCGCCAGTTCCGGGCTCTTCCTGACCACTGCGCATGTGCAGATGGTAAAAGTTTGGAGGGCCAGACAGGACTTTTTATTTTTGGTTTTGTATGCAAATTTTGTTGGGATTGGGGGGTTCAAAATTTGTGTTTGGCCCTTGATAATATCGAGTTTGCACTAGCTAGTCTGGGCCATTGGTAAGTATAAAAAATATACAAATTACTTTAAATTTATCATTTTCTTATTTTAAAACATTTAAGAACTGAAAACTGATTCTCACTGCAGAGGTTTGTGAAAATCCAAACTGTTTCGCTTAAATCGAGACAGATTTTAAGGCCTGCTTTTTTCTAGTTATGACACACAACAGTGGATCAATGTTCTTTAGCCCACCTGACTGAAAGTCAGGGTGAGCTTAAGTGATCATCTTCTGTCTATCATCCGTCCATCCATCGTCTGTCTGTCGTCCATCCGTCGCCAAATATAGGCTGAATCAAAACAAACAAACTGACATTTGTTCCTTAAACAGCATTTTAGTCTGGAGAGTGGGTAGGGAATTGTGACCCCGAATTTCTTCTAAATTCAGGAATTTGATAAAAGCTTTCTGAGTTCTGGGATTTGGATTTTCGATGAAAGTTGGCGTCACTCACTGTTTCTTTTGTCTTAATACACTTACATCGCTGACTGTAACCTCTACCTCCCTTTCTCAGTTGTTTTAGCTCCATTATGGGGACTTATTTTGAATTTCTGCCGGAAAATTTGTCTTGACTTTGTTGGGCATCCTGTAACCTGAATATGAAAATAAAATCAAATGTCTTTTCAATATAAATAATTGCGTTTTGGTATGTGACATTCTGAGAATAAGAATAAGATACTGATTAAAAAAAATCCCTTTTGGTTCCTGAATCGGGGTAGAAAGTAATGGTGTAAAACAACCTTCTCAGAAAACCACTTATTTTCATGCAAAAGCCATTATCATTGCTCATCCCCAAACCTTGAAAGCCACTCAATTTGCTTTACAATGTATGCATTAGCTTATTTTCTCAATGTTAAGATATAATTTATTGGAGAGTGCTGACAGTCACTCTTCAATAAATTGTAACAAAGCATTTATGAACAAAATCTCGCCACACAAAATCATCCCTTCCTGCTGGTAGTGTGGTATCTTGGAAGAAAAAAAATTTCTCAATTTCAAAATCACCTATGAAAAATAAATTACCACCCGACCAGTTAGGATACATAAATGTTTGTAAAGATTAAACCATTGAGTTAAAAGTGCTCAGAGCTTCTACTTTTTATCCCTTTACCTAACACGAAAATCAGACTTTCACTTACAAACAAAATTCTTGAATAACTATTTTTTTCCATTCTTTGCATCAAAACATAGCTTATGACCTTTCATTGGAACTGGCACATCAAGCTCATTCCAATGAGTGGTCATAAGCTATGTTTTTGAGACCAAAAATATTTTGCATTATGATTTTTGTGAACAGTCTGCTGGATGGATTTGGCTGTTATGATGGGCAAGGGTTAACACTGTTGCTGTATCTTAGAACTCTCCATTAGACTTCAGAAGGCAGCCTTTATGATTTTGTGATCAGACAAAAAATTATATGAAGATGTTTTTTCTGCTGTTTGGTTAGTGGCAAGTTGGTAAGGCTGAGAAAAAGTAATCTGCCAGTCATCCGTGAGAAGTGAAAGTTTCAGTTGGTTGGTGGTTTCACATCAAAACAAGCAGTCATCTGCAAAGCAAGATGATATCTTGAGCCCAAAATTTTAAATCTTGTTGCTGTTATTTTGTGGATTTTTTTTTTACAAAAAGTAAAGAAATAAGTATGCAGGTAGTCCATGTTAATTGAATAGCTGGGTTTGCCAGATAAAAATGTTGGCAGGAGTATTCAATTGACAGGCTCCTTGTCATTTTGCTGTATTCTAGTTATGAACTGACCATTTTTCTATAAAATCTTGCAGGCATGTTGATTTCACGGAAACGATAGTTCCGTTTCTGCACTGGTTCTTTCAGGCCCAAATCATGGAAATGAAAAACATGTTCCCACAAATTTTTAGCTCACCTGACTGAAAGTCAGGGTGAGTTATTCTGATCACTTTTCGTCCGTCGTCCGGCATCCGTCATGAAGGTGGTGTTTGGGCCTTTTTCTCCCAAACCACTGCTCGCATATTAATGAAATTTCATGTGAGTAGGGGTTATATAAGGGCATTTTGATTTTTTGTCAAATTAGGTTTCGGCTCATATTGAGCAGAGGGATGGGGCAAAAATGCTCCAATTCTTAAAAAATCTTCTTCTCAAGAACCAGCAATAGCATAGACTTGATATTTGGTATGCAGCTTCCTTTTGAGGTGTAGACTCAAGTTTGTTCAAGAGAAGTTCGAGGGGCTATATTTGACGATGTTAAAGGAGGGGCAAAAATTTTGGCTCCGCCCCAAATTTCTATTTTCCAAACCGCGAGGCCGATTTGACCCAAATTTTACGTGAGTGCTTATTGGGTCATAAGTACCTAATTTATGCAGAAATTTTTTTTCCCATAGCCCCGTGGGAACCACAGGAGCTAAAAATAGAAAAAAATTAAAACGCCCATATCTCCAAAACTACAAGGCACTGAGAATTCTTATTTGTTGTGAAGCTTCCTTAGGACCAACAGAATGGAATGGTAAAAAAAAATTGCCATCGGTTTTATCATGGGGTACTTTTTGGGGACTTTGAAAAAGTGCTGAGTCAGCATTTTTTAACGCTGTGGGTAATGGGAAAAACATAAGACTGCTTTTCTCCCAAACCTCTGCTCCAAAAGCTTTCAAATTTCCCATATAACATCTTCGGAAGATTGTTTCACATGTTGATTGAAATCAATTGCCTGGGTCGATATTTGGGCTCTCTGTGGGAGCCCAAATGTTTAAATTAGTGCAGTATGAGGAGTATTTTTTAAAAATCTTCTTCTTCAGATCTACAAATAAGAATCTTTTGATATTTGGTATGCAGCATCCTTAAGGGGGTGAGATTCAAGTTTGTTGAAGCCAAGTCCCTAGGTTCATATTTAGGCTGAAAATTTGGGGTCCCGTTGCAGACTTAGAAATTTTGGACCAAAATCCGAAAAAAAAATTTTTTTTGTTTTTTATGCGTTTCTATCAATTTTAAGACAAAAAAAAAATTTTTTTTCCCCACTGAAAATTTGGGGTCCGGGTCGGACTTACAAAATTTTGGACCAAAATCCAAAATTTTTTTTTTTGGTTTTTTTCTGCGTTTTGGTCAATTTTAAGACCAAAAAAAAAAAAATTTTCCCCTGAAAATTTGGGGTCCAGGATGGACTTAAAAAAATTTGGACCAAAATCTGGAATCTTTTTTGTTTTTTGTTTTTTATGCGTTTCTGTCAATTTTAAGACAAAAAAAAAAAAATTTTTTCCCATGAAAATTTGGGGTCCAGGTTTGACTAAGAAAATTATGGACCAAAATCACAAAATTTTTTTTTTTGTTTTTTCTGCGTTTTGGTCAATTTTAAGACAAAAAAAAAAAAATTTTTTCCCCTGAAAATTTGGGGTCCGGGTGGGGCTGGAAGTATTTTGTTTGGGAAAAAAATCTGTTTTTTATGCGTTTATCTCAATTTTGGGACGTAAAAGTGCAGGAACTGAAAATAGAAGGAAAATCCTGTGTATTGTGTGGGCACAATCGCTTCATCGAGTTGGCATATGCTTTTCTTAGGAGGGGCGTATGCAGCTTATTCAAGTCAAGTCCCTGGTTTGATATTTAGACTACCATGTCAGGTGAGCGCCCTCAGGCCCCCTGGGGCCTCTTGTAATTAAATTTCATGTAAGTAGTGGTTATATAGGGGCATTTTGATTTTTATGCAAATTAGGTTTTGGCTCATATTGAGCACAGGGGTGGGGAAAAAATGGCCCAATGTTTTGAAAATCTTCTAATAAACCACTAGTAGCAGAGACTGTGTATGTGGTATACAGAGTCCTTTTGAGGTTTAGAATCAAGTTTGTTCAAGAGAAATTTGTTGGGCATTATTTGCCTTCGTTATGGCAGGGACAGAAATTTTGGCCACGCCTAAAATTTCTATTTTCAGAACCGTGAGGTAGATTTGAACCAAATTTGATATGAGATAATAATGGGTCATAAGTAGTTGATTGATGCAACAAAATTTTTTCTCATTGCCCGTGGGAACCTCAGGAGCCAAAAAATAGGAAAAACCTTAAAACTGCCATATCTCCAAAACTACATGGCACAGAGAATTCTTATTTTGTATAAAGCTTACTTTTATCCAGTAGAATAGAATGGTTAAAAAAAATCTCTTATCGGTTTGATCACAAGGTACTTTTTTCAGGACTTTGAAAAAGTGCTGAGTCAGCACTTTTTAACGCTGTCGGTTGTGGGGAAAAACATTAAAAAATCTTCTTCTCCAGATCCAGCAGGCAGAATCTTTTGATATTTGGTATGCAACATTGTAGGGTGGATCTGATTCAAGTTTGTTCAAATCGGCCCCCCCCCTGGGTTCATATTTGGGCTCAGTATAGGAGCTCGATTTCAAACTTAGTGCATTTCAGGCAAATTTCTTAAAAAATCTTCTCCAGATCCAGCAGGCAGAATCTTTTGATATTTGGTATGCAACATTGTGGGATGGATCTGATTCAGGTTTGTTCAAATCGGCCTCCTGGATTCATATTTGGGCTCACTATAGAAGCCCGAATTCAAACTTAGTACATTTCAGGCAAATTTCTTAAAAAATCTTCTTCTCCAGATCCAGCAGGCAGAATCTTTTTATGTTTGGTATGCAACATTGTGGGGTGGATCTAATTCAAGTTTGTTAAAATCTGCCCCCTGGGTTTATATTTGGGCTCAGTATAGGAGCCCAAATTTGAACTTAGTGCATTTCAGGCAAATTTCTTTAAACATCTTGTTCTCCAGATCCAGCAGGGGGAATCTTTTGATATTGGGTATGCACCATGCTTGGGGAGAAGGGGGGGGGGGGGGGAGATCCAAGTTTGTTTAAGCCAAGTCCCTGGGTTCACATTTAGGCTCACTGTGGTAGCCTGAATTATAACTTAGTTCAAAATGAGGAATTTTCTTTAAAAATCTTCCCAGATCCAGCAGTCGGAATGTTTTGATATTTGGTGTGCAGCATCCTTAGGGAGGTGAGATTCAAGTTTGTTAAAGCCAAGTCCCTGGGTTCATATATGGGCTCCCTGTGGGATCCCAAATTACAGCTTAGTTCAATATGAGGAATATTCTTTAAAAATCTTTTTTTTTAGATCCACTGGTCAGAATCTTTGGATATTTATACCCCCTGCAAACAAAAAATAGGAATCACCCTGTCCGTCCGTCTGTCCGTCTGTCCATCCTTGTAAGCGCAACTCCTCCTAAACCGTTTGAAGAATTTTCATGAAACTTTACACAATGGAAGAACTCCATATGAAGATGCGCATGAAGCAATATAATTCCGTTCTGACATTTCCAAGGGGAGATAATCTAACTTATACCGTCTGTCCATCCTTGTAAGCACAACTCCTCCTGAACCGTTTGAAGAATTTTCATGAAACTTTACACAATAAAAGAACTCCATATGAAGATGTGCATGAAGCATTATAATTCCGTTCTGAAATTTCCAAGGGGAGATAATCTAACTTATACCGTCTGTCCATCCTTGTAAGCGCAACTCCTCCTAAACCGTTTGAAGAATTTTCATGAAACTTTACACAATGGAAGAACTCCATATGAAGATGTGCATGAAGCAATATAATTCCGTTCTGACATTTTTAAGGGGAGATAATCTAACTTATACATTTCAGGCGTGGGGGGGGGGGGGGGTGGGGGGTATCACTTTGTGAGTTTGCTCACAGTACCTTTAGTTGGTATAAGCTTTTCTTAGGAGGGGCAGATGCAACTTGTTGAAATCAATTCTCTGGGTTGATATTTACGCTACCATGTCAGGTGAGCGCCCTCAGGCCCCCTGGGACCTCTTGTTGTGTTCATCATCGATGAAACAGTGAATTGATTCATAACAGTAACAACAGAGTGCTCTGTTTGACAATCTCAATCGACTCAGATTGTTGAGCATGCATGTTGCCAACAGTTTCTGATTCTTAATTACTTAAAGCGAATGCACCATATTTCGGAATGTTTGACAACAAAACCATGTGAAGCCAAATGTATGAAACTGTATCACTGAAAACAATAATAAAATCACATTTTATCACTGAAACTGATGCTGTTAATTATATATATATATATTCAACTGGAAGGTCATAAGTTTCTTTTTGGTGTTAAATTGCATTTGTTTTTTTTTTTTCCAGATGCGTGATAAAATTACTATAGCTGAAATGATTAAAGGGTTTTTCTTGATCGATTAATCATATAGATTAACCGTGGTTAACCGATTAATCGCTTGTTTTAGTAGGTAGCTGAATTATTGCAGTACCATTGATGATTTATAGCATTAACCCTTTACCCATAGTAACAGACAAAACCGGCAAGTGCTATATATAAAAATCTCCATCAAATTTTTTTATGTTTTCAATTTTTGTCTAAAAAACATAGCTTATGACCCCTCATTGGAACAAGCTTGTTGAGCTCGTTCCAATGAGGAGTCATAAGCTATGTTTTTGAGACAAAAATTGAACATTTTTAGTAATTCAAGAATTTATTTTGCACGTAACATCTGCTATCCGCAATGGGCAATGAGTTAAGAATGACCATTTCCAGCTACTGATACAGTACAGTGATCATGCAAGGGAACAAGTATGTCTGCACATAACTTGCAAGCTTTAATCTGTCTCATAATAATTGATGCAAGTCAGTGTGACAATGTTTGCCTGTTTTCGAGCAAGTTTGTTCCTTTGTTAACCCATATAACACAGTAGTTTAACCCTTAAGTCCTCAGATTAATTTTAAAGTATTTATGGCCTTTTTCTGCTTACATAGTTATTGATGACTTGTCAGTGGTTCTACATCACTGCTGGCTGCCTATACAGGCAGCCAGCAGTGATGTAGAACCACTGCCAGGGAAAATTCAGTCTTCATACAAGAGTAATAGAAAAGATTACACAAGGGAGCACCTGCTTCAATGCAATATAAAAGTGGCGGTTTGGGGCTCTATGGGGGCTTAAGGGTTAAGGCAATGGTTAATCGATCAATTACTTTTTTTGGATCAATCAAGATGTTAATCGATTAACTGTTTCAGCTCCAGAAATTAGAGTTTCAATATTTTCAGGCATGAGATGTTGTTTTGGTGTAAATCTCAAGTGAAGAAAACAACAGTAAAACTTTCAAAGAAGAATCGAAATGAATTATCTGTCACTCTATCAGAGTGTAGTACATGGACAGTGAATTGTTACTAAATCACTAATGAGGTGGTGTCTCAGACTCAGACAATAATTCCGTGTCTGGGAAAAAGCATAAGAATGACAAGCAACGTTTCAGCTAAGGGGTCTCCGGGTAGACCCCGGAAGTCTCTTGGCTAAAACTGTGCTTGTTCTTTTCTTGCATTACCACAGGAATCAACTCTTATTCTCTGGGTGGAGACACCACCCCAAGAGTGATTTAGTAACAATTCACCCTCCATGAATTGTATGAATGAATGAATGAATAGTTTATTTACAGTATACACACATAATAAATTGCACATCAAGATATAATAAAGGCATCTTTTCAGGATAAAAGACAAAAAACAAATTTATCATAAAAATACAACAATACCTTAATAATAAGATGAATATGAGTCAAATTATCACTGGAAATGATCAGTTTGTTCTAAAAACTTATAATGAAAAGAAAATTGAGTGTTTTTGAGTTGATCCTGATCATTTCCAGCAATAATTCAATATGTATTCACCTTGAATTGATGCATGAAACCAACCAGCTGAATCAGATCGCAAGACGCTACCTGTTCAGAGTATCAAATCAATTTTGCATATCAATCCATATCAGCTGTTTACTTTCATGCATCAATTCAAGGTTTAAACAAGTGGAATTATCGATAGGAATGATCAGATTCTTATAAAAAGTGTATAATAAAAAGAAAATCTTGTGTTTTTGAGTGGATACCAAAAATTATCTCACTTGTGAAAAATAAACATTTGTCTCGGTCACAAATGAGATAATTTTTGGTATCCACTCAAAAACACTAGATATCCTCGATACAATATTAAATATACTATTACACAAACATTAATGATGGTAACTTAATTTTTTACTAAAAAGTAAATAACATGCATATTGTAAGGAGGTAACATAGCCAGATTGACTGTCTTCCCGTTACCCCCGAGTATGAATGTGGGAATGGGTGTGTTGAGTTGTATGAAGCACATTCTAATCTTGTCTATGCAAAGAAGATGCAATTTTTCATCTGAAATATACCCTGATGAAGGCTTTGGCCTAAAGATTGGCAAAAGAGTATTTGTATTAACTCTTTGCAAGCTGCTGCAGATATTCCTTTCAAGGACAGAATTTCTCTTGTCACTGAAATAAGTATAATTTGGGCACATGTAATCAAATTTTCCTTCTGTAAATTGAATGGAGTTTTTTTTCCATTGATTTCTTGAACTAAATTTGGATGAATATTTCATCAAATCTAGTCATGGCTGCCACACAAGATTTGTTGAAAAATACATTGAAAATACTCAGCGGGTTAAGAGTTGATGATGCTGAAGATTTGTCCCTACCTGGACAATGAGTTTTGTGAGTGTTACTGTTTATTTATTTATTTATTGCTGTTTAAAGTCACATACTTCTGCACAATGGCTAATCATGACAACAGCATGGAGATGAAGTCATAGTCAGTCAATCATTTATACCCCATGTTGCCTATTTTAGAGGACTCGCACCCCAAGCATTAGTGACTGGGTCCTATTTTACCAGTGAAACAGAGCTTGTTTACCACAATAAACAAGCACTGCTTCACTTCGCGTGGTTCCCGCGGGGTTGTGAATGTTACTAAAAGCAGTAGTTAACCCTTTACCCAACGTAACGGCCAAAAACGGCAAGTGCTATTCACAAAAATAGCCAATTAATTTTCATTATATTTTTTATTTTTTGTCTCAAAAACATAGGTTATGACCACTCTTTGGAACGAGCTCGTTCAAAAGAGGGGTCATAACCTATGTTTTTGAAACAAAAAATGAAAAAGATTAGTTATTCAAGAATTTTGTTTGCCAGTGTCGTCTGCTTTTCATGTTAGGTAAAGGGTTAAGCATCATTACATTTATGCCGTAACAAGGTTCTTGCTACGGTATGAACTCAATCTTGAGTTTCTATATATTTTTTGAAGGCAAGGAGATTTGGCCTTACAGGGGGGTAAGATTTTAGAATTACTCCTCCTACTGGGCTAGTGGTTTTAAGGCCTTTAGATTTCCAAAATTAACTTAGTCCAATATGAGGAATAATCTTTAAAAATCTTCTTCCCCAGAACCACTAGTCAGAATCTTTTTATATATGGTATACAGCACCCTTACGAGGGTTAGATTCAGGTTGTTCAAATATTTGAGTTCCCTATTGGAGCCTGTATTTTTACTTGGTGCAGTATGTTGAATATTCTCTAAAATTCTTCTTTTCACAAACTCCCACTTATAATGTTTTGATACATGGTATACACCACCTTCAGGGGAGTCAGATTCAAGTTTTCTAAAATCAAGTCCCTGGGTTAATATTTGGGCTTCCTATTGGATCCTGAATTTTAACATAGTCCAGTATGAGGATTATTCTTTAAAAATCTGCTTCTAGGGATACAATTAGACTCTTTTGGTATTTGGTATACAGCATCCTTAGAGGGTTCAGATTAAATTTGTTCAAATAAAGTTCCTGGGTTGATATTTGTGTTCCCTATGAGGGGTGGGAGCAAATTTTAACTTAGTGCTAAATTGGTAATATTATTCCAAATCGTCTCCTGAACCACAAGTCAGAATCTTTTTATATATGGTATACAGCACTCTTAAGGGGGTCAGATTCAAGTTGTTCAAATCAAGTCCCTGGGTTGATATTTGTGTTCCCTATGCGGGAGGGGGGAGGCAAATTTCAACTTTGTGCTAAATTTTTTATATTATTTCAAATCTCCTTCTCCCGAACCCCAAGTCAGAATCTTTTGATATTTGGTATACAATATCTG
The DNA here is from genome assembly GCA_031216915.1 of Pictodentalium vernedei. Lineage (NCBI taxonomy): Eukaryota > Metazoa > Mollusca > Scaphopoda > Dentaliida > Dentaliidae > Pictodentalium > Pictodentalium vernedei. The sequence goes on along the minus strand of CM062288.1, from coordinate 162,830,117 downwards.
GGAGTTGGGGCAGGGGGTACTCAGATTCAAGTTTATTTCAAATAAAGAGCCTGGGTTAATATTTGGACACCCTATGCCCTAATTTTAACTTGGTGCAGAAGAGGAATCTTCTTTGAGATCTTCTTTGAGAACCACCATTCAGAAAGTTTTGATACTACTTGGTATCCAACACCCTAGCTGGCTCAGATTCAAGTTTGTTCAAATTGAGTCCCTGGATTCATATTTGTGCCCCCTGTGGGGTCCAGATTTTAACTTGGTGTAATATGACAAATAATCTTTAAAAAAAATCTTCTTCTGCAGATCTACCATTCAGAATCTATTGATATTTGTTATACAACATCCTGGAGAGGAGGAGAAGGGGGCAGATTCAAGTTTGTTCAAGTTAAGTCCCTAGGTTGATATTTGAACTCTCTTGTTTTGCATTACTGGAAATCTTGGCATCATTTCTGTGATAGCATCCCAATATCAGAAAAAAATCATATGGTATGGTCAACAGAGCTATAAATAATTAAATAACTTCATTCCCCTCTAGTGTTACTAGCCATAGATGCTAATTAAATCCTTCTTTAAAGAATTTGTCAGGTGAGGACCTCCGGCCCCATGAGGCCTCTCATTGAGTCATGTAACTCCTTTTCTTTTATTTTTCTTCACAGCTAAACCTGGCAAGCCAACTGTATCTTTGGGTGATATTACCACTACTCGAGTCAAGCTAATCATCACAAGACCTAGTTTAAGTGGTGGTGTTGACGTTGACAGATACGTGGTTAGGTATCTCATAGATGGTAAACCGAAAACAGAAATAACTAAGGTTTTCCCTGTAGGTGAGTTTATTAGTTTTTATACCATGCTTGCCTATGTTACTACCTGTGAAAAGCCTGTATGTTATTAGTTATCCTTGTGTTTTGCAGGATGTATGGGAATTTACACCGGTTTGGGAACTCATGTATGAGTGTATGAGTCCCCAGACTAGTGTAAACTCCCGTACCCCTGGAAAACAAAAGGATAACATATTTATTTTGTGTTTTCCAAGGTATATGGGAATATACACCGGTTTGGGAACTCATACTTCCTGAGGCGAAACACAAGGATAACAGATTTATTTCCAAGAATTTTGGTGTACTTCATTCTTAACCTAAATTGTGGGAAAAAACTGACAAAAAATTTGTACTTTGTAAGTTTCTTAATAAAGCCAGACAAATATGGATGTCATTGGAATATAGCAGTACTATGTACTACGTGCAACCACTTACTAAGTTTAAAATACCTGCAATTAAATGTGTAAAATAAAATTTAAGAATTGTTAATAATAATTTGACTGAAAAAGTAAAGGTAAATTCAATCAACTTTGATGATGTGACCAGCTGTCAATCAAGAATTCACGTGCAGCCGGAAGTACTGCCCACAGGCGCAGATGTAAACAAAACAAACCTGTGTGTTTGCGATAAAAAGTGTTGTTTTTTCTCCATTTTAAGTGACGAAAGTCGATTATTTATTAAGAGCATTGTATAAATAAAAGAGATAGGTACCAGGGCCGGTAATCAGATTTAACCCTTTACCTAACGTGAAAAGCAGACGACACTTGCAAAAAAAATTCTTGAATAACTAATTTTTTTCATTTTTTGTCTCAAAAACATAGGTTATGACCCCTCGTTGGAAAGAGCTCGATGAGCTCGTTCCAACGGGGGGTCATAACCTATGTTTTTGAGACAAAAAATGAAAAAAATAGTGAAAATTAATTGGCGATTTTTGAGAATAGCACTGGCCGGTTTTGGCCGTTACGTTGGGTAAAGGGTTAAACCACTCATAGAATAAGGGTGTAAACCACATGGCAAACCAAGTGGTTAAAACCCTCATCCTACTTGTGGTTTAAATCTGATTACCGGCCCAAATACATTTTTATTCAATATATTTCATGGGTATGAGATTTTTAAGGTTTCTTTTTAACTGGTAGAGTGCTAAATTATTTTTGGTCAGCAAACTTTGTTCACATGTCTTTGCCTTGTTATAATTTATGGGAGAAGGGCAATAGGCACACTCCCATAAATTATAACAAGGCAAAGCCTAACACACTAAATAATTTCTCTTATAGGATAATATGAAGAAAAACATCAGAAAATGAAGCCTTTAACCCTTTACCCAATGCAACGGCCAAATCAGCCAGCGTTATTCACAAAAATTGCCAATTAATTTTCAGTATTTTTTCATTTTTTGTCTCAAAAACTTAGGTTATGACCCCTCTTTGGAACAATCTTGTCAAAAAAGCATTTGAATTTTTTGCCAACTCAAATCATATCAGTTTATTTATTTATTTATTTATTTATTTATTTGTTTATTTGTTTATTTATTTATTGGTGTTTAAGGTCACATATTTCTGCACAATGGCTAATCATGACCATGACGGGTGGAGGAAGCCGGAGTACCTGGAGAGAACCACCGAGCAATGGCGAGCAACTGTCAGCTCCCCAACATACCAACTCCACACAAGCAGGGTTAGCATTGGTTGAAGACAGGTGCACCATTGACGTGCAGTACGCCTTAGTACACAGCGCCACCGTGCCCCCACGTGGGCAATTGGGGTGAAGTGTCTTGCCCAAGGACACAACGCGGTTGCCGCAGGTGGGATTCGAACTGCGGACCAAATTATATCAAATTTTGAGACTTGTTTTACACACACCTTAACCTTTAAAGGCTTATTTCAGGCATTAGGGATCTCAGAGCATGTGCCCTCTGCATGCCATTTTAGGAGGTTCTGCTGTCAATAGACATATCACTTGGAGAGTGATTTCTAGTCAAGTCTTGGCTGCCTGTTAACCCTTTACCCAACGTAACGGTCAAAACCGGCCAGCGCTATTCTCAAAAATCGCCAATTAATTTTCATCATTTTTTTAAAATTTTTTGTCTAAAAAACATACCTTATGACCCCTCATTGGAACAAGCTCGTTCCAATGAGGGGCCATAACTATGTTTTTGAGACAAAAAATTAGTTATTCAAGAAATTTGTATGTGTAGTCTGCTTTTCATGTTAGGTAAAGGGTTAAGGTAGCCAAGACATGGCTAGAAATTACGGCTGAGCAACTGGGCATGTACAGTTTGTAGTCATGTGGGAATTCAGGACAATTGCCCAGTCCCTTCTTCCATGAAAAGGAACCCTTCACCTGCTATCAAGCATCAACAAGGCCTTTGATAATTCAGACAGTTTTGATGTTCAATGATTGGTTCGGTTCGGTTCGGTTTTTTAGTATCCTCATGATATCGGTATCGGTTTGTTTTTTCTGTATATTGCCCATCTCTGCTCTCAGATACATATAGTTTGAGATTAATACTTGACTTCCAGTGTATTTGTGCTGAATGTTGCACTCTTTGAATCTTCATTACATGTAAATGTGTTGATGTGCTTTCATTCACAGAAACTCGTCAGCATACTGACCAACAGGCAAACACACGATCTCAGGTTCCACTTGAAGACCTACAACCATCAAAAAAATACATTATCGGTGTCAAAGCAGGGAATGCTGTTGGTTTGAGTGATGAATATACCATTCCACATGAAACACCAGATCTGAGTAAGTTATTGATTCAATTTACTTTTGATGTTTTATAACCTATGTTTCACACCACAAAGCCAGGGTACCCCTGTAACTAAAAATATGTTGCAAGGTAAATATATATCAGACTAGAAGGAGTTTTCAGTTAACCTTTTACTTAACAAATTAGCCACATCCATAATTTATAACTTGGGCAGTTGGAAAAAATTGATTTAAAAAAAGAATTCCACTAAACCTCTCATGTGACCCTTCATTGGAATGAGCTCATCAAGCTTGTTGCAGTGAGGGTCACATGATAGGGTTTTGTTGAAATTTTGTGAAATATCTGCAAACAAATAATTAAAATAAATTTTGATATCGTGTCATGGGTTATAAAGGATTAACCAGAATTTGTTTCTTGCCCTCTCATAATCTGAATATTTAAGGCCTAAAAAGTTAAAAATGTTTCTCAAGCCCTTTTGGCTCCTGCATGCTCTCTTATTATAAACCATGCAAATGTAAAAAAATAATAATTACATGGTATATGTCTGATGTTTTAGCATTACAGAGCCTTATTGCACTCAAGGGACAAAATACACTACCACCCATACCATTCTGTAGACAGGGTGTGCACATCCTTGAAAAGTCCTTGAATTTCAGTCTTACTCCTTGAATTTTGAAAATTCAGAAAATGTACTTGAAAAGTACTTGAAAATTCATCTGACTCCTTGAAAGTCCTTGAATTTTGCCCTATATCATTTTTACCTGTGTAATAGTGGGAAAAAAAAAAACGAACATAAATAATGGATAATCGATGAATGAGGGTTTAAAGTTCAGGCATTATTTAACTGGGTGTCATTCTGTAACTACCATAATTTTGTTACAACGCATTTTAGAAGTACCGTTTTTCTGTAATTTAGAAGGATGAGGTAGAAGATATTTTTAACCTTTTACCCAATGTAATGTCCAAAAACTGGCCAATGCTATTCACAAAAATGGCCAATTAATTTCAATTATTTTTTTCATTTTTGTATCAAAAACATAGGTTATGACCCTCATTGGAACAAGCTCATCAAGCTCGTTCCAATGAGGGGTCATAGCCTATGTTTTTGAGACTAAAAATTAGTTATTAGTCTGTGTGAAACACACAAACTATTGTTTTTGCTCGGTTTCTTTTCCTTTTTCTTTTTTTTTTCTTTTAGACAATCACAAGTTCTCGGCCACCTATGTTTTTCAGATTTCTGGGGTATTAGTGGTGTCTGTAGGGGTGTTTTAAAAGTGGGTCACGCCCATATCTCAGGCGTGGTATGGACCTGGGACCAACACCAAATGAGTCGACACTCGATGGAGATTCAAAATATGGGTCAAGGTCACAGAGGTAACCTGGGGGTCATTAAGTGCATTTTTCATAATTGCTAGAAATCACATTTTTTGACCCTCTAAAGCATTCCTGACGTACACACATGCATTTTGATGTAAAAAAGTGGGCATGGCCAAAATTTTTTAAAGTTGGTCATGCTCATATCTCAAGCATGGTATGACGTATGGACCTAGGACCAACACCAAATGAGTCGACACTCGATGGAAAATATGGGTGAAGGTCATGGAGGTCACCTAGGGGTCATTAAGTGCATTTTTCATAATTGCTAGAAATCACATTTTTGACCCCCTAAAGCTTTCCTGAAGTACATACATGCATTTTGACATAAAAAAGTGGGCGTGGCCAAAATTTTTGAAAGTGGGTCACACTCATATCTCAAGCATGGTATGACGTGTGGACCTGGGACCAACACCAAATGAGTCGACACTCGATGGAGATTCAAAATATGGGTCAAGGTCATGGAGGTCCCCTAGGGGTCAAGTGCATTTTTCATATTTGCTAGAAATCACATTATTTTTATACTGTACCAATGACCCAGACATAGCTGGTGCTAACTCTTAAAATATAGGGCCAAACACAAATTTTGCCCCCCAATCCCCAAAATTTGCATCTAAAACTAAAGAAAACATGTCCTGAAAGGCCCTCCACACCTCGCCCCCACTGCGCATGCGCAGTGTCAAGGACGTTCCGAAATTGGCGCCATTTATCATTCTAAGTTTGGCCCTTCATCAGTTAACATCTGACTGATCTTTGTGCTTTTAAATCTCAGTTTAAATGATGCCAGACACATAAATATTAGTGAAATGGTGATTCTAAGGAGGATAGAAAAGGAGGAGAGGAAAAGAATGTGTGACAGAATATTATCAGGGCTGTAACTTAAAATTTTTTAATGAAATTATGTTAAGTTACCTATTTTCAAGGCAGCAGCCATTTTGTTGTCATTCTGATTATTTAGTTACACTGTTTTTTCAAGTGTTTTTCCTCTCTCCCTGTCCTTTAAGTTCCCCCTTGCTATTCTCCCATGCTTTTGGCATAGTTTCTGTAATTATTATTACTAAAATTTCTTGGGAGTTTTAGCTTAATAACAGAATGAATTCTGTTCTTTCCCCATGTTTACGTCTTCACCTACGGGTGGTTAGGCGTTGTGTTCTGCATCTACCATCTGATGTTCTGCAGTTTCTTCCCTGGAAGTCTCTGTTTTGCATCAGATGGTGTATTTTTGGTAACTGATTTCGGGCCTGGGTGCCTGGAGTCTTATTTTAGTGTTTTTACACTCATTGTTTACATTTACAACAGCCCTCTGTGTGAGGGGGGGATTTCTAAATAATAATATCTTTATGTTATTTTAATCATAACTAGATACATTATTATTGTTCGTAAGTGTTGAATAAATTGTTTAAAATATTTTTTAAATTTTTGTCCACACTTAGGCTTGGGATCCATTGGGGCTCAACGTTACTTTTCAGAAACTTGGGCTGTTCTGAAAAAATATTTTTTCAAAATATTTTGATTTCAATTATTTTTTCTATATTAATGGATCATATTATTATTATGTATTTGATTGCCAGGGGTTAGTGCGAGTACCAGGACTTGTTTTCTTTTCTCATTGAAAGGATATTGATCAATTGTTTTAGGAGGAAGTCTTCCTCTGACCTTATTATCATTCTATATGTGGTCAGTGTACTCGCATTAACTCCTGTTCTGTATCGTATGATTTCGATGACAATATGGGAAGCGTATGTCACGGTATGTTGTTGGGGATTTGGACACTCCGGTCCTTTCCCCGCAGGGTCACTCTACTTTATCAATTTCTATTTCAGACGATCAAGATTAGGGTGATGTATCTGTGATGTCTTCCAACAGTGTGCCTCCGTCGTCACAATTAATGAAGGGCTAGCGGAAAAGTGCTCATGTAATACGCCAATTGCCTAAGAGGACCCTAGTAGGTTCGACGGCCTTTGACGTCCGCTAGCTCGCCCGGTGTAGCGTCCATTCACCGAATGGTTCGGCAGCCGGGTTCGTCCGTTGCGGTCTAGAAGGAATTTTGGGGTGATGCGAGCACTATAAAATTAACTTAATGCACACCCAGTGACGGCGGATCGGAGGGAGAACGGAGGAAGCCTTTTAGTCCGGTTCATAGCTCGTTCCGGTCCATCCGGACGGCAAGCGAGAGAGGCCCCTCTCTCGTTCAACAACATCTGGCCCCAGATGTTGTGGTACAAATGTGTTGTTAGCGGAGCATACGTCCGTCGCTCGGGACGCTCCGTTGTATAGGCAGTCCGCTGAGACTGCTAAGGCTTCCTCTTCTCATCAGTGCACACGACCGCACCTTGGCTGCGTGACCGCCGATATATTACCAGCTTCGCCGATCAAGGATTCTTCGGCGACCAGGTCACACCATCCGGCAGCCAGGGATTCGAGACCGATGGACTCCGGACGTTCGCATAGGAAGTATGCGGGAGCCATCTGATGCGGAGCTGCCCTCGGCGAAGCACCGATAGACTGCGCCTCCGCAGGTCTCGACGCCGGACATTCTTGTGCACATAGCACAGCTTATCGCAGCATCCCAGCAGCCGACAGAAACGGTGTCGGATCGAGAATTATCCGACAGCGCTGGGTCGGTAGCCGGGGACTCGAGGCCTGCAGACTCCGGACGTTCGCATAGGAAGTGTGCGGGAGTCAACGTACACGGAGCTTCCAGCGGCAATGCATCGTAAGTCCGCTACTGCACAGGCCTCGGGAACGGACGTGCTTTCCTTAATAGCACAGTTTATCGCAGCATCCCAGCATCAACTGAATCTGTCGCATATATTTTATCCGACGATGCTGGGTCGGGACGCTCCGCGGAAGCGGGTACGGACGTCCGAAAGTTTCATCCGGTCCGACGGGATACCGAAAGGGATTCGGTCGATTTCAAGCTTTCCCTTTCGGAACAACATATGCTGCGATGCCGGATAAGAAACTGATAGCGTCGGTGGACTTAGAAATTTTTGGTTCGGTTCAGGGACATCGTCCCTCAGTTCCGACATAGTCCAATAATGTCACACAAACTTTCGAATTATTGAACGACGCTATATATATTATTATTTTATGCTTGCTATCCAAGCATTTCTGGTTTCTTGTTCGAAGAGTTATGGAGATGTCTTTCAAAAGTGTGCCTCTGTCGTCATAGTTAATGAAGAGTTAGCGGCAATAAGTGCTCATGGAATATGTCTATCGCTTACGGAATGACATTCGCTAGCTCACCCGGTGTAGCATACATTCATCGAATGGTTCGGCTGCCGGGTTCGTCCGTTGCGGTCTAGGAAGGAGATTTGGGTGATGCGAGCACTTTAATTACTTTAGTACTCACCCAGTGACGGCAGATTGAGGACAGATCGGAGGAAGCCAACAACATAGGGGACCGCATGTTGTGGTTCAGATATTTTACATTCGGAGCATATGTCCGTTGCTCGGGACGCTCCGTTATATTGACAGTCCGAGAGACTGTCTTTAATGCTTCCTCATCCTCACAGCAGGGCACACGACCGCACATTGGCTACGTGACCTCGAGTATCCGATCAGTTTCGGCATTCAGTGATTCCACAGCGAATAGGTCGCGCCATCCGGTAGCCAAGGGACACGAGGCTTATACACTCCGTTCGCTCGCATATTGGAAGTATGCACGGGGTAACGATCTCGGAGCTTCCTGCGGCAATGCATCGTAAGACCGCTGCTCCTCAGGCCTCGGTGACGGACGTGCTATCCGAGTTAGCACAGTTGTTTCGCAGCATCCCAGCAATTGACGGTTTCTCGGTCGAATCAGGAATTATCCGACGGCGCTGGGTCGGTGCGGTCCGCGGTTGCATCAAGCTACGGACAACCGAACGCTTTATAGGGTCCGACAGGATGGCGAAAGGGATTCGAAAGATTTCGAGTTTTCCCTTTAGTAGTATCGGAAGATGCCTTTCATATCTTCTGGCATTTCTTCCAGTGATTATTTTTCGGACTTCATTGCTGCGATCTTGGATAAGAGACTTATAGCGTCATTGGACTCGGATTTTTCGATCGGTACAGGGACTTTGTCCCTGACTTACCGACGCAGTCCAATATTGTCATTACAACATGTGTTTTATTTTTCGACGCTATATATTATATATATATACAAGCCTGCTACTAAGCATGATAGTTTAGTTTCTTGTCCGCGTGGCTCTTTTCTGCCATTTTATCTTTTTTACATATAGTTTATTTTGGCAGAGCAGGGCATACCGAGAGTTCATATGCGTCTAGACGGTGTGATTAAAGACTGCATATATTCTTTTTCGCCGTTTATGTCTTTTCCAATTTCAATATTGGGAACGACATTATGTATAGTAGACTTAACTTAGACGCTTTATTATACGTAATCCGCCTTACTGAGGCGTTATCATTACGTCTTCAAGAAAAGATTTACGGGATATTATTCTCAATGTAATTTCTTTTGAGGGCAGTATTTTGTTCACGTATAACTCCGCCCTTCAGTGGCTGATTGGAGTTGGTTAGACGTGATGCAGCCCTAGCTACATCCACGCGTGGATAGTAGGTTAAGAACTCTCTCAGAGTCGCTTCGTTCTCGGAGGAGCTTCTCTTCGACGGCAACTTTCCGGCAATCCATGAATTGCTTGGTTTATACATTCTCTTGTCTATCTAGTTTTACAAGAGATTCAGACTGGGGCAAACATTCGGTGGTTGACTCAGAGAGTGCCGCCGCAGTTGCCGGACCCTAGTGTGGCTGTTATGACGGTTGCCAGTCAAACAGATTGGGATATATACTGATCCCTACGGATTCGAAGTGCCAGGGTCTTTGGGTTCCGCAGTCTTTTAGCTATCAGTTTAACTTCCGCGGAATAATGTTTTTTAGGCTTGCTTTATGTCATTGCATGAACATTATTCAGAAATGCATGCCCAAATTCCTGTCCTTTAATTCGACAGTAGTGGCGTATCTCCGGAACCAGGGAGGCACTCTTTCGTTTCCGTTATTCAATTTAATGGAAAGAATCCGTCTGTTGGTTATAGTACACCAAGTTCAGTTTTGGTCCGTCATATTCGGGGTCGTCTGATTGTTTTATCGCACTCCCGTTCTCTTACGGGTCGCTTGTTGCTGTCAGAATGGACTCTCAACAAACAAGTATTTAATCAGATTTGCTATCTATGGGAGCGCCCAATGATGTTTTATTATGACACAGCTTGCTAATCAATTGCAGACGTATGTGTTGGTTTGTCCAGATCTCTGAGCTAATACTGTTAACGCTCTATTGATCTATAGGACGCAATGATAGGATACGCGTATCCTCCGGCGCTGTTGTTTTAGCAGGTATTGCTAAGATAAACAACCACAATACATTTCTGTTGATAGCATCTCTATCTTCACAGAGATCATGAGTAATTTACTCTCTTGTCTACTGTGGATCTTAACGTGAAATCTTCCTCTATGTGAGGATCTTTTTTCACTGGGTAAATCGTGTCATCTTTATCACAACCAGCAAGGTCGCAACCTTCATGTATTCCGTTGTGTGGTCCGTATTGCATTGTAAGCACTGTACTGGACGAGCTTTGGACGCGATTTCTTACTATAGGAGATCCTCTTCTTCGCTATTCTATGCGACTAAAGTGGAGGCTCTTCCGTCGTGGTGTAGGGATCATTATGTTCATATGGTTGATCCCTCCATACTACGCATTGCTAGTTTTTAGTATACTTGTTTCACAAGATCTACTGCAGTCTGTTGTTATTTAGGTTATAGGTTTATGTTACCTCATACCTATGCACTCTACGATAGTTTACAATTGAGTCTTTTGTCTCTTTATCTAAGTCAGTTAGTAACTTTTTGATAAATAGACTTAGAATCTTTAGATTAAATTCCTATACGGATTTTAACTTCGGTTCTTATTTAGCTAAGTAATCATTTGAGCCTCTGGAAACAGTAGTTTTCAAATTCTGACCTTTTAGACAGTAATTCTGTTGGTTGCTCTTTTACTGTAGAGTCAGTGAGTTTCATGCACTATCGATGAATGATTTTCACTTTCATAGTTTCGGAATCAATACTTCCGTTACTATTTAGGTTGGATTGTTGCATAAGAGTTAGGCTCCTATTATCCGGAACCTATTATTTTAAGGTCCTTCCGTCTTCGTATGGGCATAGGCCTTTACTCTTTCCGGGTACAGTTTATGTATTTATAAACAGATATTTGTTTATTACAAGGGCGTAAGCTTCTTCTGTCTTTGATGTCTAGTAGAAGGACGTTACGCTCCATTTTATTGTTAATCGATTCTATTAACTAGCGTACTGCTTATGGTATATCATTGGCTTAGCAGTTGTGCTTAAGATTTCGGCTCTTGAAGTAAGAGTTCTTCTACTTCTTGGGCTTACATTAATAGTGTTGCTATTATAGATTTTTGTAGGCTGCTCATTGCGCTCAGCCATCCATTCATGAATTTTATCTCAGAAATATCGAGTCCATTTCTGGAGGCCTCTATTGTTAGGTCTATTATCTACTGCTCAGAATGTCATTCACTTAACAGTTGCTACTATAGCTAGGTAGGCTGTCTGTTTCGGCAGTGTCTCCGTTCGGCTGCCCTCTTTGCTCTGGGCTATTTGACCCAGGGCAAGAAAAAGGGGGGGGGAGGGTGTTCCCTTGGGTCACCTGTTTTTACTATGAAAACAAGGGGATACCTCCTCCGGAGTTAGTAATTCTGAGCTGTTATTGGGATGGTTGTTTAGTGAGAAGTTTAAGTTTATAAAATTCATTCAAGTCTTAGTTTTTAAAGTATAGCTTTTGAATATTGCATATGTCAACGGACATGATTATGCAATTCTCACACACTTTTAGGAGTATAAGAGTCTCTATTCTCTAGACTTACTTTATTATTGGCTTACTTTAAAAATTATTAGTATAAGGATTATTGGATATTAATAGAGTACATGGATGTATCAAGCTCAATTTTTGGAAGGTGTTGTGTCTTTCTAATTTATCATAAATAAGAAAGATACATGTAAGGCCTATTACTTCTTTTCCCTACAGGGGATGACTCTATTTTATTTTATTGAGCGTATTCCATTTTGCTCTATGTCCTTGGCCCTCCAGCCTTTTTACTATTCAGCTATGTCTGGGTCATTGGTACAGTATAAAAATGTTAAAAAATTTATAGTAATTTATATATTTTTTATACTTACCAATGACCCAGACGGGGATGGCCCTCCCAGGAGTTGGGAACTCTTGCCTCCCCGCTGAGTACATAGCGCTTACCAGGCACTGGTTATTAGAATGATAAATGGCGCCAATTTCGGAACGTCCTTGACACTGCGCATGCGCAGTGGGGGCGAGGTGTGGAGGGCCTTTCAGGACATGTTTTCTTTAGTTTTAGATGCAAATTTTGGGGATTGGGGGGCAAAATTTGTGTTTGGCCCTATATTTTAAGAGTTAGCACCAGCTATGTCTGGGTCATTGGTAAGTATAAAAAATATATAAATTACTATAAATTTTTTAACTTTTGACCCATAAAGCATTCCTGACATACACACATGCATTTTGACATAAAAAAGTGGGCGTGGCCAAAATTTTGGAAAGTGGGTCACGCTCATATCTCAAGCATGGTATGATGAATGGACCTGGGACTTACACCAAATGACTCAACACTTGATGGAGATTCAAAATATGGGTCAAGGTCACAAATGTCACCTAGAGGTCATTGAGTGCATTTTTCATAATTGCTGGAAATCACATTTTTTTTACCCCTAAAGCATTCCTGACACACACACATGCATTTTGACGTAATAAAAAAATGGGCATGGTCAAAATTTTTTAAAGTGGGTCACGGTCATATCTCAAGCATGATGTGATAAATGGACCTGGAACTAACAACACCAAATGAGTCGAAACTCGATAGAGGTTCAAAATATGGGTCAAGGTCATGGAGGTCTCCTAGGGGTCATTGAGTGCATTTTTTTCGGAATTGCTGGAAATCACATTTTTTGACCCCCCCCCCTAAAGCATTCCCGAAGTCCATACATGAATTTTTGCATAAAAAAGTGGTCATGGCCAAAATTTTTGAAAGTGGGTCATGCTCAAATCTCAAGCATGGTATGACAAATGGACCTGGAACTAATACCAAATGAGTCGAAACTCGATTGAGGTTCAAAATATTGGTCAAGGTCATGGAGGTCGCCAGGGTCATTGAGTGCATTTTTTGGAATGGCTGGAAATCACATTTTTTTACCACCCCCCCCCCCCCCCCCCCAAGGCATTCATGAAGTCCCTACATGAATTTTTATGTAAAAAAGTGGGCATGGCCCAAATTTTTTGAAGGTGAGTTATTCTCAAATCTGAAGCATGGTATGACGAATGGACCTGAAACTAACACCAAATGAGTCAACACTCAATAGAAGTTCAAAATACAGGTCAAGGTCACAGAGGTCACCTAGGGGTCATTGAGGGCATTTTTCAGAATTAATGGAAATCACATTTTCTGACCCTCCTAATGCATTCCCGAAGTTCATACATGCATTTTTACTTGAAAAAAGTGGATGTGGGCAAAATTCTTGAGAGTGGGTCACACTCATATCTCAAGAATGGTATGACACATAGACATGGGACCAACACCAAATGAGTCAACACTCCATAGAGGTTCACAATATGGACAAGGTCACTGAGGTCGCCCAGGGTAAACTGAGTGCATTTTTTAGTATTGCTGGACATTTTTGGACACCTGATGCATTCTGTTGACAAACCTTTTGAATGCTATGCACATATATGCCGTTTCTGGTTTCTTAGAAGAATTGTTCTGATTCCTTTATGAATATCTGTAAATACTGTTTACGAAAATCCCTTCCTGATTTGTTTAAAAATATGTTACTCCCGAAAATAACCCTCCATAAATTCTCTTTCTATATAGTTTTTTCCCGATAGATATTTTAACCCTTTTCTTATAAGCTCGAATTTACTGGATGCAGTAAATTCTATTTCTCTAGTATTAACATTATTTTCTATTTCAATGATTTTTGTCTGATGGATTCTTTACTATTCTACTGAAATTTGGCACATATGTAGAGCTTCATTAGAAGTTTCTCACCTGGATTATGGCATTTCTGAAATTTTTCATTTTCTGCCATAACCGTGCAAAATGTTGTCACAATGTTATGTTTTGCCACAATTCTCAAACAAGACCCTGGACGATTTGGCTGGAGCTTTCATAATATTTGTAGCATGATTTACTACATCTGACTACATAAGCTGTATTACCCACGTTTCTTCCTTTTGACCTCAAAATTCTGAGCAAAGTGCAATTTTGGAAAAACTGGTCAATTTTCACATGCGATTTCTCAGCTCTGCAGCCACATTTTTTCAAAACGTTTCCTATGAGAAGTTTGGGCATTCATCCAAGAATAATTTGGCTGTTATATATTCTATTTAAAGTTTTAACCTTCAACCCATTTTCGAGCCTTGAATTCGAGTACCCTTAACTTGTTCATAAAAATGGCTCATTTTTAGTTCATTTTTCTTCCATTTACGAATGGTATATAGAAAAAATGATTTACATGTTCGTATTCACAATTACTATCGAGCATATTTTCTGTTGTACATTTGGTTGTAAAGTTTAACCATATGCCCATTCTGTTTGCATAAAGATAGTTGCTGTCCAAAAAACTCACGCTTTTTCAGAATTTGGTACAATTAAGTGACAATTTACTCCATTCTTAATTGATTGGGTGCTGAATGTTTTCAATGGCTGCATGCAGCAGTCATAGTATGAAAACTTTTGTTTTTTATGTGAGCATTAAAAGTTTAACCCTCAGCAGATTTAAGACTCCCATATGGGTACTGTCTGAATAATTGTGATTTTCGTAAAATCTGAAAATTCTGTTGACATTCAGATTCACAGTTCAAGACCATGAAGATTTTCTGTTATAAGGTAGCTGTAAAGTTTAACCCAATCCCTGTTACGGTTGCATAAAGATAGGTGCCGTCGAAAATAACTCCCATTTTTCAGAATTTGGTAAGTTTAAGTCGCAATTTACTCCATTCCTAATTGATTGAGTGCTGAATGTTGTGTATGGGTGCATGCAGCTAGCAAAGTATGACAACTTTTGTTTTACATGTTATTATTATTATTGAGAGTTCCCAAGTAGGTACTGTTGAAATAATTGTTATTTTCATACAATCATTCCCTGAATATTGGTAAGCATGCAGTGATCTTTCGATCCTATATAAAGGTGCAAATAGTTAAAGCTGAACAGTTCACCAGACAGAAATAATGCCAAACTCTGCCGTTGACAGGCAAATATTGAATGGAAATTTCATTGCATTGAAAATAAAGTGGCAACAAACCATTCCTACGGTTTCCATGTGAGGCATGGTGTTTTCTACGTAGTCAGAACACTCGATTTCATGCCCAAATGTCTGCCAGGCTTCGTAGAACAAGTTCTGAAAATTGCAAGTCGCTGCCTTTAGCGGTCTGACACAGTTTGTGTATGTCTGAAGTGCTATTTTAATGTCCAATATGCAAATTTTCATTAATCTTTTCCCGCTAAAAAACAACTCACCGCGGTTTTCTTTTCACTTTTTAACTTCCGACGATTCTCGAAGGTTTCAAGGTTGTGTTGGGATCCCTGGGTGCTGTTCTTAAACAGGGTCCGTATGGTCTTGAAAAGTGCTTGAATTTCAATGCCTGTCTTGAAAAGTGCTTAAATTGACTTTTCTCCTTGAATAGTGCTTGAATTACCACCACTCCCCTTGAAAAGTCCTTGAATCCTGGACCCCAACCCACTCTGCTAAAAAAATCCCCCCCAAAATGCCACGTTTTAGTGCCCAAAATAACAAAAAAATTTGGGAATTCGCTGTAGCATATTAAAGTTTAAAACACGAATAGTATAATACGTCTGTGTGCTCTGCACACTACTTTTCTTGTTCATGATAATGAGAGAAAACACAAGTACACAAATTACGATGACGTTCATAATAATGTACAGGTCAATTTTAACCAATCAGAAAATTGAAACGGCAGCATGTGATCTATTTGCATACTATCATGTGGCTCACTGTACACACAGGCTGCTATACTATGGAGAGCAGCCAATTCAAATGAGCTGTGAAATGTGTTTTGCAAACTGGTTTTTCCAATCAATGTCTGCATCTCCGTCTGCTTCATTTATTTCATCGTGTCACACAAAAGGATACTTACTGGAAGCGATAATATATCAAAGATTCAACTTGACGTTGTATGAAAATAACAGAGGTATTTGATAATAAATCATAAATTATTGTTTGTGAACAATCGATTTTGAATGTCAAATTACCATAAACAACCCAACAACTTTGCAAGAAGTTCCGAAACTTAACCAAAAGGACAGAAATGGGCCTGAATATTACCTGAAACACACTCATTCTTGAAATATGCACTGTGCGGAGAGCAGTTATAAAAAGAACATGTCACAGTTGGTTTCTTAGAACGGAAAAATAGTCCTTGAAAATGAATGACACAGCCCTTGAAAAGTGCTTGAATTTCATTTTGTTAAACCTGTACGAACCCTGTTAAAGAAGCTACCTCGATTTACAGCCTTCTCTCCGTCAGTCAAGCTCTATTGTAACTTTAAGTGGACCTAACCCAGAGAGGGGCACTACGAGAGACTGCGCCCATTCCTGCCCTCTTTCGCTCCGGCTTGAAAAAGATCAAATTCAGAAAATTACCTCCTCTCTTCAAAAACGCTATATGTCAGCGAATTCTCCGCGGATTTCCACAAAATTTTCACTCAACATTCACGAATAGTTGCTCCATCAGATGCCTGGAAAGGGGACGCGAATTTCGCATTTCCTCAAGTCCAATTCTAAAAGAGCGTATACGCATGCGCATAAGGCTCCCACGGGCTACGCACTCGGTTGTTGGATTTTTCAGGCACAGGTCGAGTTGGGCAGAGCTTCTAGAACAAACATTGAAAATTTCGAGTCGCTACTCCAAAAACTCTCTCCACAATCTACTGTACATGGAATGGAGTGTATACTTTTTATGACCTGCCGGCAGTCATAACCACCATTCTAGTTTTATATCGTGTTATTAATAAACGTTTAACCCTTGGCAGATTTGAGACTTCCCTTATGGGTACATCTACGGTGTTTTGCCCGGTTGCAGGACTCAAGAAAGATACTAAACTGTCGAGCGGGGATAATAGAACACATTCTCAGAATTTCAAGTGGCTGCCTTGGATGGTCTGGTTACAATTGGCGCATGTCCTTGTTATGCCCACAATGAATAGTCAGGGGGCATATTGTAAGTCTGTGTGAAACACACAGACTATTGTTTTTGTACGGTTTCTTTTTCTTTCTTCTTCTTCTTCTTCTTCTGCAAAAGCAGGTACTGTCAGCTGAGAAACTCAATGTTTTTTGCTTTATTTTTTGTAACATTTAATTCTATGTGGAAGGGGACACCTTTTCAGTATGCCTTCCAAAGTAAGGAATTCTTAACCCTTTAACCAACATAACGTGAAAACCTGTCAACATTATTCACAGAAATATCTGTCCAGTTTTAATTACCTTTTCATTTCTGCTTGAAAAACATAGCTAATGACCCTTTATTGGATTGAGCTCATTTTTTAAAGGATTATTTATTTATTGGTGTTTAATGTCACATATATTTTTATACTGTACCAATGACCCAGACTTAGCTGGTGCTAACTCTAACAAAACCAGGGCCAAACACAAATTTTGCCCCCCAATCCCCAAAATTTGCATCCAAAACAAAAAGAAATCATGTCCTAAAGGACCTCCATACTACGCCTCTACTGCGCATGCGCAGTGACGCAGACGTCCCGAAATTGGCGCCAATTATCATTCTCTGTTTGGCCCTTCATCAGTCAACATCTCACTGATCTTTGTGCTTGTAAATCTCAGTTTAAAGGATGCCAGACACGTAATTTTTGGAGAAAATGTGATTCTAAGGAGGATAGAAGGAGGAGAGGAAAAAGAAGTGACAAAAAATAATCAGGGCTGTACTTAAAATTTTTTGATTCTCCCCTGGGAGTCTCTGTTTTGCATCAGATAGAGTGTAATTGATGACTGATTCCGGGCCAGTTTTTTCAGTGCCTGGAGTCATGTTTTCTGGTGTTTTACACTGTTTGTTTACATTGGCAACAGCCTTTTTTGAGGGGGGCTGTTTGCCTTTGGTGTAGTTTATCTCACTATAAGATACATTTATATTATCCGTAAGTGTCTCATTAATTATTTAATATAAATTTAAAATTTTTGACCACACTTTGCCATCGGATCCATCGGGGCTCAACGTTACTTTTCAGCAACTTGGGCTTCGCTGAAAAAATATTTTTTCAAAATTATTTTGATTTGCAATTGTTTTTTCATTTATTAATGGATCATGTTATTATGTATCTTTGTGACAGGGGTTTGTGCGAGTAACTAGGACTTGTTGTTGACGCTTCACAATGAAAGGAACATTTGAATTATTGAACGACGCTATATTTAAACTTGCTTCCAAGACAGGGAAAGCAGGTTTCTTGTTCGCTAATACTCTCAGCCTGCCTTTCATTAATGCAAGGAATAAATTCGACACGGCAGGACAGGGTATCCCAAGAGTTCCTCTGCGTAAGGACGACGAGGCGGAAGACTTAGAGCTATCATTACCGTCGTTGGCTTCTATTCCAACCGCGGTGTTGGAAACAGCTATTGCATCTAACAGAGCCAATTTAGATGCCTTATCTTACGCAGATCACCTTACTAAGGCGTTATCACTGCGCCTTCAATGGAAAGAGTTTCAGGATATACAATCCTCTTTAAGACTTCTTTCAAGGGCAGTAGCTTATTCCACGTGTAACTCTGCCCTTTCAGTGGCAAACCTGGAGTTGGTTAGACGTGACGCAGCCCTAGCTACATCCACACTTGTGGATACTAAGGTGAAGAACTCTCTTAGAGTCGCTTCGGTATCCGGAGAACTTCTCTTTGACGGCAAGCTTTCTGCTATTTATGATAAAATTACAAAGAAAGCTTCGGATTCTTTGTTGTTCAAATCTGCTTCTAAGAAGTCGGATACAGCAGACAAGAATAAGACAGGCACTTCTGGGTCTAATGCGCCCAAGAGAGGTTCCTATAGAGGTTCCGGTGCGTCCTCTTGGTCTTATTCGAGAGACCGTCAGGGTAGCGACTCTCGTTCGGGACGTCCTTCGGGCCGGGACAACCGGTTGGACGCCCCGAGGTCGACGGGGCGAGGTGCAGGTCGTGGAGGACGTGGTTTCTCCTACCGCAGGCCTCGCAGGTCCAGGAGGTGATGGCTTAAACCTCTATCGCGTACCGGTTGGCGGAAGGTTGTCGAGCTTTTCACAAGAATGGGCGTCGATTACGGACGACCCTTGGGTGAGAGGAGTGACTTCGGAAGGTCTAAAGATATCCTTCAAACGAAAGCCTCCATTAACTCGAAGTCCAAAGTGGACTCAACTTCCGTCAAATCCGCAGAAAAGGGACGCTCTGTTATCAGAGGTGCAGTCTCTTTTAATGAAGAACGCGGTAGAGGTCGTAGAAAACCAGGAGACTCCGGGATTCTACAGCCATCTGTTTCTGGTTCCGAAACCAGACGGCTCGTTCCGTCCAGTCATAGATTTGAGCTGGATAAACAAGCTGATCGTCGCTCCGAAATTTTATATGGAGACGATTCGGTCGGTCAGAGCGAGTATTCGGGTGAACGATTATGCATCAAGCATAGATCTCAAAGATGCGTACTTTCACGTCATGGTACATCCGACATTCCGAAAGTATCTACGCTTCGCAGTCCTAGGAGTGGTGTATCAATTCCGGGCGATGTGCTTCGGATTGAATCTAGCACCCTGGGCTTTCACTCGGGTAATGATCTATTTCCGAGCTCATTCGTCTGCGGTAACGTCGGCCTACCTGGACGACATTCTTCAGAGGTACGGCAATGAGTTAACGCTTCAGAACGATGTTCAGAATCTACTTCTATTGCTCTGACGTCTCGGTTTTATAGTAAACGAGGAGAAGTCGGATCTGGTGCCGTCCAAGTCATTCACTCATCTGGGAATGAGCTTCGAGACGCACAACAATCTCGTTCATCTGCCGTTAACCAGAGCGAAATTAGTCAGTTGTTACACTCGCTATTGTCTGCATGCAGACAAAGTCACAGCAAGAGAATTTATGAGACTGATAGGTCTGTGCGGAGCCGCTGCGGATCTCATTCCGATGGGGCGGTTACGCACACGTCCTCTCCAAATTTTCTTGACTCAGAATTGGAGTGTGAAAATTCATTCGCTCGACGTAGACGTTCTCTTGTCAGATCAAGTGAAACAAGAGATTCAGACTTGGGCAAATATTCAGTGGTTAACTCAGGGAGTTCCGCTGCAGTTGCCGGATCCGAGTTTTACCATTATGACGGATGCCAGTCAAACAGGTTGGGGTGCATCATTAATCCCAACGGATTCGAGATGCCATGGTCTTTGGGATCCGCAATTCCTGTGCAAGCACATAAACATCAAGGAAATGATGTCAATTTGGCTTGCGTTACGTCATTGGGTGGACATTATTCACAATGCTCATGTCCAAATCCTATCCGACAATACGACAGTAGTGGCGTATATATGGAATCAGGGAGGCACTCATTCAGTTCCGTTGTTCAATCTAACGGAAAGAATCCTTCTGTTTGCGCTAGAACATCACGTTCTTCTTTCGGTCCATCACATACCGGGTCGTCTGAATGTGCTAGCAGACTCCCTTTCACGAAAGGGTCGCTTGTTGCCGTCGGAGTGGACTCTCAACAAACAAGTATTCAATCAGATTTGCTACCAATGGGAACGGCCAATGATAGACTTATTTGCGACACATCTCAACAATCAGTTGCAGACGTATGTGTCTCCGTGTCCGGATCCAAGAGCATTTGCAGTAGACGCTCTGTCGATCCCTTGGGACGGAATGATAGGATATGCGTATCCTCCAGCGCCGTTAATTCAACAAGTATTGCTAAAGATAAAACAATCTCAATGCAAGATTCTGTTGGTAGCATCTCTGTCGCCACAGAGACCATGGATAAATCTACTCAGGTGTCTGTTGTGGGACCTACCGCGAAAGCTTCCTCCACGGGAGGATCTTCTTTCGCAGGGGAAATCGCGCCAACTCCATCACAACCCGCAAGGTCTCAACCTTCACGTTTTTCCGTTGTGCGGTCCTTCTTGCATGGCAAGCACTTTACAGGACGAGCAGTGGACGCGATTTCTAACTGTAGGAGGACCTCCTCTTCGCTAAACTATGCGGCTAAGTGGAAGGTTTTTCGTCGTTGGTGTAGGGATCATTCTATAGATATATTCGATCCCTCTATACCAGACATTGCAAACTTTCTAGTATACTTGTTTGACGAAATCAAACTGCAGCCTGTTACTATTAAGGGTTATAGGTCTATGTTATCTGATACCTATGCACATCATGATAGTTTACAAATTGGATCTAATGTCTCTTTATCTAAGTTGGTTAGAAACTTCTCGATAAATAGACCCAGAACTCTTAGATTAATTCCTAAATGGAATTTAGCTTGGGTTCTTCTTAAATTGAAGGAAAAGCCATTTGAACCTCTTGGGACAGTAGATTTCAAATTCTTATCTTATAAGACAGCTTTTCTCTTAGCTTTCTCTTCTGCTAGAAGAGTCAGTGAGCTTCATGCACTGTCGGTGGATGATTCTCACTATCGTAGTGTCAGGAACACTATCACCTTCACTACTAATGTGGGTTTTTTAGCTAAGAATCAGGCTCCTAATAAATATCCGGAACCTATTGTTATTAAGGCTCTTCCATCTTCAGACGGGCGTAGGCCTTTCCTCTGTCCTGTTAGAGCGTTACGTATCTATAAACAGAGATCTCAGTTTATCAGAAAGGGACGGAAACGTTTCTTTCTGTCTTTGATGCCTAATAGAAAGGATATTTCGGTCCATTCTATTGCTAGATGGATTCAATTAACTATCCGTACTGCTTATGAGAGTTTATCTTCTTCTCAGCAGTCTGTGCTTAAGATTTCCGCTCATGAAGTAAGAGCTCTTGCTACTTCTTGGGCTTATGCTAATAGTGTTGCTATTACAGATTTAATGAAGGCTGCTTATTGATCTCAGCCATCCACATTCACGAATTTTTATCTCAGAAATATTGAGTCCATTTCTGGAGACCTGCATTGTTTAGGTCCGTTATCTGTTGCTCAGAATGTCGTCCACAAAACAGTTGCAACTATAGTTATGCAGGCTTTCTGTTCCGGCAGTGACTCCGTCCGGCTGCCCTCTTCGCTCTGGGCTATTTGACCCAGGGCAAGGGGAAGGGGGGGGGGGGTGTTCCCTTAGGTCACCTGCTTTATAGTGAAAAGCAAGGGAATGCCTCCTCCAAGTCAGTATTTCTGAGTCGCTTCCGGGATGGTTTTAAAGTGTAATATTAATGTTAAAATTCATTCATGTCTTATTTTTAAAGTGTAGCTCGATGTGAAGCATTTGTATATGTCAAGCGTCAAACGGGCTTTAATATACAATACTCGGACACTTTTAAATGACAAAAAGAGTCTCAATTCTCTGGACTACTTTATTTATTGGCTTACTTTAAAAATAATTAGTATAAGGGTTATACTGGATGTTAATAGAGAACATGAATATTATTGTGCTCAATTATTAAGGGTATTGTATCTTTCTAATTTAATATTAAATAAGAAAGATACATGTAAAGCCTAATACTCCTTTTCTCCTTAAGGGGTTACCTCTTTATTATATAGTTGAGCTTATTGGATTTTCCTCTATGTCCTAGGCTCTCCAGCCTGTTTACTATTCAGCTAAGTCTGGGTCATTGGTACAGTATAAAAATGTTAAAAAATTTATAGTAATTTATATATTTTTTATACTTACCAATGACCCAGACGGGGATGGCCCTCCCTGGAGTTGGGAACTCTTGCCTCCCCGCTGAGTACATAGCGCTGACCAGGCACTGTCAGTAAAAATGATAATTGGCGCCAATTTCGGGACGTCCTTGACACTGCGCATGCGCAATGGGGGCGTAGTATGGAGGTCCTATAGGACATGATTTCTTTTTGTTTTGGATGCAAATTTTGGGGATTGGCCCTGGTTTTGTTAGAGTTAGCACCAGCTAAGTCTGGGTCATTGGTAAGTATAAAAAATATATAAATTACTATAAATTTTTTAACTTTTTTTCAAAATCCAAGATGGCGGAATGGTGGCCATTTAATTTTGCTGTGTTTTTTAAGCTTTTTTTTGTCTCTATTTTTATGTTACCACCCCTCCCTCCAACTGGTTCAAGCTACACTTCTCTCAATTCTCAATTTTTAGATTCCATTCACATTTGTCCGTCTATTTTTATGTTATCACCTCGCACTCCAACATGCTTTAAGCTACACCTTTCATATTTGGTATGTGGATAATTGGTTCTGAAGGGATGATGCACGCTTAATTTTTTTTTCAAAATCCAAGATGGCAGAATGGCGGCCATTTTTGCTGTGTTTTTTAAGCTTTTTTTTCTCGATTTTTATGTTACCACCCCTCCCTCCAACATGGTTCATGCTACACTTCTCTCAATTTTCAATTTTTAGATTCCATTCACATTTGAAATCCTGTCTGATAACCTGTATTTTACCCAAACCACCCCCCAGGTCTGACACTCCTGTTGACTGTTGTCATGAAACCCAAATTGTCCCCAAGCCAAACCGTCCCCAGGCCGAACCGTCCCCAATTATTTTACCAAAACTGCCCCCTCCCCTCCCCCCTCCCAGGTCTGATACTCCTGCTGACTGTGGTCATGTCTTATGTGACAAAAACACCTTATGTCACAAAAGCGCTGTAGGGGACTAATACCACCTTGGTGGTCAAAGTCAAACACTTGTTTATCATATCTCGTATATCCTATGATGAACCATGACTATACAACATCTCAAGTGGGATCAGATTCAAGTTTGTTAAATTTGAGGTCCTTGGTGGGGGGGGGAGGGGTGCATGTTAGGTTCAGGTTTGTTCAAATCCATTCCTTATTGTTTTTCCATAATATTTGCCTCTCATGACTTCATTCCTTTGTAGTGTTGACGAACTATGTCTAACTGAATGTGACCCCAAATACTTCTTTGAACCACTTTGGCAGGTGAGCGTTTAAGGCCCCTTAGGGCCTCTTGTTTTGTTATTTGTTCAATACAAACAACTTGAATTTTTGATCTGAGAGCTGTAATTATAAAGTCCACTAGTGATTTTTAGGCTTAAAAAAGTGTTCTGATTCTCAGGCAATCCCTCATTAAATTTGAACCCCCTCATTGTAGATTTGTATTCTCTTGCAATGTCTTCCAATATTAGTACAAACTCAGGGAGACCCAAAACTTTTTACATTTTTTGGTTGATGCATATTTATTTAGTTGTTTCTCCAATATGTTTACCTTGTTACAACTTATGGGAGACTGCCTATAGATTAATTACTTTTACTTCAAAGATAATAAATATGAAGAGCATTGAAAGAATTTAAAGTCTTTGAATTGCAGTACCTACAAATTATTTTCAAATTATAAAGAAATTTATTCGTATAAATATTAACTTTCTATATTTTTATACTGTACCAATGACCCAGACTTAGCTGGTGCTAACTCCAACAAAACCAGGGCCAAACACAAATTTTGCCCCCCAATCCCCAAAATTTGCATCCAAAACAAAAAGAAATCATGTCCTAAAGGACCTCCATACTACGCCTCTACTGCGCATGCGCAGTGACGCAGTCGTCCCGAAATTGGCGCCAATTATCATTCTCTGTTTGGCCCTTCATCAGTCAACATCTCACTGATCTTTGTGCTTGTAAATCTCAGTTTAAAGGATGCCAGACACGTAATTTTTGGAGAAAATGTGATTCTAAGGAGGATAGAAGGAGGAGAGGAAAAAGAAGTGGCAAAAAATAATCAGGGCTGTACTTAAAATTTTTTGATGAAATTATGTTAAGTTGCCTATTTTCGAGGCATGGGCCTCTTGTTGTCATTCTTGCTAATTGTTGCACTGCTTATTCAGTGTTTCCTCTCCCCTAGCCTTCTAAAGTCCCCCCTGGCAATTCTCCCATGCTTTTGGCATATTTTTGAGAAATTTCATTTCTAAAATTTCCTGGGAGAATTGCTTGGTTACAGAATGTTTTCTGTTATTTTCCCCATAGTTACGTTTTCACCCATGGGTGTATAACGTTTGTGTTCTGCATCTTCCATCTGATGTTCTACAGATTCTCCCCTGGGAGTCTCTGTTTTGCATCAGATAGAGTGTAATTGATGACTGATTCCGGGCCAGTTTTTTCAGTGCCTGGAGTCATGTTTTCTAGTGTGTTTACACTGTTTGTTTTCATTGGCAACAGCCTTTTTTGAGGGGGGCTGTTTGCCTTTGTGGTAGTTTATCTCATTATAAGATACATTTATATTATCCGAAAGTGTCTCGTTAATTATTTTATATAAATTTAAAATTTTTGACCACACTTTGCCATCGGATCCATCGGGGCTCAACGTTACTTTTCAGCAACTTGGGCTTCTCTGAAAAAATATTTTTTCAAAATTATTTTGTTTTGCAATTGTTTTTTCATTTATTTATGGATCATGTTATTATGTACCTTTGTGTCAGGGGTTTTTGCGAGTAACTAGGACTTATTGTTGTTCTTTCACAATGAAGGGACATTGTTCAAATTGTAATAGGAAGAAATCTTCCTCTGACTTTCATGATCATTGTATTAATTGTAGTCAGTGTTCTCGCATTAATCCCTGTCCTATATGTGAACATTGGGATGAGAAACATTGGAAACGTGTGTCACGATATGTTGTTTCAGGAGAAAGCGCGATGCCGGCTCTTTCTCCACAAGGTCACTGTACTCTCTCAGTTTCTATTTCAGAGGAACCAGAACAGGGTGATGTTTCCATGTTATCTTCTTCAAGTGTGCGTCCGTCGTCACAAATGAATTCAGAGCTAGCGGCAAAAGTGCTCATGGAGATTAGACAAATGTCGTCCGCTAGCTCACCCGGTGTAGCGTCCATTCACCGAATGGTTCGGCAGCCGGGTTCGTCCGATGCGGTCCAAGAGGAAATTTTGGGTGATGCGAGCACTATAAACATAATAGATGCACACCCAGTGACGGCGGATAGTAAACGAGAACGGAGGAAGCCTTTTAGTCCGGTTCCTAGCTCGTCCAGGTCCAGCCGGGCCGCGAGCGAGAGAGGTCCCTCTCTCGTACAACAACATCTGGGACCAGATGTTGTGGTACAAAATGTGTCTTTAGCGGAGCATACGTCCGTCGCTCGGGACGCTCCGTTGTATAAGCAGTCCGCAGAGACTGTTAAGGCTTCCTCTTCTCGTCAGCGCACACGACCGCACCTTGGCTGCGTGACCGCCGATATTTTACCAGCTTCGCCGATGAAGGATTCTTCGGCGACCAGGTCACACTATCCGGCAGCCAGGGATTCGAGACCGATGGAATCCGGACGTTCGCATAGGAAAAGTATGCGGGAGCCATCTGATGCGGAGCTGCCCTCGGTGAAGCAGCGAAAGACTGCGCCTCCGCAGGTCTCGACGTCGGACATTCTTGTGCAGATAGCACAGCTTATCGCAGCATCCCAGCAGCCGACAGAAACGGTGTCGGATCGAGAATTATCCGACGGCGCTGGGTCGGAACGCTCCGCCGAAGCATCGGGGGCAGACGACCGGGAACATCGGGAGGTCCGACCGGATGGTGAAAGGGATACGGATGACTTGGAGCTATCCCTTTCGGAACAACATAAAGCTGCCATGGACTTCATCCGGCACTTTCTCCCTCAAGTTGTTCCGTCGGGCCAGACTGCTGCGCTTCCGGACAAGAGAATTATAGCGTCATTGGACTCTGAATTTTTTGAGCGGTTCAGGGACATCGCTCCCGAGTTTCCGTCGCAGTCCAATAATGTTGCTAGAACATTTGAATTATTGAACGACGCTATATTTAAACTTGCTTCCAGGACGGGGAAAGCAGGTTTCTTGTCCGCTAATACTCTCAACCTGCCTTTCATTAATGCAAGGAATAAATTCGATACGGCAGGACAGGGTATACCGAGAGTTCCTCTGCGTATGGACGACGAGGCGGAAGACTTAGAGCTATCATTACCGTCGTCAGCTTCTATTCCAACCGCGGTGTTGGAAACAGCTATTGCGTCTAACAGAGCCAATTTAGATGCCTTATCTTACGC
The DNA here is from genome assembly GCA_031216915.1 of Pictodentalium vernedei. Classification (NCBI taxonomy): domain Eukaryota; kingdom Metazoa; phylum Mollusca; class Scaphopoda; order Dentaliida; family Dentaliidae; genus Pictodentalium; species Pictodentalium vernedei. The sequence continues at coordinate 162,803,008 of CM062288.1, read as the reverse complement.
AGATCACCTTACTAAGGCGTTATCACTGCGCCTTCAAGGGGAAGAGTTTCAGGATATACAGTCCTCTTTAAGACTTCTTTCAAGGGCAGTAGCTTATTCCACGTGTAACTCCGCCCTTTCAGTGGCAAATCTGGAGTTGGTTAGACGTGACGCAGCCCTAGCTACATCCACACTAGTGGATTCTAAGGTAAAGAACTCTCTTAGAGTCGCTTCGGTCTCAGGAGAACTTCTCTTTGACGGCAAGCTTTCCGCTATTTATGATAAAATTAAAAAGAAAGCTAATGATTCTCTGTTGTTCAGATCGGCTCCTAAAAAGTCGGATACAGCAGACACGAATAAGACAGGCACTTCTGGGTCTAATGCACCCAAGAGAGGTTCCTATAGAGGTTCCGGTGCGTCCTCTTGGTCTTATTCGAGAGACCGTCAGGATAGCGACTCTCGTTCGGGACGTCCTTCAGGCCGGGACAATCGGTCGGACGCCCCGAGGTCGACGAGGCGAGGTGCGGGTCGTGGAAGACGTGGTTTCTCCTACCGCAGGCCTCGCAGGTCCAGGAGGTGATGGCTTAAACCTCTGTCGCATTCCGGTTGGCGGAAGGTTGTCGAGTTTTTCACAAGAGTGGGCGTCGATTACGGACGACCCTTGGGTGAGAGGAGTGACTTCGGAAGGTCTAAAGATATCCTTCAAACGAAAGCCTCCATTAACTCGAAGTCCAAAGTGGACTCATCTTCCGTCAAATCCACAGAAAAGAGACGCTCTGTTATCAGAGGTGCAGTCTCTTTTAATGAAGAACGCGGTAGAGGTCGTAGAAAACCAGGAATCTCTGGGATTCTACAGCCATCTGTTTCTGGTTCCGAAACCAGACGGCTCGTTCCGTCCAGTCATAGATTTGAGCTGGATAAACAAGCTGATCGTCGCTCCGAAGTTTTATATGGAGACGATTCGATCGGTCAGAGCGAGTATTCGGGTGAACGATTATGCAACGAGCATATATCTCAAAGATGCGTACTTTCACGTCATGATACATCCGACATTCCGAAAGTATCTACGCTTTGCAGTCCTAGGAGTGGTGTATCAATTCCGGGCGATGTGCTTCGGATTGAATCTAGCACCCTGGGCTTTCACTCGGGTAATGAACTCGGTAATGATCTACTTCCGAGCTCATTCGTCTGCGGTAACGTCGACCTACCTGGACGACATTCTTCAGAGGTACGGCAACGAGTTAACGCTTCAGAACGATGTTCAGAATCTTCTTCTATTGCTCCGACGTCTCGGTTTTATAGTAAACGAGGAGAAGTCGGATCTGGTGCCGTCCAAGTCATTCACTCATCTGGGAATGAGCTTCGAGACGCACAACAATCTCGTTCGTCTGCCGTTAACCAGAGCGAAATTAGTCAGTCTGTCTTTCACTCCTAATAAACAACACAAACTCTTGTGTGCAACATAGCCAGAGAGACTGCTCGCATTTTATTATGTACATTCCAAAACTTTTTGTGATAGAAATATTGTAGCAAATGAACTCTGACAAAAAACGATGACCATTGTAGCAGGTTGGATTGGCATATGAAACAAAAACCCTGTGTCGATAACCGAGCCGGCCAGGAAAAACCAGTGTTTTTAATTAATTAATTAATTTATTTATAGCATTCTTTTTTAATATAAAACACTGGAAACCTGTGACTGAAACCCATGCGTAGGTTACCCAGGGTAAGGTGTCAGATCCTCACCTTTTAAATAACTTGTTTGCTTAAAACAACCGAAAGAAAATCTGGATTTGCAGTCGCCGAGCATCTGGCTAGAAATGGCTTCCCCGAACCTCTAAAAACTCCCAGAATTCTTTCTCGCAGTTTCGATTGGTCAAACACAGCACTTCCCGACCAATCAAAACTCCCTGCGCTCAAAAGCGCGCAAATATGTATCTTTATTATTTAGTGTCTACACAGACAAAAGTTTTTCGCTAATCTGCACGAAACGCGAAAAACAATTAGTTGTTACGCTCGCTATTGTCTGCACGCAGACAAAGTCACGGCGAGAGAATTTATGAGACTGATAGGTCTGTGCGGAGCCGCCGCGGATCTCATTCCGATGGGGCGGCTACGCACACGTCCTCTTCAGATTTTCCTGACTCAGAATTGGAGTGTGAAAATTCATTCGCTCGATGTAGACGTTCTCTTGTCATATCAAGTGAAACAAGAGATTCAGACTTGGGCAAACATTCAGTGGTTAACTCAAGGAGTTCCGCTGCAGTTGCCAGATCCGAGTTTTACCGTTATGACGGATGCCAGTCAAACAGGTTGGGGTGCATCATTAATCCCAACGGATTCGAGATGCCAGGGTCTTTGGGATCCGCAATTCCTGTGCAAGCACATAAACATCAAGGAAATGATGTCAATTTGGCTTGCGTTACGTCACTGGATGGACATTATTCACGATGCTCATGTCCAAATCCTATCCGACAATACGACAGTAGTGGCGTATATACGGAATCAGGGAGGCACTCATTCAGTTCCGTTGTTCAATCTAACGGAAAGAATCCTTCTGTTTGCGTTAGAACATCACGTTCTTCTTTCGGTCCGTCACATACCGGGTCGTCTGAATGTGCTAGCAGACTCCCTTTCACGAAAGGGTCGCTTGTTGCCGTCGGAGTGGACTCTCAACAAACAAGTATTCAATCAGATTTGCTACCAATGGGAACGGCCAATGATAGACTTATTTGCGACACATCTCAACAATCAGTTGCAGACGTATGTGTCTCCGTGTCCGGATCCAAGAGCATTTGCAGTAGACGCTCTGTCGATTCCTTGGGACGGAATGATAGGATATGCGTATCCTCCAGCGCCGTTAATTCAACAAGTATTGCTAAAGATAAAACAATCTCAATGCAAGATTCTGTTGGTAGCATCTCTGTCGACACAGAGACCGTGGATAAATCTACTCAGGTGTCTGTTGTGGGACCTACCGCGGAAGCTTCCTCCACGAGAGGATCTTCTTTCGCAGGGGAAATCGCGCCAACTCCATCACAACCCGCAAGGTCTCAACCTTCACGTTTTTCCGTTGTGCGGTCCTTCTTGCATGGCAAGCACTTTACAGGACGAGCAGTGGACGCGATTTCTAACTGTAGGAGGACCTCCTCTTCGCTAAACTATGCGGCTAAGTGGAAGGTTTTTCGTCGTTGGTGTAGGGATCATTCTGTAGATATATTTGATCCCTCTATACCAGACATTGCAAACTTTCTAGTATACTTGTTTGACGAAATCAAACTGCAGCCTGTTACTATAAAGGGTTATAGATCAATGTTATCTGATACCTATGCACATCATGATAGTTTACAAATTGGATCTAATGTCTCTTTATCGAAGTTGGTTAGAAACTTTTCGATAAATAGACCCAGAACTCTTAGATTAATTCCTAAGTGGAATTTAGCTTGGGTTCTCCTTAAATTGAAGGAAAAGCCATTTGAACCTCTTGGGACAGTAGATTTCAAATTCTTATCTTATAAGACAGCTTTTCTCTTAGCTTTCTCTTCTGCCAGAAGAGTCAGTGAGCTTCATGCACTATCGGTGGATGATTCTCATTATCGTAGTGTTGGGAACACTATCACCTTCACTACTAATGTGGGTTTTTTAACTAAGAATCAGGCTCCTAATAAATGTCCGGAACCTATTGTTATTAAGGCTCTTCCGTCTTCAGACGGGCATAGGCCTTTACTCTGTCCTGTTAGAGCACTACGTATCTATAAACAGAGATCTCAGTTTATCAGAAAGGGACGGAAACGTTTCTTTCTGTCTTTGATGCCTAATAGAAAGGACATTTCAGTCCATTCTATTGCTAGATGGATTCAGTTAACTATCCGTACTGCTTATGAAGATTTATCTTCTTCTCAGCAGTCTGTGCTTAAGATTTCTGCTCATGAAGTAAGAGCTCTTTCTACTTCCTGGGCTTATGCTAATAGTGTTGCTATTACAGATTTAATGAAGGCTGCTTATTGGTCTCAGCCATCCACATTTACGAATTTTTATCTCAGAAATATTGAGTCCATTTCTGGAGACCTGCATTGTTTAGGTCCGTTATCTGTTGCTCAGAATGTCGTCCACTAAACAGTTGCAACTATAGTTATGCAGGCTTTCTGTTCCGGCAGTGACTCCGTCCGGCTGCCCTCTTCGCTCTGGGCTATTTGACCCAGGGCAAGGGGAAGGGGTGGGGGGGGGGGGCGGGTGTTCCCTTAGGTCACCTGCTTTATAGTGAAAAGCAAGGGAATGCCTCCTCCAAGTCAGTATTTCTGAGTCGCTTCCGGGATGGTTTTAAAGGGTAATATTAATGTTTAAATTCATTCATGTCTTATTTTTAAAGTGTAGCTCGATGTGAAGCATTTGTATATGTCAAGTGTCAAACGGGCTTTAATATACAATACTCGGACACTTTTAAATGATTATAAAGAGTCTCAATTCTCTGGACTACTTTATTTATTGGCTTGCTTTAAAAATAATTAGTATAAGGGTTATACTGGATGTTAATAGAGAACATGAATGTTATTGTGCTCAATTATTAAGGGTAGTGTATCTTTCTAATTTAATATTAAATAAGAAAGATACATGTAAAGCCTAATACTCCTTTTCTCCTTAAGGGGTTACCTCTTTACTATATAGTTGAGCTTATTGGATTTTCCTCTATGTCCTAGGCCCTCCAGCCTGTTTACTATTCAGCTAAGTCTGGGTCATTGGTACAGTATAAAAATGTTAAAAAATTTATAGTAATTTATATATTTTTTATACTTACCAATGACCCAGACGGGGATGGCCCTCCCTGGAGTTGGGAACTCTTGCCTCCCCGCTGAGTACATAGCGCTGACCAGGCACTGCCAGTAAGAATGATAATTGGCGCCAATTTCGGGACAACTGCGTCACTGCGCATGCGCAGTAGAGGCGTAGTATGGAGGTCCTTTAGGACATGATTTCTTTTTGTTTTGGATGCAAATTTTGGGGATTGGGGGGCAAAATTTGTGTTTGGCCCTGGTTTTGTTGGAGTTAGCACCAGCTAAGTCTGGGTCATTGGTAAGTATAAAAAATATATAAATTACTATAAATTTTTTAACATTTCTGTGTGTAAAAAGACCGCCGAAATCCTCTCTATGTTTGCTCACTTTTTGCAAAAGAAAAAGAAAAATTAAAAATAAAATCTTCCCTCCGTCACTGATTTGAAAAAAAAATTGCCTGAGAATCAATTAATTTGTTTTGTGTGACCTTATTGAATATATGTCTGTCTGTTTTTGTACAAGCAACATCTTTTTGTCAGTTATTTTACTTGTAATATTGAGTTGTACCTTCCAAGTGTTTGCCGGTAAAATAAAATTGGTCTTGGACATGCATTTCAGTTGATTGAGAAACAAATTCTAGGAATATTTGTTGCTTGAACTATTTTTTTTTACTTGCAGGAAATCCTTATAAAGTGCAGGTCGCCTCAAACATATATGGAGAAAACTCAAATCAGTACACACTTCAATGGACTGAGCCAGCTGATGGTGGACAGGCCATTATAAAATATACAGTAAAATGGGCCCAGGTATGCACATCTGTTGACAAGCATAACATACTAGCATAGGAATAAATCCAGGTGGCAACAGGTCTGAATATTGCCTACATTCCCACATTTCCAATGTGAATTTGGACCATTTTTGGTCAAGTTGTGTTAACAACCGAGACCTATGGTTTGGTGATGGGCGGTGTGCATCAGGGTGGTCATTTGGGTGTCCTTACACTGGTAGTGAATTATCTTGAACAAACATTCTCCAGTTTGACTAATATTTGCCATACAGGTCTTGTAATATCTCGAGCGAGTTTGAAAACTGGCCCGGCCCGATGTTTCGTTACAAAGTTATGGGCCATAATTAGTCATTTTTCTGTGTACCCATACTATGGGGTGGCCATCCGTCGTTTGTCCATCCTTTGTCTGTCCGTCTGCCCAAAACCTTTGGATGAGATAACTCAAAATATATCGATCCAATTGTCAGGTTATTTTATATATACCTTCAGGTTCCGGATGTTCCGAGCTGTATAGTTTTTTGTGTAAATCTGTTATTTTGATCCTGAGATATTAACCCTTTATCCTTCAAATTGAAAATTCCTCCAGTCCCTTTGGCATTCGACAACTTGAAAGATATTGCTTGGATTGTCAAGTTACTTTATATTTGTGTTCAGGTTACTGATGTGCCGAGCTGTATAGTTTTTGGTGTAAATCTGATAATTTGATCCTGAGATATCAACCCTTTATCCTTCAAATTTAAAATTCCTCCAATCCCTTTGGCATTCGATAACTTGAAAAATATTGCTTGAATTGTCAAGTTACTTTAAATTTGTGTTCAGGTTACTGATGTGCCAAGCTGTATAGTTTTTGGTGTAAATCTGTTAATTCGATCCTGAGATATTAACCCTTTATCCTTCAAATTGAAAATTCCTCCAATCCCTTTGGCATTCGATAACTTGAAAAATATTGCTTGGATTGTCAAGTTACTTTATATTTGTGTTCAGGTTACTGATGTGCCGAGCTGTATAGTTTTTGGTGTAAATCTGTTATTTTGATCCTGAGATATTAACCCTTTATCCTTCAAATTGAAAATTCCTCCAATCCCTTTGGCATTTGATAACTTGAAAAATATTGCTTGGATTTGTGTTCAGATCAACAGTTTTCCTCAGAATCGAAAGACTGCTTCACATATTTTTTAGTTTATGTTCAGGGTCATGTGGGCAAGGGCAATAGATTCTACTGGGCATATTGTTTCTATTGTTTGATAAATTTTCTTGAATTTTAGATTTAGTTAATGTTTTTTCACAGTAGCAATGATTAGATTTTATGGAGAATTTTTTTTTATTAACCCTTTGAGCCCTAGTAGCCTTTTTTCCAGCCACGAACATGATACGTCATAACATCATTATATAGGATGGCTGTTTAATAAATGTGTGGGGTAGACCAATCAATATTTTCAACGTGCAGCCCCGTGGCTGTACGTTGAAAATGTTGATTAGTCTACCCCAAATAATGAATATGGACTTTTCTATTTGCTGCCATTGAACTGGCATGGAAGATACCACTAGAGTTGAAAGGGTTAATACTTCATAAATTAAGAGGTAATGATCCTTTGTATTTTCATTTGTTCCAGGTTTCTGTGACAAATGACTCACTGAGCAACTGGAAAAAGGACAAGGTAATCCCAGGCAGCCAGGGATCACATGAGATTACAAGAGAACGCACATTCTATTTGATGACTGGCTTAGAAGCTTTGAGTTATTATGAGGTTTCAATAACAGCAACCAATGCTTTGGGGGAGTCAACACCAACAATGTTCATATTTAGAACAAGCAACGGTAAGTTGATTCAATATATTTTATGGTACATCCACGTGATATAAATAAGTGTATAGGGTATGGATGTTGTTCAATATATGTGATGGTGTATTCACTCACTTATTCTTTTGGTATAAGTTGGATTGAATTGGATGAATTTTAGTCTTTTTTGTTGACACAGTACTTGAACATTTGAGAGAAACAGCTCTATTTAACCCCAAATGTCTGATTCCAACTTATGTCCAATTCTCACAACAACAAAGTCTCTGTCTTCAGAAGAAATGTTTCAGCATTTAATCATGGGAAAGACATCAAGTAATACTTAAATAAGGGTATTAAAAAAAAATTTGTTTCTCGAGCCAGTCCCTCATTAATAATCTGCTCAGCACTTTTTTCCCATCTCAAAACCTCTTCACTTTTACTATTTCACACTTGTGGAAATAAAAATTTAACCAACGATATCTCATTGAGCTCTGTCAAACAAGATATGCAAGTACTCTAGATGGTTCAATTTGCTGCTGACATTTTGATAATTTTCACCCCTGGAAACATTCGTTTTTGTACAGATTAGTGTAAAAAGTTAAATAAATAATTCAAACTATTTTCAGGACTGTTTTGAGGATTAACCCTTTACCTAACGTAACGGCCAAAACCGGCCAGCGCTATTCTCAAAAATCGCTAATTAATTTTCAAAATATTTTCATTTTTTGTCTCAAAAACATAGGTTATGACCCCTCGTTGGAACGAGCTCGTCAAGCTCGTTCCAACGAGGGGTCATAACCTATGTTTTTGAGACAAAAAATGAAAAAAATTAGTTATTCAAGAATTTTTTTTGCAAGTTTCGTCTGCTTTTCATGTTAGGTAAAGGGTTAACAAGAAACAAACCATAAACAATCCCTCCCTCCCTCATCATAGAATTGATGGAAGATTTGCTTTATTGCGCGTAATATTGATCATGGTTTCTTATAAGGTCTTGGCTGCCTAGACTTGATTAGAAATCACTACCATATGGCACTGCAAAAGGTGCTTCACAAATTTGAATCATTGATCAGACTGGATTTTGATAACTTTGGCTCTCTTATGTTCAGTTTGAGAACAGGTTCATGTAGGTGGGAGATGTTCCTATATCTTGCAGACCAAACTAATCCTCTTAGGCCTTCTCAGGCCCCCACATGATCCTTTTTGTGGCCACATGCTCTTTTTATATTACTTATGCAAACTTGAAAAAAATGAAAATTAAATTGTATATGTCAGATAAATTACCCAAAGTTAATAAAATAAATGAAATACACCACTTCCCATGTTATTCCAATTACCAAAAGTTAATAAAATAAATGAAATACCCCACTTCCCATGTTATTCCATATATTAGGCCTAAAACATAGAACGAACTAAATATATCAACCTCCAAAGGTAAGGCCTAAAAAAGTTAAAAATCTGTTTCTCTGGCCCTCCCACATGGTCCTTTGGCTGTCACATGCTCATTTATTATACCAGTGCAAACTTGATAAAAATAAAAATTAAATGGTTTATGTCTAATATTTTACCTAAGTTAATCAAACTGATAAATTTGTCCCTTGAGTGCAACAAAGCTTTACAATGCTTTAGCATTACAAAGCCTTGTTGCACTCGAGGGATGAAATACACCACCAATCATGCTATTGTGTAGATTATGAGGCCTAAAACATAAAACAAACCAAGAATTTGAACTTTTGATGGCAAAGAAATAATTACAAAAATAAAACATAAAAAAAATGCCCGTCCTCATCCAATTTTACAGAAAATGGTCTAAGAAACAGAAATCTACTCTATGGTTCCTAAAGAAGTAATAAATACAAAAATAATAAGTATGATGAAAAAATGCCCACATATCAAAAAATGGCCTGAAAGACAGAAGATCTACTCTGTGTGGCATTATCTATGATTTCTTGATGAATTTTTCATCAAATCAAGTTATGGCATGGCATTCCACCTAACTTCTGTCTTGACTAATATCTGCTGACAATAGTGAGCATCCAGGATCTTATAATACTCCTTCAGGGATCTTAAGAGTAATTAATGACAAACTCTTCTTTTAAACCTTTATGTAGGTTTCTAAAAAAATATAAAAAAAAACTTGTTGCATTCTCCAACTACAAGTAAAAGTAAAATTATTATTTTTCTCATTAGATCTTGATGTTGGTAAGAGAGAGTGTTGTGTTATGGCTGTAATCTGTTGTGGCTCGAACATGATGCAACATAATTTTTTCAAGAAGTTATATTTTCAATGATTGAATTGTCCATGTTGCAATTTAGGAATTTTATGCTGTCTGTTTTTTGTGTTTTTCTTATATTTGTGGTGGAGAAGCAGAGATAATTGAATGGGTAACATTTATTAGTACCATCTGACATAATTTATTGATTTACTTTATCTAGAGAGTGATTTACTTTGAAAACCCTATTTGGAGATTTCCATCTCTCCCATCCCTGAGAATACAAAATACTTTGAAAACCCTATTTGGAGATTTCCATCTCTTCCATCCCTGAGAATACTAAATAAAAATGTTTTAACTCTGTGAAAAAAAAGCCTAAGTAGCATAAACAAAGTTTCAGTGAATGGACCTCCAGCCTCAGTAAAATCAAGCACTAGGCCTGTCATTTTGAAGCAAGTGATTGCTCTCACCTCAAATATAGCCCATCTGAGTGCCTACCTAGAAAATCTTTAATAACTGTGGGATTCTAAAATCACTGAATGTACAATCAATTTAACCCTTTGAACACTAGTGGTATCTTCCATGCCAGTTCAATAGCAGCAATTAGAAGAGTTCATATTCATTATTTGGGGTAGACCAATCAATATTTTCAACGTGCAGCCTTAGGGCTGCACGTTGAAAATATTGATTGGTCTACCCCCACACATTTACTGAACAGCCATCCTATTTAATGACGTTATGATGTATCATGTTACTGGCCGGAAAAACAGCCGCTAGGGTTCAAAAGGTTAATGAAAACATGCCAAGTGCCTTTCACTTTCAAGGGTCTGGGTAATTTTTTAAACGTTTCTACTACAAGACCCATGAATCTTGCCGCTTCATTGTGGTTTCCAGCCAAGTCATAGCTGCATCTGGTAAAGATGGGCAGTATTGGAATTTTAAGTTCGGTATCAGTTTCGCTATTTTTAGGGTTGATATGCCGCTGTATCAGTTTAGTATTCGGTATCTGACTTGCCCAAGATTTTCTTATCGTACGAAAGGGGAATTCACACCAGAAAAATGCAGAATAAGTTGTTCTTGTTTCATTCTACCCTGTTCTTGTATCATTCTACCAGAGCACCACAAATGCCACTGAGCTTCACATGGGCATTCTTTTGCCAATAAAAATCATAACTGTAGTAATTTTATGACTTGTTCGAAACATACCTTAACCTTTAATGGCTCAGGCTTTTGCTATCTCAGAGCATGTGCCCTCAACATGCCATCATTAGAAGGTCCTGCATACAATAGCCAAATCACCTGAGCAGTGATTTCTAGTCAAGTCTTGGCTGGTTAAGGCAGCCAAGACTTGACTAGAAATCACTGCTAAACAACTGGATGTGTACAGTTTGTAGTCTTGTGGGAATTCCAAACAATTGCCTGGTTCTTTAAGGGTTAACAAAACTAAAACAAAAATCAGTCACTTCTTTCATGCAAATGAACACTTGAGCTGCTATCAAGCCTCAACAAAAGTTGTCTTCCTAAACCTTTTCCCAGGAGGGCATTAGTCACTTACCTGTGATTTTCAAAATGACAGGCCTGAAGGAAAGTTTCAGCTAATGGACTACCATGTTCAACCCTGATTTGAACTTGGTACTTTATTAGTGGAACCTTTTCTCATGCTTTATATTTTATTTCGAAGAATCCATGTTTTTTTGGTTTTTCATAAGAAATCGTTCATCCTGTACTGTAGATATATATTGTCAAATATTTATGATATGATCACATACAGTACACTTTTGCAGACTGGGTTTTTTTTTCGCTTTTGAATTTGAAATTAAATGGGAGATTCAGTATGTAGAGAGGGAAATTTGGCTGTTGGGAACATTTGGTGTGGTAGTTGAAGATGGTGAATGTGATATGTACTGACAAGAAAAGTGTAAATACATCAACCCACGGAGTAGCAGTATAAGTAACCCTTTACCTAACGAATCAGCTGAATCTGTCTGGGTAATTTACAAATCGAATAGTTGAATAAAAATTATATTTTGAATTTTTTTCTATAGAACCATAGCGTGAACCCACATTGGAACGAGCTCGTTCCAATGATGGGGGCACATGATATGGTTTTGTTAATATTTTGAGACAAATTAAAAAAAAAAACCAATAAAATAACAAAATTTGATTTCCTGTGCATTTGGTAAGGAGTTAACGATATGAGAGCCATTATGTACATGTTTTTTTAGTGTTACCAAATTTTGATCGCTAAAGTTATTACATTCTTGGCGAAGATAGCCCTGCTCCAGATTCCTAGCTGATAAAATGATAGGCTGGCATCTGCTCTCTGAAGGTCTTCCTAGAATTGTTTTAAGCTTATTTGTTTTACAACGATTGGCAAACAAGTTATGCAACTTATATTAATGCCTCTCCTTGTCCCAATTGCAGAGGTGTGTGAGATGAGCTTTGTAGCAGCAACTTCATGGCCTCGCTCTTCTCAAATAGTACAAAGGGATCTTTAGCGTGTATGGAGTGTGTCTCTCTCCACACAGGCGACAGCCATTTTATGTCTCCACCCGATAGGATGGTATGCTGTGACAGCATCAACCCACAGTTGATGCTGACTTGACTGAGAGTGTTCAGACACCTCGAGAACTTTACCTGACGAGGATTGATCCCTGGACCTCTGGCATAAGAGACCAGTGCACTTATCCACTCGACTACCACTCTCATTTTTCTAGTTCCTAGAATTCATTGTCAGAGGCTTGTATTATCTACAGCTTGTTTCCCCTGAAACAGAACTTCATCTGTAGTCTACAAAAATTCTGTACAATTTTGACTCTCTGCACACCACTGTTGAAAGATAAAATATTTCCCATAATGCAATAGGAAGGTATGTGTTAATTTTCATTCTTTTCCACGTAACCAATTACCTGATGCAACTAGAGGACAGTTGCATTGCAAAAAACCTTGAATGATGCCAAACATTTTTTTTTTTGCCTTAAAACAGCTTTTCACTCTTCATTAGGATGAACTCAGTGTGAACATTTTGATGAGCGGTTACATCTATGTATTTGAGACAAAATTGAAACAATACTAAAATTGGAATAGTGATATACCCATTGTGTTAGGTAAAGGATTAACATATACAATGTGACACTGGTGGAACAAGATCATTGAATTTATTCTGTTGGGTTGTTATGAGTCTCGTTCTGAAAGAGAAAAGGAAATATTTCTAGGAGAACCCCTGTCGAATCCCAGGAAGTGAAGTAGTGCTTATTTTCTGTGGTAAACCCACTCTGTTTTCATGGTAAAATAGGACCCAGATTCAAATGCTTTGTGTGGAAGTCCTATAAAATGGCCAACATGGCTATAAACGATTGACTGAACCAGAATGTGACTTTATTTCTATGTTGCAGTCACGTTAAGCCATTGTGCAGAAATATGTGACCTTAAACACCAGTAATTAAAAATAACATTCATGAGAAAGTATTAGGAGTGAGTGTCTTGTTCATATATTATCAGGAAAAGTATTAACCCTTAAAGACTTAATTCGGACTTTGACCACATTTCTCTGCAGCAGTTCAGGTGCCCCAACATGCAATCTCCAGATGAATTTGTTATATTCTAACAACCTTGGTAGTTGTTTCTAGGCAAAAATTGGCTCCCTGTATATGCTGACAAGATTTGCCTAGAAACAACTGTACAGCCTCTAGACATAGACTAAGTGCTGCAAAAAATTTATAAAAATCTCTTGTACTTTTAGGGTTGAATCTCCCAAATATTGCAAGTTGGGATAACTTCTGAGTTTTGAGTCAGCTTTGCTTCAGATCATTTTGTATGAAGTCTCATTTGTCAAAGGTTCATCATTTTAAGTATATTTTAACACCCCTTTTAGGGAGCGTGGAGGCTCAGTTGTAGACTGTTGGACTTCTATGCTAGACGTCCTGAGTTTGATCCCCATCCGCAACGACCCATGTTGTGTCCTTGAGCAATGCACTTTATCCCAGTTGTCTACATGGAGGTACGCTGATGCCATGTACTAAGGCGTACTGCACGTCGAGATGGTGCACATGTCTTCAACTGCTGTAACCCTGCTTGAGCAGAGCTTGAACAGTTAGAATGTTGAGGAGCTGACAGTTGCTCGGTGGTTCTCTCCGAGTACTCCAGCTTCCTCCACCCGTAAAACTGTCATGCTCATGATTAGCCATTGTGCATAAGTATGTGACCTTCAACACCAATAAATAAATAACACGCCTTTTGGGTGACACTTGCAATGTTTTTTCTACAACTAAAAATATAATCATTTTTTTGTTCCAATTTGTGGATTCAACCTGTTCTTTGGGATGGAGTGGGAGGGGGATCCTTTTAAATCATGGTGGAAGAGTAGTGTTTTCTTCTGCCAAATGTGTTTAATTTCTGAGAAGAACCTCTTGCAAACCTTGTCTTATGGACCACTGGGTTATACCAAGTAGTCCATGAGCTGAAAATTTACTTGTTTTACTTTGGTTCTTTTGAAAAATTGTGAATAAGTCTTGGGTTGAAAACCTACCATACTTTATTTAGAGTGCTACCCCCTTCCTGTTCTGTGGGTTAATATAGAAAAAAGCTAGCGTAAAATTCCCTTGAGGTCCCAGTTCCATCTTTGACAAACCTTATCACCCCAAAATGAGGACCTTATATTCCAATCATGAAGAAACCATTCAAACTTGAATAAACTTATCCTGGCTGTGATATTAGTGCAGACAGCCAAGACAAGAATAGACATAATTGTCAAATCACTACACTAGCAGGATTTATTAAGGGTGGGAATCCTGATTAACCCTTTACCTAACATGAAAGCAGATGACACTTGCCAAAAAAATTCTTCAGTAGCTAAATTTTTGCTCATCGAAGGGAGCTTAACTTATCACTTGCCGTCAGTCATCGTCCGTCGTGAACTTTACATTATCGACTTCTCTTCCCAAACTACTGGACCAAATTGAACCAAATTTGGTGTGCATGTTCCTTATCGTATGTCAATTCAAGTTTGTACAAACAAACTTTCCGCATCCACAGAGGGCCCCACAAGGGGCATTACACTGATAGCACCCATACATTTTTTTTTTTAAATTAAAAAAATCTTTTCCTCCAGAACCATCATTTAGAATTTTTTGATATTTGGTATATGACATCTCTATTGGGGTCAGATTCAAGTTTGTTCAAATCCAGTCCCTGGGTTCATAATTGGCTCCCTGTAGGAGCCCGAATTTTAACTTAGTGAAATATGAGGAAATTTCTTTAAAAATCTTCTTCTTCAGATCCACCAGTCAGAATGCTTTCATATTTGGTATACAACATCTATAGGGGGGTCAGATTCAAGCTTGTACAAATCTGGTCCCTGAGTGAGTATTTGGGCTCTCTATTGGAGCCCAAAGTTTAACTTCGTGCAATTTGAGGAAATTTCTTTAAAAATATTCTTCAGATCCACCAGTCAGAATCCTTTCATATTTGGCATACAACATCTATAGGGGGATCAGATTCAAGTTTGTACAAATCAGTTCCCTGAGTTAGTATTTGGGCTCTCTATTGAAGTTTAACTTCGTACAATTTGAGGAAATTTCTTTGAAAATCTTCTTCTTCAGCTCCAGGAGTCAGAATCCTTTCATGTTTGGTATACAACATCTATAGGGGGGTCAGAATCAAGTTTGTTCAAATCGAGTCCCTGGGTTTATATTTGGGCTCCCCATGAGAGCCTGAATTTTAACTTTATGAAATATGAGGAAATTTCTTTAAAAATCTTCTTCTTCCGATCCACCAGTCAGAATGCTTTCATATTTGGTATACAACATCTATAGGGGGGTCAGATTCAAGCTTGTACAAATCGGGTCCCTGAGTGAGTATCTGGGCTCTCTATTGGAGCCCAAAGTTTAACTTCGTGCAAGTTGAGGAAATTTCTTTAAAAATCTTCTTCAGATCCACCAGTCAGAATCCTTTCATATTTGGTATGCAACATCTATAGGGGGTCAGATTCAAATTTGTATAAAATGGGTCCCTGAGTTAGTATTTGGGCTCTCTATTAAAGCCCAAAGTTTAACTTCGTACAATTTGAGGAAATTTCTTTTCAAATCTTCTTCTTCAGCTCCACCAGTCAGAATCCTTTCATGTTTGGTATACAACATCTATGGGGGTTCAGAATCAAGTTTGTTCAACTCGAGTCCCTGGGTTTATATTTGGGCTCTCTATGAGAGCCTGAATTTTAACTTAGTGAAATATGAGGAAATTTCTTTAAAAATCTTCTTCATCAGATCCACCAATCAGAATGCATTTATATTTGGTATACAACATCTTGAGGTGGGTCAGTTTCAGGTTTGTTCAAATTGCTTACCTGGGTAAATTTTTGGGCTCTCTATGGGAGCCTGAATATCAACTTAGTGCAATATAGGGAATTTTTTTTAAAAATCCTCTTCTTTAGACCCTGTAGTCAGAATGTTTTTATATTTGGTATTCAACATTTCTAGGAGGGTCTGATTCAAGTTTGTTCAAATCTGGTCTATGGGTTGATATTTGGCTTCCTATGGGAGCCCGAATTTTAACTTAGTGCAATATGAGGAAATTTCTTTTAAAAGTCTTCTTCTTCAGATCCCCCAATTAGAATCCTTTCGTATTTGGTATACAACATTTCTAGGTGGGTCAGATTCAAGTTTGTTCAAATCGGGTCCCTGGGTTAATATTTTGGCTCCCTATTTGAGCCCAAAGTTTAACTTAATGCAATTTGAGGACATTTCTTTAAAAACCTCCTTGTTCAGATCCACCAGTCAGAATTCTTTCATATTTGGTATATACATTTATAACATCTCAAGAGGGATCAGATTCAAGCTTGTTCAATTTGAGTCTCTGGCTTATTATTTGGGCTATCTATGGGCAGGGTTTGTGGGGGAGGGGGGGCAGGGGGAGCATGTTAGGTTCAGGTTTGTTCAAATCCATTTCATAAAATTTGCCTTTGCATGGCTTCATTCCTTTGTAGTGTTGATGAACAATGTGTAACTGAATGTGACCCCAAACACATCTTTGAACCACTTTGGCCAGTGAGTGATTAAGGCCCCTTGGGGCCTCTTGTTTTTTTTATTTTTTGCTCAACTTTGGCAAAGCCAAATTTGAGCTTTTGCCATGACCAGTCGTCTGTCTGGCCGTCTGTCCATCAACAATTCAATACGGCTCGGGCTAGAGGCCGTATTTATGAACCAATCTTTACGAAACTTCTTGGGTACCTTTGTTATGACCTTGGGACGAGAACGAGTGTTTTTGGGTCCGGTCCGAATTTCAAGTTGGTCACTGGCAGCCATTTTGTACATAATTAGGTGCAGTCAGATTTTTGCGCAGAACTTCCAGATGAAAGCACTGATTTGAATAATGTTTTGTATGAATGTTTAGTACCATGGGATACACCACATATAATACAGGTTTTTTTCTCATGCGTGAATTATGCAAATTAGACTAACTGATGTATTTAGTGTTACTTTCAGCACTGGAAGTGCAAATGCCAATACGGCTCGGGCTAGAGGCCGTATTTATGAACCGATCTTTACGAAACTTCTTGGGTACCTTTGGTATCACCGTGGGACGACAACGAGTGTTTTGGGGTCCGGTCTGAAATTCAAGATGGCCGATGGCAGCCATTTTGTACAAAATTAGGTGCAATCGGATTTTTGCACAGAACTTCCGTATGAAAGAGCTGATTTGAATAATTTTTTGTGTGAATGTTTAGTACCATGGGATACATCACATAAAATACGAGGTTTTTTCTCGTGCAGAAATTATGCAATTAGATGAACTTAGATTTTTTTCAGTGCTACTTACGCACAGTAAGTACACATGTCAATACGCCTCGGGATAGAGTCTGTATTTATGAAGCTATCTTCACGAAACGTCTTGGGTACCTTTGTTATCACCTTGGGTCGAGAACGAGTGTTTCTGGGTGCAGTCCAAAATTCAAGATGGCTGCCAGTGGCCATTTTGTACCGAAATTAGGTCTAATCAGTTTTTTGTACACAACTTCTATATGGCTCATGCTTGAGGCCGTATTTATGAACCGATCTTTATGAAACTTCTTGGGTACCTTTGTTATCACCGTGGAATGAGAACCGAGTGTTTTTGGGTGTGGTCCGAAATTCAAGATGGCCACCAGCAGCCATTTTGTACCAAAATTAGTGCAATCAGTCTTTTGTACAGAACTTCTGCATGAAAGTTCTGATTTGAATAAATTTTTGTATGAATGTTTAGTAACATGGAATACATCACATATAGTATAGGTTTTTTTCTCATGCAGAAATTATGCAAATTAGATGAACTTTGATTTATTCAGTGCTACTTATACACTGGAAGTGCACATGTCAATACGGCTCGGGCTAGTGGCTGTATTTATGAACCTATCTTCACGAAACGTCTTGGGTACCTTTGTTAACACCTTGGGTCGAGAACGAGTGTTTCTGGGTGCGGTCCAAAATTCAAGATGGCTGCCAGTGGCCATTTTGTACTGAAATTAGGTCTAATCAGTTTTTTGTACACAACTTCTATACGGCTCAGGCTAGAGGCCATATTTATGAACCGATCTTTATGAACAGGGTTCGCACGCAGGTCTGGAATCCTGGAAAAGTTTTGGAAATTAGAAAATAATTTTCCATACCCTGGAAAAGTCTGGAAAACGGCACCTTTTTTGAGCTGGTTTGGAAAAGTCTTGGAGAAAATTGAACACAGAAGAGGTGTGTATGGAAAAGTTATTGAATCGATCATTTGTTTCAAAAATCCGAATACTGTTTCGAAAAAAATGAAAATCTCGATGTGTTGTCGGAATTAACGAACGTCTGCTATTTGGCCGGTCTTTATTTGCATTTATCGGGACATTTTAGAAACACCGGCGTATGTACAGTATCAAGACACTTTAGAAACACCGGCGGATCACCTCATTTTTGCAAATCTGTAAATATATCGCGAAACAGGCCTGGCAATTGCATCTTCAGAGAAAAGTGGGATCGGAATCAAAGTTTTGTGGCTGGGTACAAAAAGATGTTAATAAATTGAAAGCCAAATGCATTCCACGTGCGAAATCGATTCACATTGCCAATATGGGAGAAGCTGCACTTGTCAGTCACTCGAACGGAAAAAAACATTTGGAGGCAACTGCATCCAAGAAAAACAGTGTTGCTGCAATCATCTCTTTTATGAGCTATCAAACAAAAAAATCTGAATGCGCAAGCAATAATAATAGTGACGCATCCAGTATCTTCTGTTGTCAAGTCTGATGTTTTAAAAGCCGAAATTTTATGGACACTGAGGTATGGAAAAGGTATGGAAAGTTTCTCGCTGGTGGTCTTGAAAATGTGTGGAAAGTCCTTGAAAAGTTTTGGAAACGTTATGGAATTTTTCTCCCTTAGAAGTGTATGAACCCTGAATTGAAACTTCTTGGGTACCTTTGATATCACCGTGGAATGAGAGCCGAGTGTTTTTAGGTGTGGTCCGAAATTCAAGATGGCCACCAGCAGCCATTTTGTACCAAAATTAGTGCAATCAGTCTTTTGTACAGAACTTCTGTGTGAAAGTTCTGATTTGAATAAATTTTTGTATGAATGTTTAGTAACATGGAATACATCACATATAGTACAGGTTTTTTTCTCGTGCCGAACTTATGCAAATTAGATGAACTTTGATTTATTCAGTGCTACTTGAATACGCTGGAAGTGCACATGTCAATACGGCTCGGGCTAGTGGCTGTATTTATCAACCGATCTTCACGAAACTTCGTGGGTACCTTTGTTATCACCTTGGGACGAGTACGAGTGTTTCCGGGTGGGGTCCAAAATTCAAGATGGCTGCCGGCGGCCATTTTGTACTATAATTAGTGCAATCAGTTTTTTGTACAGAACTTCTGTATTGAAGTTCTGATTTGAATAAATTTTTGTATGAATGTTTAGTAACATGGAATACATCACATATAATACAGGTTTTTTTCTCGTGTAGAAATTATGCAAATTAGATGAACTTTGATTTGTTCAGTGCTACTTATACACAGTAAATGCACATGTCTATATGGCTCGGGCTAGAGTCTGTATTTATGAACTGATCTTCACGAAACTTCTTGGGGTACCTTTGTTATAACCTTGTGAAAGGAACGCGTGTTTTGGGGTGCCTTTGTTATCACTGTTCTATGAGAACAAATATTTTGGGGTTCAGTCAGACCCACTCTGGGACTCAAAGATTTCTTTTCTAGTTTAGCATCAGACTGTCAACCACCTTTACAATACTTTACCTATACATTTGTTACAGGCTACGGTCAGTATTTATGTACAGACCGTTACAATACTTTAAATGTACCTTTGTTATCAGGTCATTACCTAGATGTTTGTCATTGCTGTGTCACATACTATACATGTACATTTCTTAACAAGTTGAGCTACAGTGTCATTGACACTTTCATTTGTCTCAAAAACATAGGTTATTACTCCTCATTAGAATGAGCTTGATGAGCTCATTCCAAAGAGGGGTCATAACCTATGTTTTTGAGACAAAAAATGAAAAAATAATGAAAATTAATTGGCAATTTTTGTGAATAAAAATAATGCTGGCCGGTTTTGGCTGTTGAGTAAAGGGTTAACCTGTGGAGGTTTGGAAATATTTTATAGATTTAGGCTCCCTTTGACAGTTATTCTGTGGCATTTTAGATATTTCTAGGTAAGTCATGGCTGTCTATATAGGCAGCTAAGACATTCCCAGAAATAACTGCTAAGATACTTGAAATGTAATTTGCGAGTTTCTTTCAAGACTACATGTTTAGGGCACCTGTTCTTTTGCTGTAACAAGTGATCAGTTAGAATTAGTCCCTTTGGGTGAATATTTGTACAGTACCACAAGGGTTGAACTGATATTCTAATTTCAAGTTCAGTAAAAGATGGACAGAGAACGATAACAAATTTCTGTGACAATATTTGATTATTTCTGTATTAAAAGCTGTGTTGGGTAAAAGTAGAATGATTCAGATTGGAGAGTTAATGTTTAAAGGTTTTTTTTTATGTTCAGATACATGTTTTAAAAGTCTGAATGTTGCATGCTAAATTGAATAATATATTTTTTATGTCAAACAATATCATCAAACATTTTTTACTCCCTTGAAAAAATTATGAAATCTCCTTTTCTTGGGCAATACTAGTAATATTTCATTTAAAGCTTGTATATGAAAAGACAGATTTTGACCTGTCTGCTGACCTTAATCAAAATGTTTTTGTGGTAGATTTTACAACCAGTGCTCCTCCAGATCAAGATGGTAAGAGTTATATTAAAATTATTGAATGCCATCATGTTTGACGCTTGTTTTTTGAGCAGAGTTTTACCCTTTTTATAGTGCTTCTGTCTGGTCTCCCACATGGACCCCCAAGCTTATGACCAAGATAACTTGTTAATAGAGCGAATAAAATCTGATTTTGATTCAATTTTTGACATGTGTTCCTGTGTGAGTAAGATACAGTGGAGGCCACTTACTTGGATATCTCTCAAATGAATATCTCTCTTAATTGAATATAATTTCCAAACACAAAGCCATTTACAATTTCCTCCAGTACAAATTTGGCATATTAATAGGTATTAGAATAAATGCCTGTCAATTGAATAAAGATTCTTGTAATATGTCAAGAAATCACCCAGGTAATCACCAAATTCCCTATTTGGTTTCAGTACATTCAGTTACAGACATTTAACCCTTAACCATTTACCTAACATGAAAAGCAGATGACACTTGCAAACAAAATTCTTAAATAACTCATTTTTTTCATTTTTTGTTTCAAAAACATAGGTTATGACTCCTCTTTGGAACGAGCTTGTTCCAAAGAGGGGTCATAACCTATGTTTTTCAGACAAAAAATGAATAAATAATGAAAATTAATTGACGAATTTTGTGAATAGTGCTGGCCAGTTTTGGCCGCTATGTTGGGTAAAGGGTTAAGGGCCTGGGCAAGTGTCTTGAATTCTTACCATTACACAGTCTCTATACATCTAATGGCTTTGCATTGATTTCTAGTTAAGTGTTGGCTGCCTGTTAATGCAGCCAAGACTTGACTAGAAACCACTGTTTTGGTAATGTGTCTTTTTATCAGAAGGACCTCCTCATGCTAGTATGTTAAGGACACCTGTTCTGAGGTCGTAAAAGTCAGAAATAGGTTTTTCAGGGTTAATCTATTATACCTTGTTTGACAGTGCTGCCAAGTTTAACTCAAGATTATGGGGATGTGACAACATCCCTGTTAATTGAATCATTTTCACTGGCAAAGTGGCTATTCAATTAACAGGGTTCCACTATGCCCCAGTTGGCGATTATCTGGTAAATGAAATTACTAAAAAGTATTTAAGTAAATGCTGAATAGTTTTCTTGCTAGAAATATTTTCAACATTGTCCCACTCATTTTTTTTTCTTCTTTACACTTCACCCAACACGATTAGAACACGACAGTTGTCTAAAAATTCTTATATAACTTCACTTTTTCATTTTTTGTCTAAAAAACAGCTTATGATCCCTCATTGGAAGAAGCTCAGTGAGCTTGTTTGAATGAGGTGGTTATATATAAACAGTGGTTCTTTAGGTAAAAAATATAAAATTTTAGTTAGGCCTAAGAAAGTTAAGAATCTGTTTCTCAGTCCCTCTCACATGGCACTTTTGGATGCTGCTTGCTCTCTTTTTATAACCAGTGCAAACTTGAAAAACTAAAAATGGTTTATGTCTGATATTTTACCCATGTTAATAAAATTTATAAATTTGTTCATTGGGTGCAACAAGGCTTTGCAATGCTCTAGCAATGCAAAGCCTTCTTGCACTCAAGGGATGGAAATAACCCCCACCCTCCCCCACCCCCCCTCCCCCACACACACTATTCTGTATATTTTGAGGCCTAAAATAAAATTAAAAAACACTCGTACATGTGCAATTTTACAAAAAATGGCCTGAGAAATAGATCTACTTTGTGGGGCCTTATTCAAGAAATTAATTTATTTCCAAGTGTCGTCGGCTATTCATGTTAGGTTAAAAAATGAAGATTGATCAACGTTTCTGTTGAAAATGTCTTGGTCCAATAAAAATAAATTGAGGCACTTCCAAAATTTTCTTGAAGATTTTATTTTCTCTGCTCTTCAAATCAAGGGAAGCTTGGCTGAATTGGTCGATGCACCTTTTAGAATTATGCTTCAGTGATTAGGATATAAGGTACCATGACAAAATCTTTTTCAACCAACAATGTAGTCTCTGCTTTATGTGATTATTGACAGCTACAGTATAAAAAATGCATGGTGTATAAATCTGTGAAATGCTGTGATCCAGTGTTGAATTAGCTGCTTCAACTTATTTTATCCCGGGTACAATTTGAAAAAACCTAATTATAGGTGTGAATTTTATTTCATTTTTTTTCTTCCAAAGTAACATCTGTGTCTGTTCATAGTGACTTAATATTTAAACATGATGTAGAGGATATCTAATGTTTTTGAGTGGATACCGAAAATTATCTCATGAGTGACCGAGACAAATGTTTATTTTTCGCGAGCACTTGCACGAGCGAAAATGCCCATTTGTCTCGGCCACAAGTGAGATAATTTTCGGTATCCACTCAAAAACACTAGATTTTCTTTTTATTATATCTTTTTTATTAGAATCTGGTAATTCCTCTCATTTCAACCTTGAATTGAGGCATGAAAGTAAACAGTGCATTGAATCATTGATACGCGGAAGTGATTTAATCTTTACTCGGGACAGATAGCATCTTGCAATCTGATTCAGCTGGCGGGTGACTAATCCAAAGATGGCCTGAAAGTCTGTAATATAAGTTTTTGGTTTGGTACGTCCCTTGAAAGGACGTACCAAGCCAAAAACTTATATTACAGACTTTCAGGCCATGTTTGGACTGGCGGGTTTCATGCATCAGTTCAAGCTGAATACTTGTTGAATTATTGCTGGAAATGATCGGTATCAACTCCAAAACACCAGATTTTCTTTTCATTATACGTTTCTAGAACAAATTGATCATTTCCAGTGATAATTTGACTTGTGTTCTCCTTGAAGTGATGCTTTGAAAGCTGCCATTTTGATTGATACCGTGGAAGTGAAAATTTCTATATCTTCACAGTGGGGAATACGATTACTATCTTTCCACAATTTCTTCGATAATCTATCCTTTAGCGTATAATAAATAAATGTACATGAAGGATGTTGACATTGTCGAGCCTTAACTCTTAACCCACTGAGTATTTTATAGATATTTTTCATCAAATCTAGTCATGGCTGCTTTAAAGCAGCCATGGCTACATTTGATGAAAAATAAATCTAAATGTAACACAAGAAATCATTGCCGAAAAATCCATTCCATTTACAGGAAGACAATATGATTAAATATGCACAAAGTATACTAATTTCAGAGACAAGAGAAATTTTGTGCTGGGCAAGATAATCTGCCAGCAGCATGCAAAGAGTTAAAATTAGATAAGAATCAAAACCATCATTCTCATGTTAATTCTCACAAATGGACTTTGATTTATGTGTGAACACAATGTCATGGTTCATCCTGGTCAATGAGTGCGCTTAACTGTAGAGTGCTAGATTATTATGGATCATCAAATTTATTCGTGTCTTTGTCTTGTTATATGTTATGGGAGCGTGCCTAAAGGCATGCTCCCATAACATATAAAAAGGCAAATTAATGTCGACTAAATAATTTCACTTCAAAGATTAAATCAAGCACATCCACAAAATGTGAATCTTCTAAGTTGGGGAACCAGCACTTTAGATTGAAACCCAAATATGGGCTTCCAGCACTCGACCAGTTAACACGTCTTGAAAATAAAGAATTGGGTTCGTAACCTATTTACATGTTACTCCAATTTTAGTGATTGTAACCTGTCGTAACCTGTTTTCTTTAGTTGTCCTGCAATTTATATTTTATCAGTTTTGTGACAATTTATTGAAATAAGGTTCATTTTACTCGGAAAATATTGTTCATGTGAATTTGTTCCATCATGATGCTGAATGACGACTCTAGTTCTCTTAATGAACTGTGGGAAGTTCCTGAGATGAAGAAAGAAATTTACAGGAAGATTCAGACTTTGGACAAATCGTGCCCTGTATGATTTGACTCATCCAGGGTCTCAATTGTCTCCAAAAAGGTCTGAAGCGTCCAAAGTCCATTTCATCCAAAGCGTCTGTAAACCATCAACTCATACCCACATTCTCTTCGACATTAAAATTGAAACCCAAGAAAGTTTGATAGATCATTCGCCAGATTTTATACGGTTGTTCGTCAAGTTGCAAATTATGGACTTAAAAATACCATTAACATTTGTCAGTTTAACAGCATGAAGTTAAATATTTTTTGAAGAGAGCTAATTCAAAATAACCAACTTTCGGCAATTTTAAATTATGGCATTGTTTCCGTACCTTGTCTCAACATTGACGAAAAGTAGGTGACCATGCATATCAAGGAGATAACAGCATGTGACATGCAACATTCCTGCATATCAACATGAAAACGATCGTTGAAAATGATTAATTGAATAGATTTCATCACACTTGTCAGTAGGAGGACCATAAAGTTATCAAAAAATTTTGGCCAGATGTTTGATCGCCACTTGAGGTTTACGAGGATCCATAGTGATGCAGACCATACCAGTCGGCCTTTGGTGGTCCAGTCCAAAAAATAGCGTCTGATACTGGTAGGTGGTCTGTTTTGTCATAGTGGACCGGTCCAGGGCAGTCCAGTGTCCATTACAGTGTTTCCAGTTTAACTGGTATAGAAGGTATTAATATGGTGTAAATGTAACATGTTAAGTGCTGGTAACTTGCCTGTTTCTACAGTCAGTGCCTGGCTACCACTGACAACCCAGTCAGTGTCGATAAATTAACCTATTAGGGAGTAGGCATCTCATTCTACAGATGTCCTGCTAATTATATTCAGCCTCACTTGGCATTTTCTTAAATATAACCAAAACAATCTTAGTCGAGCTGAACTGAATGTAATTAGCATGAATGTCAGCAGTCAACATAGTGACCACTTTAATCACAGAGACACAGACATGGACGAGCATAATCAGCATGTGTCATAGTTTGCACCTGCGGATTGTGCTCCTTGTGACCTTGTCTGATGATTCAATGTGCCACTATGCCTAGATAGCATGAGAGAAACCTATTCTCATAACTGTTTTATTGCTTGTCTTGTCTAAGTGGCAAATCAGAGAAAAATATAAACAAGCGTTTTATCCCGATCTGGCGATAAGCCAGAAATTAAAATTATCCACTGGGCAATCTGGGTGGTCCAGACCCACCCCCTGAACCACCCTGGGGCGCTCTGGTATTTCTGTGTACTGGTACTCTAGTGGTGCTCTGGTATGGACCGTGGTGTAGCCTTGGACCAGTACCGTACAGGGTTTTATTACACGCCTGTTCTATGAAATCCCTGTCTACAGCAACACTAAACCATGCGGAAAATGAAAAACCTGTTCTGCACACATGCCGAACAGAAATTGTTGATGGACTATTTTCAAACAGAAGCAAAATTTCGCTGGAATTTTTTACAAATCGTACACAGCAATTACAATTTAAATTGCTAGCAATAGTTAAAAATAGTAACACAGGTTTCTCTCGCAAATTTGGTTGGTGATAAAATGTGTTGATAGTTCATCCCCTGAGTTCCAATGTGTTTATGTGCCTACTGGCACATAGAATACATTCAAACTCAGGGGATGAGTTGTCAAATGAACTGCTGAGTGTCTTTCTAATAACTGCTTTTATAGACGTGAAGGCATATAATAAATGCAGAACGATACGCCTGTGAATGGGTTAATCAAAATGGCACTTGTGCCATCGTGGAAGGATAAAACTCGAGGCCTGAGGCTTATCGTTTTATCCTTCTGCACTGGCACTTGTGCCATATCGATCAATCCATTCACAAACCTGTCATTCTGTGTATTTTGTTATCCAGTCAAAATTATCTTTCTGCTTTTCTCCCCACATCACTATAGGTTCTCCCCTTCTGGAAAATAAATGAAAAAACATGGAATTTGAAATGCTATTGTAGTTTGCCTCTCATGAGTCACTCTTCACTTTACAGTATTTTATTTTTGAAATCCTAACCCATTGCTGTATATAAGTGTTTTACGACCCAATCGTGATCTGATCAAGGAAAATATCATTTTCGTGGTTACAGTATCAAACATATTATTTCATCTGAGGGGCATGGAGTGGATTATCATATTACAACACACGCAGAGTAAAGGCATGGAGAGAGTGAATCATCGTTACAACACTCGCAGAGTAGGGCTTCTAAGGGGCATGAAGAGTATATCACAACAACACTCACAAAATAGGGTTTTGGAAGGGCATGGAGAGTAGATCGTCATTACAACACTCACAGAGAAGGGTTTCTGATGGTCATGGAGAATGGATCATCATTACAACACTCATGGAGTTGGATTTTTGAAGGGCATGGTGAGTGGATCATTATTACAGTACTCAACAACGTAGGGTTTCGGAACGGCATGGAGAGTGGATCGTCATTACAACACTCGCAGAGAAGGGTTTTGGAAGGGCATGGAGCATGGATCGTCATTACAACACTCATGGAGTAGGGTTTTTGAAGGGCAAGGTGATTTGTTCATTACAACAGTCACAGAGTAGGGTTTTGAAAGGGCATGGAGAGTGGATCATCATTACAAAACTAGTTTAGTTGGGATTGTGAAAGGCATGGTGAGTGGTTCATTACAACACTCACCAAGTATGGTTTTGGAAGGGCATGGAGAGTGAATAATTATTACAACACTCACAAAGTATGGTTTTGGAAGGGCATGGAGAGTGGATCGCCATTACAACACTCACAGAGAAGGGTTTCTGATGGGCATGGAGAATTGATCATCATTATAACACTCATGGCGTAGGGTTTTTGAAGGGCATGAAGAGTGGATCATCATTAACCCTTTACCTAACACAAAAAGCAGACAACACTTGCATAAATAATTCTGGAATAACTCAAAAAAATTCATTTTTTGTCTCAAAAACATAGGTTATGACCCCTCATTGGATCAATGAGCTCGTTCCAACGAGGGGTCATAACCTATGTTTTTGAGACAAAAAATGTAAAAATAATGAAAATTAATTGGTGATTTTTGAGAATAGCGCTGACCGGTTTTGGCAAGTAAAGGGTTAAAAAAACCGAGAAGGGTTTTGGATGGGCATGGAGCAAGAACCATCATTACAACACTCATGGAGTAGGGTTTTTAAAGGGCATGGTGAGTAGGATTTCGAAAGGGCATGGAGAGTGGATCATCATTACCATACTCACATACTCACACAGTAGGCTTTCTGAAGTACTTGGAGATTGAATCATCATTACAACACTCATGGAGTAAGGCTTCTGAAGGGCATGGAGAATGGATCTTCATTACAAGATGCACAGTGTAGGGTTTCAGGAGGGCATGGAGATTGAATCATCATTACAACACTCATTTAGTAGGGATTGTGAAAGGCATTGAGCGTGGTTTATTACAACCCTCATGGATCTGGAATTCTGAAGGGCATGGAAAGTGAATCATCATACTCGCAGAGTAGGGTTTCCAACTAGACATAATCTTGCATTCTGTGAAAAAGCATGGGAGTAAAAGCAAAATTTATGTAGAATGGAAAGCATGTTTCACAGAAATCCATTTTCTGTACATTTTCAAGTTAAGAGGGGTGCAGATTTTCAATATATGTGTACATGTGTTGATACTATAAATATCTAACTGTGAAAATTGGTGCTTTTTACGGGGTAGATGGATATTGACAGAATTAAGCATTATACTTCAAGTGGAATCAGAACACATTTGATTTTCTCTGTTCACATATCGGTTCACAAACCAATTACATGAATGTAAATTCACAAGAACAGGTAGCTGGTTAACCAAGTTTGAGCCCTATTAACAAACTTTCATTCAATTGGAATATTGCTAGTTATCTGCTCCAAATGTTTGCATCAATCTTAGTGATTACATAATTGTAAAATCATCACAGGTGATAATGTTAACACTTAAAGGTCTATTTCTGACCTTTTGTCAGTTTTCACTACCTTAGGACAGGTGCCCCAAGATGCAGTCTTTGTTTCAATAAACATGCAACTTATATTCAAAGTATATTGGCATTTGTTTCTAGACAAGTTTTGGTTGCTTATATAGGCAGTCAAACAAAACTTGTCAAGACACAACCGCAAAGTCACAGAATATAAACTGCAATGATATAGCAAAAATATATGGAAAATCCCCAAGTCTTTAACCCTTAAAGGCCTATTTCCAACTTTTACGACTTGAGGACAGGTGTATTTAACATGCCATTATGAGTAGCAGGCCTGGCATTTTCAGGAGAGTGATTTATTTGCTCGCCTACTGCTCGCCTTAAAAAAATTAAGGGGGGTGAAAAATAATAACCCACATCTTTTCAAATCTCTGTCTGCTATGTTTGCGTTTCTGTAAGATGGCCACACTGCCACTCCCACACCTCCGGCCCTTACCGAGGCCCAGAGGTGTAGGAGGGACAGTGTTGCCATCTCACAGAGATTACATTGTTAGCAACACTAAATAAAATGTACAAAGCCCACAAGGCAGATTTCATTAATAGTAAAACTTCATTTTGCCACTTTTAGCTTTTCTAAGCTTAAGGAGAGCTAATTGCTCCCCGAGGCCATGCAAGGGGAACAATTTTTAGCCCTCCTGTATTTTTAAGAATGCCAGGCCTGAAGTAGGTTCTGCTGTCAGCAAACAAATTTCATAGGCAGTGGTATTTTTATACGACATCCAATGACCCAGACCAGCTGGTGCAAACTTGAAATTATCAAGGCCCAAACACAAATTTTGAACCTCCCAATTCCCAAAATTTGCATACAGAACCGAAAATTAAAAGTCCTGCCTGGCCCTCTATACTTTTCCTCTCTGCGCATGCGCAGTGGTCAGGAAGAGACCTGGAATTGGCGCCAACATCTTTCTTTCTTTGGCCCTAAAGTCAGTAACAATGAGCTGACATCTGTGCTTTAAAATCTCCTTTTTTGAGGATGCCAGGCACAAACCAATGCAAGAATTGGTGGATCCAAGGCTGTTAATGGATGATGGAAGTGAACAAAGGTGGTTTCATACGTTCTGGGCTGTAACTTTATAATAATTATAAAAATTATTTCATGTTTCCCATTTTCAGGACATACACCTGACGTCATCATTCTTGCTAATGATTATTCCCCTGTTTGTTCCCTATCCTTCCTTGAACCCTTCCTGTTAAACTCCTAAGCTCCTGGCTATTTTTTATTGAAATGTTTTATTAAATTTCTTGAGAGTTTAACATGTATTACAGAATGCTTAGCTCAACTTTGGCGAAGCCAAATTTGAGGTATTGCCATGGCCCGTCATCCATCTGTCCGTCCGTCATGCCTTATGCATGGCTCGGACTAGAGGCCGTATTTATGAACCTATCTTTACGAAACTTCTTTGGTACCTTTGTTATCAACTTGAGACGAGAACGAGTGTTTTTGGGTCCGGTCCGAAATTGAAGGCGGCCGCTGGCAGCCATTTTGTACCAAAATTAGGTGCAATCAGATTTTTGCGCAGAACTTCCATATGACATATGAAAGCTCAAATTTGAATAATTTTTTCGTATGAATGTTTAGTACCATGGGATACATCACATATAATACAGGCTTTTTTCTCGTGTGTAAATTATGCAAATTAGACTAACCTTGATTTATTTAGTGTTACTTTCAGCATTGAAAGTGCAAATGCCAATATGGCTCGGGCTAGAGGCCGTATTTATGAACCGATCTTTACGAAACTTCTTGGGTACCTTTGTTATCACCGTGGGACGAGAACGAGTGTTTTGGGGTCCGGTCAGAAATTCAAGATGGCCACTGGCGGCCATTTTGTACAAAATTAGGTGCAATCAGATTTTTGCGCAGAACTTCCATATGAAAGCACTGATTTGAATAATTTTCTGTCTGAATGTTTAGTACCATGGGATGCATCACATATAATACAGGTTTTTTTCTCATGCATAAATTATGCCAGTTAGACTAACTTTGATCTATTTAATGTTACTTTCAGCACTGTAACTGCAAATGCCAATACGGCTCGGGCTAGAGGCCGTATTTATGAACCGATCTTTACAAAACTTCTTGGGCACCTTTGTTATCACCTTGAGACGAGAACGAGTGTTTTTGGGTGCAGTTCGAAATTCAAGATCGCTGCCGGCAGCCATTTTGTACCAAAATTGGTGCAATCAGTTTTTTTGTGCAGAACTTTTGTATAAAAGTTCTGATTTGAATTAATTTTTGTATGAATGTTTAGTAACATGGAATACATCAGATATAATACAGGTTTTTTTCTAGTGCAAAAATTATGCAAATTAGATGAACTTTGATTTATTCAGTGCTACTTATACACAGTAAGTGCACATGTCAATACGGCTTGGGCTAGAGTCTGTATTTATGAACCGATCTTCACGAAACGCCTTGGGTACCTTTGTTATCACCTTGGGGTGAGAACGAGTGTTTCTGGGTGCGGTTCAAAATTCAAGCTGGCTGCCAGTGGCCATTTTGTACCGAAATTAGGTCCAATCAGTTTTTTTGTATGCAACTTCTATACGGATCAGGCTAGAGGCCGTATTTATGAACCGGTCTTTACAAAACTTCTTGGGTACCTTTGTTATCACCGTGGGACGAGAACGAGTGTTTTTGGGTGCGGTCCAAAATTCAAGATGCCGCCAGCAACCTTTTTTTACCAAAATTAGTGCAATCAATTTTTTGTACAGAACGTCTGTTTGAAAGTTCTGATTTGAATAAATTTTGTTGGAATATTTAGTAACATGGAATACATCACATATAATACAGGTTTTTTTCTCGTGCAGAAATTATGCAAATTAGATGAACTTTGATTTGTTCAGTGCTACTTATACACAGTGAGTGCACATGTCAATAAGGCTTGGGCTAGAGTCTGTATTTATGAACTGATCTTCACGAAACTTCTTGGGGTACCTTTGTTATCACCTTGTGACAGGAACAAGTGTTTTTGGGTGCCTTTGTTATCACTGTGCTATGAGAACAAATATTTTGGGGTTCAGTCAGATGCACTCTGGGACTCAAAAATTTCTTTTCTAGTTTAGCATCTAACTGTTGCCCACCTTTACAATACTTTACCTACACATTTGTTACAGGTTACGGTCAGCATTTATGTACAGACCGTTGCAATATTTTACATGTACCTTTGTTATCAGGTCATTACCTAGATGTTTGTCATTGCTGTGTCACATACTATACATGTATGTTTCTTAAACAAGTTGAGCTACAGTGTCATTGACACTTTCATTATTCTGTTTATCTTGTCCTCTATGAGCTGTGTCAAACAAGGTTTAGTTGGTTAAATTTTCAGCTACTTTATGGGAAATTTTTGCTGCTTAAAACATTGGTTTGCCACATAATAGTGCATGTAGTTGAATTTTTGACTTCCAACAATTTTCAGAACTGTTTTGTGAACAAACAAAACAATAAAGCCTCCACCCCTCATAAAATTGAGGAAAAATTGCCTAAGAAACAAAACATTTTTTTTATAAGCCTGATGTTCGGGTGTTTGCTGGGTACATAAAAGCATGCTACATTCTATGATGTCAAGAGAGAAATATCTAACTTGAAAATTGTAGCAAGAAGATGATCATGTCTGATAATAGGGTTACATGTACATTGAAATGTAAATAATCATGTAAACATGGAAAGATTTGCAAACCACTTAGATCAAAATTAATGTCGCTAAGATTAAAAAAATACCATGGAGTCCACTTAATTGAATATATCTTGACTGAATAACCTTGTAAATTGACTATAACTTCCTGACACAAAACCATTTACCATAGCTTCAGTACAAATTTGACCTGTTAATTTGCATATTGGTAAACCCTGACAATCACTGAATTCCTCATGTTTATAGACCTATTTGTCATCAGCACACCCAGTGCATGCATTTAACCCTTTACCCAACGAATCGCCCACATCTGCCCACGTAATATGCAAATTCAGCAGTTGAAAAAATATTATTTTTCAAAAAAGTTCAACAAAACCATATCATGTGTCCCCTCGTTGGAACGAGCTCGTCGAGCTCATTCCAACAAGGGGTCACATGATATGGTTTTGTTGAAGTTTTTTGAAAAATTTTAAAAAATGATATTTAAAATAATAAATTTTGATATCGTCTGCAATGGGTAAAGGGTTAATCAATTAGATTTTATACAAGATAGAATAATTGCGGAGTTTATTTCCAGGATACAGGAAAGTGACCAAATTCTTGTTAATTAAATACTCCTGTTAATTAAATAATTTCTCCTGACAAAGTGGCTACTCAATTAACCTGTAGGGCCATAGAGATACATAGAAAGTCGACCTCCTTTGGTTTTGCAGTTGTTTCTACAGAGGCAGCCAAGACTTTCCTAGAAACAACTGACAAGGTATTTAAAAAACAAGTTTTGAGTTTATCCAAACCCCAAACAAGGCATGTTTGATCACCTGTTCCTTTGCAATAAAAAGTCATCAAAAGTCTGAATTAGCCTCTTAAGGGTTAACAAGGTTCAACTGTAATAATGCAGCAGGTGAAATGTCTCACATATTTGAGTGACAAAAGGCAGGACACCATATTTGAATTTGATTCAAAGAATGACCTGACGAAGGACTTATTAGCTCACCTGACTGAAAGTCAGGGTGAGCTTTTCTGATCACTTTTCGTCCGTCGTCCGTCGTCCGGCGTCCGTCGTCCGTCGTCCGGCGTGAAGGTGGTGTTTGGGTCTTTTTCTTCCAAACCACTGGCCGCATGTTAATGAAATTTCATGTGAGTAGGGGTTATATAGCGGCATTTTGATTTTTGGGCAAATTAGGTTTCGGCTCATATTGAGCAGAGGGGTGGGGCAAAAATGCTCCAATTCTTAAAAAATCTTCTTCTCAAGAACCAGCAATAGCAGAGACTTGATATTTGGTATGCAGCTTCCTTTTGAGGTGTAGACTCAAGTTTGTTCAAGAGAAGTTTGTAGGTCTATACTTGGCGATGTTATGGGAGGAGCAAAAATTTTGGCCCCACCCCAAATTTCTATTTTTTAAACCGAGAGGCCAATTTGAACCAAATTTTATGTGAGGGCTTATTGGGTCATAAGTACCTAATTTATGCAGAAATTTTTTTTCCTGTAGCCCCGTGGGAACCACAGGAGCTAAAAATAGAAAAAAATTAAAACGCCTATATCTCAAAAACTGCACGGCAGTGAGAATTTTTATTTGGTGTGAAGCTTTCTTGGGACCAACAGAAAGGATTGGTATAAAAAAATTGCTATCGGTTTTATCATAGGGTACTTTTTCGGGACTCTGAAAAAGTGCTGAGTCAGTATTTTTTAACACAGTAGGCAATGGGAAAAAAATAAAGAATTGTTTTCTTCCAAACCACTGCTCTAAAAGCTTTCATATTTTACATATAACATCTTTGGAACATTGATTCACATATTTGTAGAAATCAAATTCCTCGGTCCATATTTGGGTTCCCTATGGGAACCCAAATGTTCAAATTAGTGCAATATGAGGGATATATTTTAAAAATCTTCTTCTTCGGATCCACAAATCAGAATCTTTTGATATTTGCTATGCATCATCCTTAGGGGGGTGAGATTGATGTTTGTTCAAGCCAAGTCCCTGAGTTCATATTTGGACTCCCTTTGGGAACCCAAATTGTAACTTAGTGCAATACGAGGTATATTCTTTTAAAATCTTCTTCTTCGCATCCACCGGTCAGAATCTTTTGATATTTGGTATACAGTATGCTTAGGGAGGTGAGATTCAAGTTTGTTCAAGTCAAGTCCTTCGGCTCATATTTGGTCTCCCTGTGGGAGCCCAAATTATAACTTAGTTCAATATGAGGAATATTCTTTAAAAAAAATTTTTTTTTCAGATCCACCAGTCAAAATGTTTTGATATTTGATGTACAGCATTCTTAGGGGCTGAGAGTGAAGTTTGGTAAAGCCAAGTACCTGGGTTCATATTTGGGCTCACTGTGGGAGCCCAAATTATACCAAAATTTTTATTTTCCAAACCAAAAAGTCGATTTGAACCAAATTTGATATGAGGGCTTATTGGGTCATAAGTACCTAATTTATGCCGAAAATTGTTTTCCTGTCCCCCACGGGAACTGCAGGAGCTAAAAAATTTTTTTCTTTTTAAATGCCCATATCTCCAGAACTACATGGCACTGAGAATTTTTATATGGTGTGAAGCTTCCTTAGGACCGGAAGAAAAAAATGGTAAAAATTTTATCATAAGGTTCTTTTCTAGGACTAAAAGTGCCGAGTCATCATTTTTTAACAGTGTAGCTAATGGGAATAACGTTGAAGAATCTTCTTCTCCCAAAACACTGCTTCAGAAGCTTTTATTTTTGGGCTCCCTATGGGAGCCCATGTATAACTTAGTTCAGTATGAGAAATATTCTTAAAAAATCTTTTTTTTCTGTTACTCCTGTCAGAATCTTTTGATATTTGATTTTTGATTTTCTTAGAAGTGGCAAATTGAAGTTTGTTCAAGTTCTGCTTTATTGATAAAATTGGGCCCAGTAGTAACCAATTCCTGCATTGAAAGCCCTGTAAAGTGGGCAGTGATAGGCATAAACGATTGACCAAACTTGATATTATAATTACGCCTCTGTAAGATGTAGCCTTAGAAAGTGACCTTAAATTCCAATAAATAAATAGATAAATTATTGAGTACCCAATATGGGGATCTAACATATGAACACTCTGGGTTACTAAGTAGAGAAAACACTTTTATGTTGAAAAACTGATAATAACCACAAGGCAGAATCCCTTGCTATTTTGGTGATATGACTCGGCCAGTATCAGGTGAGCGCCCTCAGGCCCCGTGGGGCCTCTTGTTAGCTCACCTGACTGAAAGTCAGGGTGAGCTTTTCTGATCACTTTTCGTCCGTCGTCCGGCGTCCGTCGTCCGTCGTCCGGCGTGAAGGTGGTGTTTGGGTCTTTTTCTTCCAAACCACTGGCCGCATGTTAATGAAATTTCATGTGAGTAGGGGTTATATAGCGGCATTTTGATTTTTGGGCAAATTAGGTTTCGGCTCATATTGAGCAGAGGGGTGGGGCAAAAATGCTCCAATTCTTAAAAAATCTTCTTCTCAAGAACCAGCAATAGCAGAGACTTGATATTTGGTATGCAGCTTCCTTTTGAGGTGTAGACTCAAGTTTGTTCAAGAGAAGTTTGTAGGTCTATACTTGGCGATGTTATGGGAGGAGCAAAAATTTTGGCCCCACCCCAAATTTCTATTTTTTAAACCGAGAGGCCAATTTGAACCAAATTTTATGTGAGGGCTTATTGGGTCATAAGTACCTAATTTATGCAGAAATTTTTTTTCCTGTAGCCCCGTGGGAACCACAGGAGCTAAAAATAGAAAAAAATTAAAACGCCTATATCTCAAAAACTGCACGGCAGTGAGAATTTTTATTTGGAGTGAAGCTTTCTTGGGACCAACAGAAAGGATTGGTAAAAAAAAATTGCTATCGGTTTTATCATAGGGTACTTTTTCGGGACTCTGAAAAAGTGCTGAGTCAGTATTTTTTAACACAGTAGGCAATGGGAAAAAAATAAAGAATTGTTTTCTTCCAAACCACTGCTCTAAAAGCTTTCATATTTTACATATAACATCTTTGGAACATTGATTCACATATTTGTAGAAATCAAATTCCTCGGTCCATATTTGGGTTCCCTATGGGAACCCAAATGTTCAAATTAGTGCAACATGAGGGATATATTTTAAAAATCTTCTTCTTCGGATCCACAAATCAGAATCTTTTGATATTTGCTATGCATCATCCTTAGGGGGGTGAGATTGATGTTTGTTCAAGCCAAGTCCCTGAGTTCATATTTGGACTCCCTTTGGGAACCCAAATTGTAACTTAGTGCAATACGAGGTATATTCTTTTAAAATCTTCTTCTTCGCATCCACCGGTCAGAATCTTTTGATATTTGGTATACAGTATGCTTAGGGAGGTGAGATTCAAGTTTGTTCAAGTCAAGTCCTTCGGCTCATATTTGGTCTCCCTGTGGGAGCCCAAATTATAACTTAGTTCAATATGAGGAATATTCTTTAAAAAAAATTTTTTTTTCAGATCCACCAGTCAAAATGTTTTGATATTTGATGTACAGCATTCTTAGGGGCTGAGAGTGAAGTTTGGTAAAGCCAAGTACCTGGGTTCATATTTGGGCTCACTGTGGGAGCCCAAATTATACCAAAATTTTTATTTTCCAAACCAAAAAGTCGATTTGAACCAAATTTGATATGAGGGCTTATTGGGTCATAAGTACCTAATTTATGCCGAAAATTGTTTTCCTGTCCCCCACGGGAACTGCAGGAGCTAAAAAATTTTTTTCTTTTTAAATGCCCATATCTCCAGAACTACATGGCACTGAGAATTTTTATATGGTGTGAAGCTTCCTTAGGACCGGAAGAAAAAAATGGTAAAAATTTTATCATAAGGTTCTTTTCTAGGACTAAAAGTGCCGAGTCATCATTTTTTAACAGTGTAGCTAATGGGAATAACGTTGAAGAATCTTCTTCTCCCAAAACACTGCTTCAGAAGCTTTTATTTTTGGGCTCCCTATGGGAGCCCATGTATAACTTAGTTCAGTATGAGAAATATTCTTAAAAAATCTTTTTTTTCTGTTACTCCTGTCAGAATCTTTTGATATTTGATTTTTGATTTTCTTAGAAGTGGCAAATTGAAGTTTGTTCAAGTTCTGCTTTATTGATAAAATTGGGCCCAGTAGTAACCAATTCCTGCATTGAAAGCCCTGTAAAGTGGGCAGTGATAGGCATAAACGATTGACCAAACTTGATATTATAATTACGCCTCTGTAAGATGTAGCCTTAGAAAGTGACCTTAAATTCCAATAAATAAATAGATAAATTATTGAGTACCCAATATGGGGATCTAACATATGAACACTCTGGGTTACTAAGTAGAGAAAACACTTTTATGTTGAAAAACTGATAATAACCACAAGGCAGAATCCCTTGCTATTTTGGTGATATGACTCGGCCAGTATCAGGTGAGCGCCCTCAGGCCCCGTGGGGCCTCTTGTTTATTTAGTACTTCATTCTTTCACTTGGATACAACGAACGATCAACTCAAATATTTGAGTGACAAAAGGCGGACACCATATTGATTCAAAGAGTGACCTGATGAAGGACTTATTTATTTAGTACTTCATTCTTTCACTTGGATTCAATGAATGATGATGATTGCTCAGATTACAAAATCTCTTCACTTGGAACATTTTGAAATATTGTTTGTTTTCATTTAATGACAATTTCATGAAATTTGTTATACAAATCTGTGATATGGTACACAGCCCCATATACTTTGTTAGAATTTTAGGTACAGTGGACTGGTCAGTTTCCATCGGGTGGGCAATATTTCCATGAACACAATAAAATGAGATTGCAAACACTAATTATAGGAATTATCCTCAAAAATTTAATGAATGAAGCACCGGGTATGACTCGTGTAGTGTACGACCAGTTACAGTGTACATAATATTCTGACGAGATACATGGGAAGTCGTCGGTATCCCTCAAAGATATGTATGACTACTATTGTGCAGGAAGTGTGTTCTATTCCTCTAAAGACTAAAAGGTACTAATTAACTAAAAATCTTCACAAAACATCCCCTCCCCCTGTCAGATATGTCAGATCTATGCGGCTGAATGAATGAAACCAAAGAAAAAACTACTGTATTTTGTTCCAGTCTTAAAGTCTTTGATGTGAAACATTTAATTTGATACACCCATTGATTTATGAACAGTTGTATTCTTCAGGTATTAACTCCTCTTCCAGTAATGTTGTTGAATTGTCTCCATACAATATTGTTGAATGCTAAGATTAAAATAATAACTGTTCTTTAACAACTTCTTATTATTTCTCAGGGCTTATATTTCGTCTAAATTTGTGAGAATCCATTTGGATTCTCGTGAAAATGGTTGCAAGAATCCATACCTACTATGAGTGTCCCAGGATCCCACCATGGTTGAGCCACTGTTGTATACTGATAACATTAACATTTTACCCAACACACCTTTTTAATTTTTAAAACTAAATTTGATAATTTTTAAACAATAAATAATAAATAGATGATAAAATAATTGAATGAACAATATTTACCAATAAAATCTTACAAATATGGCTTTCGTTGGAACCGGCTCAATGAGCCGGTTCCAATGACAGCCATATTTGTAAAATTTATTGACATAGTGTCAGGATATTTCAGGTCATGTTAGCCTTCTGCTGGTTAATTTGTTGCCGCTGTGTTAAATAAAGGGTTAAATTGACTCAATTCTTTTCACACGAATCCTACCAGAGGTGCAGCGAGAATCTACATGGATTCTTACCGGTTTTATTGTGCGAATCGATTCTCGGATTCTCGTCGAAATTTTAGCCCTGTTTCTTTCCCTCAACTCAAATGCTTTCCCTTAAATAAGCTATTAATTGAAAATAGAATATGCTTTTATTTTTGTAATTCACCAAAAAAAAAGAGACTTTTCTCAATCCATTCCAATAAAAGGGCATAATCTAAGTGAGAATGCTTTTTGAGAGTAGTACTGGCTGTTTTTTGCAAGTACTTTGGGAAAAGAGTTGACACAGATGAGACTTACATTAGGGCTGTACAATGTACATGGTTAGTTACACTGTTAATAATGATAATTTTTTATAACCAGAAAGTGTGACTAACTCTGTGTAATGCACAAGGTTAGTCACACTT
This sequence comes from Pictodentalium vernedei, assembly GCA_031216915.1. NCBI lineage: Eukaryota > Metazoa > Mollusca > Scaphopoda > Dentaliida > Dentaliidae > Pictodentalium > Pictodentalium vernedei. The sequence continues at coordinate 162,763,662 of CM062288.1, read as the reverse complement.
TGTGGTTATAAAAAATTGGTAACTGCCACATCATGCACACACTACATAAAAATATGGTCTGAGTCACTGACTAAGGCTGTAAAAATACACATGGTCAGTTTGTTACATGTTACAACGGGTGCCAGATTCAAGGAACTAATGGAAATATTTAATACTGGATTGTGGAATTTTTTTTTAATGTAAATTCCAAAAATGAAAACATTCTATTTTCAATTAATAGCTTGTTCTTTATGGAAATTATATACAAACCAGTTTCAATGGGTTAACATGTGTTGTAACAACAGTCCTTATTGAATTTGTCAAAGTAATCAATTCAACTTTTCATCGTTGGAATTGTCACATATGAATGACAGGCCTTGTAATAAAGGGCTTATATTGTAACCCATTGGCAGGTTATATTACATACAGTACGTGGAGGGTGGATTGTCACCAAATGCCACATGGAGTGGAGGTATCACCCAAGGTACTACTATCAAATTTTGTACAGAAACACAAGAAGCACAAGCAAAGTTTCAATCAATGGACCTCCAGGTTCAACCCAGAGTTCCTTTGGCTGAAACTTTGCTTATGCTAATTATGCGTGGCAACAAATTAGCATTTATTGCTTCTGATAAATCATCACTCCACAGGTGATTTATTGATAATACACTGTACATGTAATGAAGTATGGTGGTAACCCATAGGAAAAAAGGGTGTTGTGATGCTTTTCCGCATTCTCTGTTTTTACTATGCCAGTCATGCTTTTATTTACCTCTTAATGATGTTTCCTCCTTTAAAAATATCAGCAAGTGATGAGCAATCTTGCCGAAGCGAGATCACATGTTAGTTTTTGCTATTTATTTTGGCAAAAATTCTTTTAACTCTTTACCTAACATGAAAAACAGACAACACTTGCAAATAAAATTCTTGAATAACTAATTTCTTTTATTTTTTTGTCTCAAAAACGTAGGTTATGACCCCTCATTGGAACGAGCTCATTCCAAAGAGGGGTCATAACCTATGTTTTTGAGTCAAAAAATGAAAAAAATAATTGAAATTAATTGGCGATTTTTGTGAATAGCGCTGGCCCGTTTTGGCCGTTATGTTGGGTAAGGGGTTAAGATGGAAACAGCATTCTATTCATATGTGTATGCATTACTTAACCTTTGATTCAAGATCATTCCCAAAGTTATCAAGTCTTCCCGCTAAAACATGCAATATTAGTAAAAACATGCAAGATTAGTAATGTAATAAAGTGATGCTATATTGCTTTTTTCGTAACCTGTAGTTCATTTGCGTTTTTCACAACTGACATAACCACACCTAACCTAAATGGTCATTCGCAGTTTATTTCCAGGCCTGCAATACATTAATGAAACCATTTATTTTGTGGGCAATTTATATATATTGTTCTTACTCTTCTATTCTTGGAGCTCTGCAGACTAGGAGCATAAAATATGTTCTGTTCAGCTGATCGAGCACATCTATGCCTCATGGCATGCTCTATGTTCAAGTGATTTCTACTGGTTCACGAAAGGTTAATTGGTTAATTACCAATAATGACATATGACATTTGTCTTGAAACATACAAATACATAATGCAGTTCTCCAAAGTGTACTGCCAAACAGTGTCGTTCGTCCAGACATCAAAATTGTATATCGAATATAATGTCTCACCCACGTCCAGGCACATCTCGTGATAACATCTGGCTCAGAATTTCTGATACCACTTCCTTTTTGTGTCTATTGCATGAAGCTTGCACACAATGTTGGATACTGAGAGTGATAAAAAAATGATCATTATCAAAAAATAAACATGTAGCATTAAGTTCATTTGCATGGAAAAATGGAGGATTTTTGAAAAATGATGGAATTTTGTGAGTGTGCATGTTCTAAGTTGTCATGTGATGTTTTCCTGCCAAAAAATCAAAGCTTCTTTAAAAATATTTGCTTTTGTTCGAGGACATTCAGCTCAATAAAGTATAAAACTGCTGCTGAAGTTCATTTAGGCTCTGTTACTACAGTATGTGCAGAGTGTATTATCACTAAATCACCCACAGAGTGGAGATTCCACCCAAGCAATAATTGCAAATTTGTTGCAAAGCACAACAAGCACTAGCAAAGTTCCAGCCAATGGATCTCCGGGTTAACCCTTTACCTAACATGAAAAGCAGATGACACTTGCAAACAAAATTCTTGAATAACTCATTTTTTTCATTTTTTGTCTCAAGAACATAGGTTATGACCCTTCATTGGAATGAGCTCAACGAGCTCATTCCAAAGAGGGGTCATAACCTTTGTTTTTGAGACAAAAAAATGAAAATTAATTGGCAATTTTTTGAGAATAGCGCTGGACGGTTTTGGCCGTTACTTTGGGTAAAGGGTTAAACCCGGAGGTCCATTGGCTAAAACATTGCTTGTGTTTTTGTCCATATGTACAAAATTTGAAAATGATAGTTTGGGTGATAACTCCACTCCATGGGTGATTTAGTTACAATCCGCTTCCCACGTACTGTAATTATTTACACCCAAATCTCAATGGAGTACAGTGGCTCAGTGGTTAGATCATTGGATTTCAAACCAATAGGTCTACAGTTTGATCTTGATCAGCAGTAACTGCATTTTGTCCTTGGGCAAGATGCCCAATTCTGATTACCCAGGTGGGAGCACGGTGGCATACTCTATACCGATGGTGCACTTGCTTTGACTGCTGCTAACTTCTGTTCAGTACTCCAGCTTCCTCTACCCATAAAACAGTCTGACATAATGTGACCCAGGCTGTTGAAAGTTTCATTAAACCCCAATTTAGCAAAAACAAACAAACCCAGATGTCAAACATTTACACAAATATTTTGTCTGGTGCATAATGCAGCCGCTTTCACATAACATTCTATGAACCAAAAAATAAGTAGTACAGGTTTGTCCAACTTGTGGTGATACTGAATTAGGTATAAAGGTTATTTTTCAGATAATACTAGAGGTATACTCATTGGAAATAAACACATGTCCCCCAATTCCCCCCCCCCCCCCACACCCACCCCCAGCAAATATAACCTAGTTTTTCTTTCCCCACCTTGATTATCTTCCCCGCCTTCCACACCAAAATGTTTTGGACCTTCCCATTTTTTTTAGAAATTTTGTTTTCTACCTCTCTGTGATTTTAAAAGAATCAACTATTGCACATAAGAAAACCCAGGAAGTAGTGTTAGGAAAGGGTGAAAAAATTCATTCATTTCCTGAAGGATTTTCATCAGTATACTTTTCTTGGAAGACAGCTGTGCTGACTATGCACAAATAATGTTGTTTCAACCCAAAGCTTTTAACCCTTTACCTAACACGAAAAGCAGACGACACTTGCAAATAAAATTCTTGAAGCACTAATTTTTTGCGTCAAAAAATAGCTTATAACCCCTCATTGGAACGTGCGCATTGAGCTCGTTCCAATGAGGGGTCATAAGCTTTGTTTTTATGACAAAAAATGGAAAGGTAATAAAAATTGAATGGTGAATTTTGTGAATAGCGCTGGCCAGGTTTGTCAGTTTTGGCCGTTACGTTGGGTAAAGGAGGTAAGAAATGAACCATTTTTTGACTGAAGGCTTTTAATTTGAATTCAACAAATAATGAACATGTCAGCAGTTACTTTTAATAAAAAACACCCTAGAACATAGTGTTCTCGATCCAAAGGAAAATAAACTGTTACACTAGTATAGATCCTATGTTGTATGTGTCCAGTCCTGTGTAGTTGAAAGTGTATTCTCATTGTTGACAAATCCAACCTCAAATAATTGATGAAAATATCACCATCCATGTCTGTAAAAAAAAGTGAAAAAACATGCTTCGTACCTTCTTGTTGCTCACATATCTAACGTCCATTTGAATTTCTGTACAATGCAATATCTGTGAAGAGTATTGGTATGTGAGGGGGTATTCAAAAACAGGTATGACAAATAGGGCTGCACGGTATATCGATAAACCGATATATACCGGTATTCAAACCAATATCGATTGAATACCGGTGTAATTACAAAAATATCGGTTTATCGTTATTATTTTTTTACCAACAATTTAATTTTCAAGATGTCTTGAGTTGTTTAACTGTAGTTCAGAATGAATAATATTATCGCTTCACCCAAGGAATCGTCTGAATGTGCTCACGTAATATACAAATTCAGCAGTTGAAAAAATAATTTTCAAAAATTTCGACAAAACTATATCATGTGATCCCTCATTGGAACGAGCTCAAAGAGCTCGTTCCAATGAGGGGTCACATGATATTGTTTTGTAGAAATTTTTTGGAAAAATTTGATAAACAAATATGTAAAATAATAAATTTTGATATTGTCTGGGTGTGAAGAGGTTTTTCAAACCACATCATCACGGCATGCTGATTCGTTCCGACTGTGATGCCCCAAGTATCGATTGTGTTACTCATGTTCAGATATCTGAACAGTTTTCGATATACCGGTATACCGCGGTATTTTTTTGAATACCGATACCGGTATTCTGTTTTGAATATCGTGCAGCCCTAATGACAAAATAGTGGCTTTATGCACTCAAGGGATGAAAAAGTGGTCGAGAAAATGAGATGCAATCCAGCTTTCATGTTAGAGTGTCTGAAATTGAATTTAGTTTTCAGTAACCAGAACACTTCATTAGTCTAAGTTCAATCATTTTTGTTTTCTTAGTGCAGGACTAGAACATATTGTAAACATTTTATGTTATGATGGCAGTCATATTCACACATTCCCGTTTGTTCTTACAACTTTGTTTATGTTTAGTATCCTGTCCTCCTGTTTTTTTCTAATTGTGCTTAACAAAAGTCTAGTCTTTACTAAATACTTGTAACAATTTTTTTTTATTGTTTCAAACGTCTTATAGAATTTATCTCTGAAACCCTTATAGTATGTTGTAAATGTGTACAACTGAGGAAGATTTGTTTTCTTAACCCGTTGAACCGAAGCCCACTTATCGAGTCCAGGATTGTTATATGACCTGTAGATATGAAGTGGGTGGTTTGCTTAGTGAATGTATATGGTAGACTAATCAGTATTTTCAGTGTGCATCCTTGGGACTGCATGGTAAAAATATTAATTGGTCTACCCCAAATAATTAATATGGACTTTACAAAGTTCAAAGTGATGGTGTTGTGGCGTTGAACTGATATGGAAGGTATCATCAAGGTTGAAAGGGTTAAGAACAAAGATTTTTTACAGCCGAAAACCATAGAAGATAGTTATCATGAAAGGCTATCAACGGAACAACTGTAAAATAAGTGTTTTTGAAAGGAAAGGCGTAATGTAATTCACATTCCAACCTTTGTTTGAACTCTCTCACAGTGTCATGTCTTTAACCCTTTACCTAACATGAAAAGCAGACGACACTTGCAAAAAAAATTCTTGAAAAATTAATTTTTTTCATTTTTTGTCTCAAAAACATAGGTTATGATCTCTCATTGGAACGAGCTCGTTCCAAGGGATCATAACCTATGTTTTTGAGACAAAAAATGAAAAAATAATGAAAACTAACTGGCGATTTTTGTGAATAGCGCTGGCCAGTTTTTGCTGTTACAGTGAGTAAAGGGTTAAAAATAGTGTTAGTGTTAGGCCAATAAATTCACACCCACGATTGCACTGGTTTTGTATTGTTAGACAATGTGAGATCTTGTTATTTTGTGTGTAGTTGCACTGCATAACAGTGGTGTACAGTATATGGGTGTGTTTGTTTGTGTGTGGTAGGGTTAAGGGTATAAATCCTTGGGGGTGTTGGGGTGTCACATCTCATCAAAGTTCTGTCTTATCAGGCTGTAGCTAGGGAGAGTACTGTTGTCCGATAACCAATATGTTTAAAGATCTATACACAGGTATTAAAGGGACAATAAACTGCAAATTTGAAAAAAGTACCCTTTGCATATATTATTCATATGAAAGCATTCGTGCAAATTCCTGTCATATGGTGGGAGCTGACATGGCTTGCCCCCTCTGCCTCCCAGTTATATAAGATAATTTAAAGTAAGATGTGTGAGTGAGGATGTACATGTGCATTTCTATGTTGACAAAATCTCTTGTGTGTTTAAAATATGGATAGACCAACTTTCAGCTGTTAGACATTCTCAGTGTTGTAGTCACACTTTAATTACAATATATGCATGATGATATATTTTTCAGTTTTAGAAAATTGCAGTCAGTGCAAATCTTAAAATCCAGTATACCGCAATATAGTACAGTGGAACCCTGTTAATTGAATAGCCACTTTGCCAGTGAAAATTATTCAATTAACAGGAATATTCAATTAACAGGGATTGTCACTTTCCTGCATTATAGAGATAAACTTAGCATTTATTCTATTATATCTTGTTTGACAGAGCTCCATGAGCTCTGTCAAACAAGATATAATAGATTAAATGCCTGTATTGGATGTACTGAGACTAAATAGGTCTATAATCAAAGGAAAACTGGGGAGAGTCTGGGTAATTTCTTGACAGGTTACAAGATTTTTTATTCAATTAACAGGAGTTTACTCTATAACCTATATTCAATTAACAGGTCAAATTTGTACTGGAGGTATGGTAAATGGTTTTGTGTTGGGAAATTATATTCAATTAACAGGGATATACAATTAAGTGGGCTCCACTGTATAAACGATTGACTAAATTTGACTTCATATCCATGTTGCAGTCACGATTGGCCATTTTGAAGATGTTTGTGACTTTAACCCTTTACCCAACGCAGACGATATCAAAATTTATTATTTTAAATATCATTTTTTCAAATTTTTCAAAAAATTTCAACAAAACCATATCATGTGACCCCTCGTTGGAACGAGCTCGACGAGCTCGTTCCAACGAGGGGTCACATGATATGGTTTTGTTGAATTTTTTTGAAAAATAATATTTTTTCAACTGCTGAATTTGCATATTACGCGGGCGGATGCGGCCGATTCGTTGGGTAAAGGGTTAAGCACCAATAAATAAACATAATAGCTCACCTGTCTGAACGTCACAACTTCAGTGATCTTTGAGAGAATTGTTGTTATAACATGGTATTTTGTTTTTATTCAAATTATGTTGCCATGTCCCATAGGCAAGGGCAGGGTAAAATTATCCCAAGTTTTAAAAAATCTTCTCATGATTCAGTTGATGAAATTAGTTGATATTTGTTATTCAACTCCCTTTTGAGGTGTACACTAAAGTTTGTTCAAGGGAAGTCTGAAGAGCAATATTTTCAATTATTATACCTCCTCTATAAATGTTATGCTAATCCACAGTGTAATCCCATTAAAATTTCTCAATGTTCCACCCACGGTGAATAATGCCCGTCAATAATTTTTGATTTAGATTTTTGCCAAAGATTCCTGACAATGTCAGCGGAGACACCCAAAGTATTGTTGAATGCACACGTGATGACGTAGTTTCTTAAACCAAACGACTTCCGCATTGTGCAGTAACGTAAGCACGCAAAATGTCTACCGAAAGATTTGCCAATATTTGTCAGTCTGAAATAGAGGAACTGCTCGAAAATAAGGACAGTAAAAGAACTGAGCAATTCAAAATGATTTGCTATAAGGACATTCGATTGAAAGGCTAATTTACTGTGTTTGTTTTGAAGAGTAAAAAAGGGGTTTCAACATTCCCTTCTTTCCCTATTAATAGTTAGGAACTTTGGTTCCTCTTCCATATTTGACTGAGACAGTAATCCATAAATAATTGTATCAAGACGGAATCTTCATTTGGTATAATAAAAAAAAATAATGACTGAGCTTGAGGGTAACAATATGGATTGTCTCCCCTTGGGACCATTATCTCCCGAGACTCATGCCTTGGGGGATAATGGTCCCCTCGGGGAGACAATCCACATTGTTACCCTCAAGCCCAGTCATTATTTTTATACTGTTCTGGGAGGGACAAGATTTTTTACCTTTGCCCAAAACTTCTAATTTCAGAACAGATGGTTCAGTTTGAACCAAAATTGGTGTTCAGTATTATTAGGTCGTAAGTACTTTATTCATGCAAAAACAATTTTCCTGCATCCCTGCGCTGAAATAGACAAATTTTCGAATGCTCCCATATTTACCAAACTGTACAGAACAGAGAATGCTTATTTGGTATGAAGCATCCTTAGGACCAGTAGAATCAAACAGGCCAAAATAATTGCAATCGGTTGTCATCTGGGATACCATAGGGGGACAGCCATTTTAACAGTATCAGTAATGGCTGTTTCTTATTTTAACAAATTACAACAAAAAATCTTCAAATATCATTTCTTCACGAATTACAATGATCTTCAGGTTTTGCATCTGACTGCAATATTTTTGTTACAGAATTTAGAAATTTAGTGCAGTAGTTTGCATTTTGTGCATTTTTCCAATTTGGAAACCATTTTATAGCATGCATTTTTATTTGAGTGGACAGCTGTTTATTTTTTATGAGTTAGTACCATCCTGATTTTCAGATGAGTTTGGCTTACATATCTCAGCAGAATACTACTCTTTTTCTCTGTGTCGCCTGATACTCTGATCTGTTGTTGAAGACTTGATTCCCACTTTAGACAAGTTAGTCATTTCACATGCCTAAACAGTGTATTGCTACTTCTGTATAATACTTGCACAAAGCCCTCTGTTAGTAGCACCATAAATCTAGATTGTGTTTATCACAGATGTAATATAGAGAATTCTGTCATTTTATTACACATCTATTCAACTTTAAACCCTTGTATTTAACGGAATAGCCGCTATGACATAAATGATTCTGTATTCAATGGGTGATGTACAAGCCGGAACTTTTTTTCCCAGGACCGTTCTGCTAGTTCCTTTTCGAATAGATTCCAGATTTTATTATACAGTTATCGACCATCTGTCTCATAGTGTGAAAATCAAAACGTCCAAAGCAAAATAAAGTCGGTTCACAAAAAATTATTCAACAAAAAAAGAGATAATATTTCTAAAAAACGCAATCATTAACCAGAACATTAACCCAGTCCCGTGGCCGTCTCATTTTGTGGATCATGTTATATCTGAATTGCTCAACTTTATTTTGGTAAATCTTCGTACGTCTTGACATGCTTCGAACTTCTTTTAGAAATTATTCTCCCAGCTGTTTTGCAAATCTGCACAAATTTGTACTTATATTTTTACTAACAGTAATAGCCACCAAATGGTTAGGCGTGAATGGGCACCAGCCAAAGAGAAACAACGATATGAAATTCAACAAACGTTGGTTCCAAAAAGGTTGTTTGTTTTTTTTTTTATCGATCCATTTGATCAGTACAGCTTCAGTCAAAACAAACGGACTCTTCACATTTGGGTTTAAACATCGGAATTAAAATTTGTTTATTTAAATGAATTTTAATGCATGGGTTGTGTAATAAACACAGAACGCGATGTGTATTTGAATCAGTGGGTGTTTTACATAACTCATTGGAATGGTGTAATCATATTTCGCTCGAGCATACGGTTCTCGCGAAATATGACTACGCCATTCCAACTGGTTATGTAAAACAGCCACCGATTCAAACACACATCGCATTCTGTCTGTGTATGTTTTTGTAACTGAGCAGTGTCTGAGGCACAAGGGGAATATTTTTGGTAACTCAATATTTTTAGCTCATCTTGACAAAGTCAAGCTGAGCTAATCTCATTGCTTCCCGTCCGTCGTCTGTCGTCCGGCGTCTGTCGTCCGGCGTCCGTCAACACCATGTTTTGGTCTTCTCCTCCAAAGCCACTGGGCCAATTCAAGTGAAAGTTTGTGTGAGTGATGGTCCCAAAGGGGCATTTCATTTTTGTTCAACTCAGCATGCCCAGCCCCATAGGGAGGGAGTGGGGGAAAATGCACCCAAATATTTTTAAAATCTTCTTCTCAAGAACCAGTGTGTACAATGACTTGATATTTGCTATGGAGCTTCCATATGAGGTGTAGAATCAAGTTTGTTCAAACGAAGTTCGTGAAGTAATATTTGGCTTTGTAATAGGAGGGGTAAGATTTTTGGCCCCGCCCAAAATTTCTATTTTCTGAACCGATGGTCCTGTATGAACCAAATTTGGTTTGTGGTATTATTGGGTCATAAGTACATGACCCATGCAAAAAAAAAAATTCCCGCATCCCCATGGGAACCCTGGGAGCTAAAAATAGAAATATTTTCAAACACCCATATTTCCCAAACCCCACGGAACAGAGAGCTTTTATTTGGTATGAAGTATCCTTATGACCAGTAGAATTGGATGGTAAGAAAAAAATTGCCATCGGTTATGTTAGGGTGTTCTGCAATGGGCATCGAAAAAATGCCGAGTCAGCATATTTGCAAAAATTTTAAAAAATCTTTTCTCCAGAACCAATCATCAGAATCTTTTGATATTTGGTATACAGCATTCATAGGGGGGTCAGATAAAAGTTTGTTGAAATAAAGCTCATTGGTTCATATTTGGGCTCTCTACAGGAGCCCGAAGTTTTAACATAGGGTAATATGGGGAATATTCTTTAAAAATCTTCTTCTTCAGAACCACCAGTCAGAATCTTTTAATATTTGGTATACATCATTGTTATGAGGGTCAGATTCTAGATTGTTCAAACCAAGTCCCTAGGTTAATATTTGGGCTTCCTACGGAAGCCCAAATTTTATCTTTGTTCAATATGGAGGGTAATTTAAAAAAATCTTCTTCTTCAGATCCATCAGTCAGAATGCTTTGATATTTGGTATGCAACATCTCTATGGGGGTCAGATTCAAGTTTGTTCAAATCAGTTCCCTAGGTATATATTTGGGCTCACTATGGTAGCCCAAATTTTTACTTAGTGCAATATGAGAAAATTTCTTTAAAAATCTTCTTCTTCAGATCCACCAGTCGGAATACTTTTATATTTGGTATACAACATCTCTAGGGGGGTCAGATTCCAGGTTGTTCAATTCGAGTGCCTAGATTAATATTTGGGCTCCATATGGGAACATGAAATTTAACTTAGTACAATATGAGGGAATTTCTTCAAAAATCTTCTTCTTCAGATTCACTTGTCAGAATGCTTTCACATTTGGTATACAACATCTCTAGGGGGTCAGATTCAAGTTTGTTCAAATCGGATCCATAGGTCAATATTTGGGCTCGCTATGGTAGCCCAAATTTGAACTTAGTGCAATTCAGAGAAATTTCTTTACAATTTCTCTTCTTCAGATCCAACAGTCAGAATGCTTTCATATTCGGTACACAACATCTCTAGGGAAGTCAGATTTAACTGTGTTCAAATCAAGAGCCTGGGTTAATATTTGGGCTCTCTATGGGAGCCGGAATTGGCCATTTTGCTGAAGAATTTAAAATTTTGTATTCAGTACCTTCTAGAGGTACTAAGATTAATCCACATAGGTTGTATCAAGGGGCTTCATAGGGGAGCTCTACATTTTACTTATGATCAACTGAAGAAAAGGCATGATGCCCAGATTATTTTTGTCACTCCTGAGGGACTCAAGGATTGACAGTGCAGCCTATGGAGATGGCTTGCTTAATGTACACTCATTCTTGGACTCTGTTTAGATTGTGTTCTGTACAAGATGAGCGCTTCAGGCCCCGTGGGGCCTCTTGTTTCACAAGCACCGAGAACATGGGATGCCGTGTTATTTGCAATAACCCATGGACATCATCTACTGGAGGTAGTGGATATCCATGTGTTATCACAGATAATACCGTATTCCATGCATACAGCTATACCTCCACTGCCGGTTTCGTGTGTATCATCATAAATTGGCTTCCCTTTTTCAAAATTTGAAGGAGTTCATATAAAATTGCGAGAATATTATGGCTGGCAGGATGAATTAGCAGTATGATGAGTGGATGAGAATGTTGTATTTTTGTAATGGTTGACAGCTCTCTAATGGCTGCCAGTGCAGCCACCTTGGATTTCTTCAGAACAGCTTGCACGTCATATTTTTTCATCAATATTCTGAAAACTCTGCAGGATGACTTAGTATCACATGTAGATGAGAATGTCACATGTGTTTGTCATGGTCTGCTTGCCAAAATGGCTGCCACAACCAACTCACAAGAAACAATAAAACATAAGAAGCTCCAGCAAACTTTCAGCTTACCACCAGGTTGTACACCGAGCTGAAAAATTGTTACTGCTGGCTTTTCCTTTTTTTAAAACTTAAAATAATTGTTGTGTGAAGAATCAACACACAGTGATTTTGCAGTAAAGATGCACTGTACTACTCTGAGAATCTAAGTCTTCCTTATGTTTCTCGACCTTCAGTCGCTGGTAACCCGCTTTATACAAAGTTGGTAAGTTGGAGTGTCTGTTGCTCACCAATGATCGCTGGTTCTCTCTGTAAAGCTGCCCAACATTATGAATCTGCCTCTTGAATGTCTGCTTAAACCTAAAAAAAATAAACAAACAATTCTTATGTTTCACAAAATCATGAACAGGCTCTGAAATACAAATACTTCTTTTGATGCCAGTGGTCATGATAGTTTTTATGCCCCCGCCATAGTGGTCATGATAGTTTTTATGCCTCTGCCATGAAATGTCTGAGGGCATATAGTGTTACCCTTATCCATCCTTTATTCCATCTTTCCATCATTCCGAAATAAAAGTTTTCAGAAGTTTTCTTTTCACCACACATTGAGATAATTGGCTAGTTATATGGTATGTTGCTTTCATGGGTGTCTACAAATCAAGTTCGGGTTTGTTCCCAGTTGGATGAATTTTCAAGGGGTTATTGACCTTGAACTTAGTAGTTTATGACGTGAAAACTCCAGTGAATCAGTTTTCGTGACTTTTTTTTGCTGTACTTTCAGATAATTGGCTACTTGAAATTATACACTGACTAAAGCTGTAAAAGTACAAAACAAGCCTGAAAATAAGCAGACTGTCATCATCAGAATGAGGACCCCAGAGGGTGAATTTAGTGATGCTACCCTGCACAACAGGGTAGCATCACTAAATTTACCCTCTGTGAACCTCATTCTGAATCAAGGTCTCAAACCTAAACAGTAAGAGGTACTCGGATGACAAATTGGCACACTTTATGGGATAGCATCAGCAAATTTACACTCTGGCAACCTCATTCTGCAAATGACAGATTGCTTATCTTCAGGCTTGGTATACAAGGTTAGTTGGTTACATGTTACATAGGGAGCAGGATTCAAGGAACTAGTGGAAATTCCTGTACTGCATTGTGGAAATTTTTTTTTAAGTGAATTCTAAAAATGAAAACCTATTCTATTTTTAATAAATAGCTTGTTCTAAGTTGCTTGGCTGGAACGTTCTGATTTTTAAATGCTTTCTGAGAAAATAATATTTTTAACGACATGCTATAGGATTCTGGCTGTATTGATTTGATTATGTTCGTAATATATTCAGACAGTTGCAGACAAACTTCACGTCCACATGACAAAAATGGTATTACAGTGGAGCCCACTTAATTGGATATCTCTTAACTGAATAACCCTTTTAATTGAATATAATGTCCCAACACAAAACCATTCCTCTAGTACAATTTTGACCTGTTAATTGAATATAAGTTACAGAGTAAACTCATGTTAATTGAATACAAAATCTTGTAACCTGTCGATAAATTACCCAGACTCTCCCAGTTTTCCTTTGTTTATAGACCTATTTGGCCTCAGTACATCCAATACAGTTATTTAATCTATTATATCTTGTTTGACAGAGCTCTTGGAGCTCTGTGAAACAAGATGTAATAGAATAAATGCTAAGTTTATCTCTAGAATGCAGGGAAGTGACACAATTCCTGTTAATTGAATACTCCTGTTAATTGAATAACTTTCATTGGCAAAGTGGCTATTCAATTAACAGGGTTCCACTGAAACACCCATTCTACATATCGTGCCGGGCTTCTGTCCTTGCTCTCTGTGGCCCTGAGCATTAAGTTGAATATACTTACAAAGATTGTAAAAGTGTCCAGCTTATTGCTTGATCCACAACCGTTTCAGTGGTAACTTGTATAAATACAGAAGATGGCACAGCTATACATTTTTGAATGATGTGGTTCATTGTTATAGGTATGTGATGTACTCTGTACATGCAAGTGCCTGCCACCTCTCTGAAGCTTTTTTGGCATCATTTTGTTACTTGTATATATAGTTTTTTGTCTCTTGTGCCCCAGATTTTAATTATACCCCCACTTTCAAAGAAAATGGGGGTATACTGGATTACATGCATTTGTTTTATGGTCTTTTGTAGGTGTCATAATCCCGATTCAGCACTTCCTTTTTCTGCAAATGAAACTTCATAAACATATTCTGTTTGCTTGATCACAATAGTATTTTATCAAAACAAGAAATTCTTTTACATATTTTAATTCTGCCAGCATTCCATAAATGTGAATTTCATACCAAACTAAAGCATGAGAAAATACAAAACATAAACCACAGCTATATATTTAGGATTTTACATTTTCTATCCATACAGTCATTTTTAAACATCTTCCAACTTGCAATGCTGCAATGAATGAAGACATTTTAAACCTTTTTTCTGATAAATTAACCAGATTTTACCTCTGTTGTATATACAGAAATTACCCTAGAGTTTTTATTTTATTTTTAATTTAATAAATTTAGGTATTGTGCCAACATTTATCTCTCAATCCGCAGAGTGATTTTTAAAACATTTGTTATCAAATCTAATCAAGATTGCATGTCTGCAATGAAGCAGCCATAACTAGATTTGATAAGATCTTAATGAATATTTTTGTGTAATTTGTAAAAAAAAAACTCAACAAAGCTGCATCATGTGACCCCTCAATGGAACGCGCTTGTTTCAAAGAGGGGTCATATGATATGGTTTTGTTGAATTTTTTTTTTCCAACTGCTCCATTTGTGGCTGTTGTGTCCACATTAAGCTTATTGCAGTTGTGCAGGATTTTCTGTTCTAGGCAGAAATATCCACCTGCAACATCCAAGGGGTTAAATTTGTAAGGATTTCAAAATATTGCAACAGAAAGATAAATAAATCAAGTAAGCAGAATTTTGTAAAATGATGAGTGAAATCTGCAGCTTAGGTTATTAAACTAACAGCAATATATTTTGTTAATTTTATGTATACTAGAGGGAAAAAAAATGCAAGTTTTTTTCAGTGGCAAATATTTCAAATGTGTTTTGTATGATTATTTCATTGTTTGGATTTTGATGTTATTTCTTCATTACTAATTAAATTTTGATGAGTTTTGTTGTCTTAACACAGACGACGTTTGCATGCATAACATTCAAACGTGGGTACCCTATGCCATTTCCTGATCAAAATCAATAGCGGGTGTGCCCACCGTGGACTTCAGTCGCTGCTCAAACTCTCTTTACCATTGACCCCATCAAGTTGTTTATGTCCTTTGTGGGATGTTATTCCACTCCTGAAGAAGAGCCTGTGTGAGCTGAGCAATGCTGTTTGAGATGTTAACATGCTTCCTGACCCTCCGGTCCAGCTTATCCCACAAATGTTTGATCGGGGACCAATCTGGACTGCATGGTGACCAATCGAGAACTGGAGCATTGTTTTGGTCGAGGAAGTCACGACAAATCCTAGCAACGTGTGGCCTCGCATTATCCTGCTGCAACGTAAGGTTACATGCATGGATAAGTGGAAAGATGTTAGGCATGAGAACCTGATCCCTATAAATTACGGCTGTAAGATTGCCATGGATGACCACAAGAGGTGTTTTCACACCATGAAAAATCCCCCCCAAACCATAACAGACCCTCCCCTGAATCTGTTGTTTTCCTTAGCACACAAGTCCAAATATTGCTCACCTTGACATCGATAGCAACGTTGTCATCCATCTGACCCGTAAAGCATGAACTGAGACTCGTCACTGAATAACACACATCACCAGTGGGCCAAGTGAAATCAATTTGGTTCATGTGCCCACTGCCATTGCAATCAACATTGACGTCACCTGGGTGTAAGTTGCAGACCAAAGTAGGGACATCGAGGCCTTAAATTGAACTCCTGCAACTGATTCCTAACTGTTCTTGGACACACTTTGCGACCGTGAGTGTCTACAACTTGATTTGCTGTCGCTGTCGCCATCTGAAATCGGTTACGGAGGTATGAGAGACATATGCCTTTATCTTGACATGGCGATGTAACACATGGATGTCTACTAGTCAGCTAATCTTCCTGTGTCTCTGAGATGCCCAACTAAACAAGCTATCTCCTAGAGCCCAAATTGCTGGGCTATGAGACATTGCGATTGACCCTGCATAATTAGACCAATAGTCCTACCCCTATCAACTTTGGACATCCGTGTCATTTTGCTTTTCAATCGAGTTGAAATGAAATGTTGTGCAATCGATATGTACTGGTTCAAAACTGCGATTTGATATTTTTTTCAAGCCCATAGCTCAAAGCCCATAGCCCCAGATGCACGCTTTGTTGAAAAATCTGTTGTAAGCATGCAGCATCTCACATGGTCATGGTTGACTGAATTTTAACCAAAGACTCTTTAGACAGTACACTGAGGTAGCTGTATGCCAAATTTTACTACTTTTGGTCAACAGATAAAAAAATTATATTACCAAAACTGAACTTGCATTTCTTTTTTCCATCAGCATATTTTGAGAACTGAAGAATAATTCATTGTATCTCATTTGACAGTGGGCTCATAGATATTTCAACAAGATATAATAATTTTTTTTCTTTATTGAATATGGAGGCAGAATTATACTGTTCATGCATAAGAAATTATTTTCTTCATTAAGCTCTGTGTAATGTAATTCAGTTCACGTAGATTTGACCTGTAACTAAAATACAGTTTAGAGATCCAAGTTCTATTGGATATATGGGAAAGGAGGGTATAAAAAAATTATATTTTCCATCAGCGGTATTGATGTCTGATTGACGCGGGTTGGGTACTGGGGCGGAGATATGGAGGCGCGCTTTTAAATGATTGAATGATTCGGGCCAAGGAGTGGTTGGATGTGTGAATACGGTATACGAACTTACTTGCCTCTGCCTCTGTTACCAGGGCGAGATTTTAGAAATAGTGTCTAATTCATATTTGTTTTTTACGTAATAACGCGGAACATATCTTTACTTGTTGCCACCCAAGGAAGATGTACGGTATTTTTTCATAATTTACACTTGAATACAAAAAGCAAAGTGAAGCGCGGAACATATCTTTACTTGTTGCCACCCAAAGAAGATATGATACAGTTATTTTGCGCGTAATAGACTCGGATACGGGGAACAACATGAAACGGGGAACATATCTTTACCACCCAAGGGAGATATGATACGGTGGTTTACAAGCAATACACTTGAATATGGAGAACAACGCGTTTGAACAATTCGGGTCAAGGAATGGTTGAATGTGTGAATACTGCCTGCGAACTCGCTTCTGCCTCTGTTACCATGGCGAGGTTGAGATAAATGATTGAATGCTTCTAATTCTTAGGCTGAGAACAAAAAAATGCGCGCAATAACGCGGAATATATCTCCACTCGTTACCACCTAAGGAAGATATGATACGGTCTTGTTTGTCCATAATTTACAATTAAAAACAGTGAACAACGTGTAATGCGGAACATATCTTTACTTGTTGCCACCCAAGGAAGATATGCATCGGCGATTTTATAGACGGGTTCTTGATTTTATACTTCCCATTCAACAATTAGGATCAGCGTGACGCTAAATTTTACGTTCCTATGACGCGATACACATTGGTACGGTACTTAACGTAACGGAATAAGTATTAGTCAAAAATGAAAGCCGCTTAGAAGGAAGTAAACTTCCGAGCATGACGGCAATTTGACGAAGTTATATATATATATATATATATATATTCATTTCAATTCTTATAATTTAATTTAGAGTGGTAGGTTGTACTATAATGTATCCTGAGGCAGTTGAAGTCTTTACCATTTATATCATGGAAATGCCAAATGATTTCATACATTATCATCTAGAAAACTAGTGTGAGAAACTGAAGACTAATTTGTAAATTATTTATCAGTATTATAATGAATGTAGCCTTGTCTAGTGCAAATCCCGGCCCACTTTTCAGTAGATAATTACAAATACTTGTTTTGAGGTAACAAGTGAAAGCTACACATACGACTTCTCAACTCATGTGATGTAATGTCAGTTTAACTGCACCAGTAGACATGCCCACAATTGTTTTACAGTTGGGCAGTGAAAAAGCAAAAACATTCATATGATATGACAAACATTCATTGAGTTTTGAAAAACTCATCTTGAACAATCATATGCAAGGAAATTAAATTATATTCTATATATTCTAGTCTGATGGTTGCTGGGGATTGTTGAATCATTCTGTTTCAGAATTGTTGTGATTACATTTCATGATGAATTGATTGCTATTTAAGAAATAAACAGCTGTTCACTTAAATTATGAAAAATATAAAATGGTTTTCAATGTTTTCTGTATTCATTTGCAGCAATTCATGTTGATTAAGAAAGAAAATTTCTGTTGTCTATTAATACAGTCAGAACCTAGGAATAGTTGGAAGTGTATATTATGTAAGGTGATTAAAAGAAAAAAATATTTTTTTCTACCATGGCAGAAAATTCAAGTCCGGTTCTTGTATTGTTTGACAAATAGTTACTAATATATTTATTGAGATGTTACATTCTATATTGAATTGCTGGAAATGTTAGTATTTCAACTCATTTGTACCCTTCTGAATCTTAACTTGATCAACTTTTTACCTGTTTTTCTCTGAATTCTGTTGTAATATTAAATGTTGTTGTTCAATGTGCCTTATCGGTTCCCTTTATTATGATTACGAGATGGAGAAGTGCTAGATTTCTGTTGTAAACAAGCTCTGTTTACTGGTACAGTTGAACTCTGTTAATTGAATAGCCATTTTGGCAGTGAAAAATATTCAGTTAACTGGAGTATTCAAGGAACTCAAATTAATCATGTTCCTATATTGTATTAAAAAAATGAGCATTTATTCTGCAATATCTTGTTTGACAAAGCACATGGAGCTCTGTCAAACAAGATATAGTAGATTGAATGCTAATGTTGGATGAAATGAGCCCAAAAGGTCAAGAAAAATGGGAAATTCAGTTGCTATCAGAGAAATTCATCAAAAGATCACAAGATTTATTTGTTCAGTTAACCAAGATTTGCTCTATAATACATATGTAGTTAAGTCCTTGCATGCAGCTGGTGGATATTCCTACACATTCAACCCAATTTTCCCCCTGTAAATGGAAAGGACTTGAAGTCCATTGATTTTTTAAGTTAAATTTACTTGCATTTTTTAACAAATTTAGTCATGGCTGCTGTGAAGCAGTCATGACTAAATTTGTTGAAAAATATTTTTAAAATACATAGAGAGTTAAGAGTTAAAAGGGAAAATTTGTAGTAAAGGAATGGTAAATGGTTTGGTGTTTGAAAATTATATGCAGTTAAGAGAGTTATTCCATTGGGCAATATTCAGTTGGGACGAATTGTATATTGGGACCTGGTAACTACTGCCTGTAGTTTATTTATTTATTAGAGTTTTAACGACACTTTTGACAGCCTGGTCGCCTCGTGTCAAGACAGTTTTACGGGTGGAGGAAGCCGGATTACCCGGAAAGAACCACCGACCATCAGCGAGCAACTGTCAAGACTCCCCAATTCACTAACTCCACACAAGCAGGGTTAGCATTGGTTGAAGACAGGTGCACCATCGACGTTCAGTATGCCTTAGTACACGGCCTCACCATGCTCCCATGTGGGCAGTCGTGATTAAGTGCCTTGTCTAAGAACACAACACAGTTACCCCTAGTGGTAATCAAACCGTGTACCGCTTGGTTTGAAGTTCAATGCATAACAACGGAGTCATCTTGCTCTCGCTGCCTGTAGATGAAGTTGAAGGCATGGATTAACCTACTTATGGTAGGCTGTGGCCTGTGCTTTCTAGTCAAGTTTTTGCTGCCTATATAGGCAGCCAATACTTGAGTAAATATTATTGCCAAATTTAAGATTTGGAGGCAGTGGGTCGATTCAGTTTTGTAAAAAATTGTCTTGGCCCATAATGATTAGAACGGACCAGAATACCAGTTCTTTTAAGTTTGTTTCAATATATTGGATTATGCAGGGTTTTTTTTAGGCATTGACAGGGACCAAATATGGGCCCCATTCCTAAGGAGGTATGGACTTACATTTTCAAACATTTTAATTTCCAGCTGGTATCCAGTATCAAGTTGCCGATTAACACGTGAAGGTATAGAGAAATTTTGAAAAAGTTCCAACTGTGGAATCACAGAAACTTTTTATGCTGGAGCATTTCTTGTCGAGTACCAAGTCTTTTCTGTCAACATAGGCAGCCAAGACTTCGCTAAAAATCACTGCTATGGTAATATGACTTACAGGTTTAAAACTGGTAAAAGTCTACATGCAGATAAATTTGTTTGAGGCAATAAACTTAGCAAAGTTGAAAATGGGCTTGAACATATGAATTTATGGGACACAAAAATGGCAATCATTTTGCTGATAAAGAAATAATCAGACCATGATTTGAATTAATAAAACCAAATTCTTCATGTCGAATGTGACTGTATGGAGGAAATATACCTTTCACATCTATCAAAGCCTACAGGGTTTCCCATTTTTGTCCTTAAGGCAGTTATTTTCCAAATTGCACAGGTCCTGGCCACATTCCCAATATATATGTAGAAAAATTATTCAGCACCATTATAAATTTTATTTAAGCCTGGAAATAAGCAGTTGGTCAGTTGCAAAATGAGGTCTCCAGAGGGTGAATTTGCTGATGCTGTCCTATAAAGTGCGCCAATTTATCAACTTGATACTGATACTGGATACCAGCTGGAAATTAAAATGAACTTTTTCAAAATTTCTCTATACCTTCACGAGTTAATCGGCAACTTGATACTGGATAACAGCTGGAAATTAAAATCTTTGAAAATGTAAGTCCATACCTCCTTAGGAATGGGGCCCATATTTGGTCCCTGTCAATGCCTAAAAAAAACCCTGCATAATCCAATATATTGAAACAAACTTAAAAGAACTGGTATTCTGGTCCGTTCTAATCATTATGGGCCAAGACAATTTTTTACAAAACTGAATCGACCCACTGCCTCCAAATCTTAAATTTGGCAATAATATTTACTCAAGTATTGGCTGCCAAAATAGGCAGCAAAAACTTGATGAGAAAGCACAGCACACAGCCTACCATAAGTAGGTTAATCCATGCCTTCAACTTCAACTACAGGCAGCGAGAGCAAGATGACTCTGTTCTTATGCATTGAACTTCAAACCAAGCGGTACATGGTTTGATTACCACCAGGGGTAACTGTGTTGTGTTCTTAGACAAGGCACTTAATCTTGGTACCTCCTTCTGTTTAGGCCTGAGACCTTGATTCATATTGAGGTTCACAGGGGGTAAATTTGGTGATGCTACCCTGCTGTGTAGGGTAGCATGACCAGATTCACCCTCTGGGGACCTAATTATGTAATAACCGTCGGTTTATTTCCAGGCTTGATTATATTGTATATTGAAACAGTTATTCATTGTAACTTTTTTCTGGAGTAGGAATTCAGAGAAAAACTTGATTTGAAGAAGGGTTTTGTAATTATTTTTAACTTCACAGTAGCAAAGAACAGAATGCAGAAAGAACATGTTTTACCTTGCCTTGGAGCCATCTGTGTGATATGTTGTCACCAATAGCCATCAATGAGACTTCACCAACCCCATTCATTCCCCAACCCACCCCACTTCAGAACCATTATAATGATGTACAGAATGCTTTAGTATACTGTTAGAATGCATGTATATTGAAAACAATGATTTTCTTTTCTCAATTAGAGAGAAAGATAAAAACATTTTTATTCCAAGATGCATCTATAGAAATGAAAATCAAGTTATCTTGACTGAGAAATGATAAGTCTTTAAATCCCACTTGTTATCTCATTGTAATTTTTTCGATAATTGCATCTAACCAAGAGAGCTTAGAACATTATTCCGATCATCCACTAAAACAACCACAGTTATATAATCCTACATTGATTTTACACATTAATTAATAAAAACAGTGAATCACTTTTTATTATCTTTCATCTGGCACACTTTTCATAAGAGAAACAATTTTGTGGTTTTTTTTCAAATAAAAGATACTTTCTGATCCTGTATCGGAAAGAGCTGGATCTTGAGTTGTGTTTTGTGTGAAAATTGAATAGCATTATGTTATTCAGTTATGTAGGGTGAGCAGGGAATAATATTTGCAAAATACTTGTCCCAACATATTAAAAGTTTTCTTATTCTTTCAAAACAGGGTTTTAGATCTCAGTCTGAATGTTGCTGAAATACAGAAAATTATTTATTGAATATGGTTTGAAAGATTTTCAGTAACCCTCGATAGATTAACAGAAAAAAACTAAATTGTAGGAGCTTTCTGTAGCAGAAATTAAAAAAAAAAACAGGAAAACTGAAATCAACTACATTTTATGAATAATTCTTGTTTTAACCGGAGTTAGTCACACAGACAGATTTAACCCTTTACCTAACATGAAAAGCAGACGACACTTGCAAAAAAAATTCTTGAATAACTAATTTTTTTCATTTTTTGTCTCAAAAACATAGGTTATGACCCCTCTTTGGAACGAGCTCGACGAGGTCGTTCCAAAGAGGGGTCATAACCTATGTTTTTGAGACAAAAAATGAAAAAATAATGAAAATTAATTGGCGATTTTTGTGAATAGCGCTGGCCGGTTTTGGCCGTTACGTTGGGTAAAGGGTTAAGTGAGAGGAATGGTAAAATTATACTCCAAAACCTTGTTAGATTTTCTAAGGATTTCATCTTTCTTTGCCTCTAACATGTGTTCAGAAATTGTCATATGTAGATGCTTTTCATCTCCCTTTCTTGCCCTTTGTTTGATGTTTTGTGCGTATTTGTTGCTCTTTACAAAATGATGACAAAAATAATTAAAAATGGTTTTGTGTTGCTGCTTTTTGTTAGTACATGCTCATGTCCATGGCTGCACAAATTGGATGGAGGATTGGATCCTGTAGTTCTCCTGGGCCCATTCCAATGAGGGTTATAGGCTATGTTTTTGAGTCAAAAAAGCCAGATTTAAGTCTTTCATGATTTTTTTTTCTTTTTGCATGTGTTATCTGCTATTCTGTTTGGGTAATGAATTAAGCTTTGCATTTAAACATAAAGGGTTGGAACCCTGGAATAACAAAAAAAATAACAGACAGTGTTATAGAACATAAATGTATTTGTATTTTTCCCCTGAACCCAAAACGTCTCCATGTTTCCAACAAAATACAACGCAAATTGAATTTCATAATTTAATCAGATGTGTTTGGGTGACCAGCTGTATATGCCACCTCAGTTACAAAAAACACACTGTAGACACCTGATCACTAGACTACCAAAGTCTACATAGAGTTACAGTACATGAAAAATCAGAAACATACTCTTTCCAACTCGGCATAGAAGTGACACAGTTTATGAGAATTTTAAACTACTTATTAATTTTTTTATTTTTTTTTTATCGGAGGTAATTGGAAACCACAACATTTGCCAATTTTGAAATTTTCTGCTCTGTTCCGATATGGAACTTTAACCCTTTACCCAATGCAGACGATATCAAAATTTATTATTTTAAATATAATTTTTTAAAAAATTTTCAAAAAATTTCAACAAAACCATATCAGGTGACCCCCTCATTGGAACGAGCTCTTTGAGCTCGTTCCAGTGAAGGGTCACATGATATGGTTTTGTTGAAATATTTTGAAAAATTAAATTTTTTCAACTGCTCAATTTGCATATTACGTGGGCAGATGCGGGCGATTCGTTAGGTAAAGGGTTAAAAGAAAAACTCGAGTGTGTTGGCCAGTCAAATCCTAAAGCTGAATGATCTTCAACCACCTCATCAGCTTTCATTGACACAATAGCATGGCAAGTCCATGCAATACTGACCAACTATGACCTGCAGTGGACACTCATCTTCATTCAAGGGAAATTAATTTTCTGCTTATTCATACTTAACAAAGAAAATTATATTTCCTGAAAGTTGCAAAATTTTGTGTCAATTTAAATCATGAATTGAATCGAGCAGAAGATTTTGAATCGAATCTCAAGTCAAATCTCACCATTCTTCATATTGTAAATATTGCACTTTTTTATTTATTTATTGGTGTTTAACCCTTTGAACTCTAGTTGTATCTTCAACACCAGTTCAATGGCAGCAATTAGAAGAGTTCATATTCATTATTTGGGGTAGACCAATCAATATTTTCACAGAGACTACCTTGTTAACAGCGCCAAATAAAATGTACAAAACCCACGAGGCAGAATTGATTAGTAGTAAAACAATATTTTGCCACTTTTAGCTTTTGTAAGCCTGAGGAGAGCTAATCGCTACCCTCGGCCATGCGAGAAGAGCGATTTTTAGCCCTCCTGCATTTTTAAGAATGCCAGGCCTGTTAAACCCTGATAATTTTTTTGAAAGAATGGTGAATATTTTTTACAGACATTTGTTACTTTAGTAGTGTAAAATTATTCCTTTTTCTTAAGTGGTGACGGGATTTTCCTTGTCGAGATGGTTTGGTTTCTTAGCTCTATTCTCAGTACGATTTAGTCTATTTTTCCCCATAATCAACCACCACTAATCAACAATTTCCAACTTTCAATGATTGAAATATAATATTTAAGTCATTTCAAATAGTCCTCAAGAAATATAACTTGAATTGGGGGTAACTGGAAAAATAACGTTTCGCAAATTTAAAAGAGTACATCGAGATCTGTTACACAAAACAAAATGGATTAAAAGTTATGAAGAGAAATTTTCTAATTGCTTGTATTAAATTCTATTCATTATTAAATTCTACACATTTTAGTCATTTGCCCGAGATCATGGTGGCTCTTTGGTAACAGCATTGGACTTACTGATCAAATGGTCATGGGTTCGATCCTGAACTGCAGGATCCACATTGTGTCCTTGGGCAAGACACTTAATCCCAGTTGTCCAAGTAGAAGTATGATGGTACAGTGTGCTAGGGCATACTATACATCGATGCTCCACATGTCTTCAACTTTTCTAACTCTACTTGTGCCAGATTAGTACAGTATGGGACGACCTCTGTTGTGTCCTTGGGCAAGGCACTTTATCCCAGTTGCCTACATGGGGGCACGATGCCGTTATAAACTAAGGCGTATTGGACGTTGATGGTGCACATGTCTTCAGCTGCTGTAACCCTGCTTGAGCGGAGCTTGAACCGAGTTAGAATGTTGAGGAGCTGACAGTTGATCGTCGATGCTTGGTGGTTCTCTCCAGGTACTCCGGCTTCCTCCAGCCGTAAAACTGTCACAGTCATGATTAGTCATTGTGCATAAGTGTGTGACCTTAAACACCAATAAATAAATAAATAGTACAGTTTGGCCACCGTGGGCTGTTCACTTTCTTTGGGTGGACAATATTTCCATGGATGCAATAATATTAGATTCCAATCACTAATTATAGGAATAATCATTAAAAATTTAATTAATGAAGCACTGGGTAAACGCATGCTTGGACATCACTGCCCATGCATGGAATACGACCACTTCACGGTGACTGTACTGTAAGCTGGCAAATTTAATACTACTGCTCAATGATTCTCTTCAGATACTCAGGCTTCCTTCACCCATAAAACTGTTTCAACACTATATATAACCGTGGCTGTTGAAAGGTTGTGTCTAAAAACCAAAATAAATAAATAAATTCAATTGGTCTCATGCAATTAAAAGGTTAAATCTCCATTATACATTTTATAAATGTTTTAGTGTTTGAGGGTCATGGTTAGCGAATGTGCAGAAATAGGTGACCTTAAACACCAATAAATAAATAAATAAATACTGTTTCTGGGATGCTGAAATTGAAAATTTAAGATAACCCAACAAAGGTTATGCAAAACAAATTTACATTACTCTTTTGAGCCAAGATAACCCCCATCCCATTGCACTCTCGTTTGTCAGTTTCTTTTCTTTCAAGTGGTAGAGTGCTGAATTATTTTTGTTCGTTAAAATTTCCTCCCTTATGTTTGACTTTTTACCATGGCACTCTCCCATAAATTGTGACAAAGTAAATCCATACAGACGTAATATCACTTTGAAGATAATGTGAAGCACATCTTCAGGATATAAAGCCTTTAGGTTGTGGCACCTGCTCTGAAGATCAAATATTAGCTTCCATCACTCTACCAGTTAATGAACACAAAAATAAAATATCTAGCTTTTGGCACTGTTCAGTTGATCTATCTTCCGCAAGTACATTATGATGTCTCCACTCCTTCGACCTTCATGACCAAGCATGTAACAGGTCTGATGTACAACTTGGGTCTTCAAAACACACCACCTGTAAGGCAAATGAAAGCATAATCGTAAATCACTTTAATTCTGAGTATAAACCCCAAAAGCTGGCAAGCAGCAAATATTAAACAAACAAAAAATAAAAATAGAAAGAAACTGACAGTTGGAAAGGGTTTATGATAAATTTGTTTGAGACTCTAATTTGAACTAGGTGATTTTAGAGGAGCAAGAAAAGGTGATCCTTGAACTTTTTGGATACCTTTAGAGGAACTTAACACAGGGTTTATCCTATTGTGCATCCCTGTGTTTTAAAATATAGCTTTCTTGGTTAAATGATGAAATGGGTGGTGGAATTAAAAGCTGCTGCTGATGCTGTTGTGTATTGTATTCTTTACATCATGTTACTGGCTGAACATTTGTGTTATATGGCATTCAGTGTTGTGCTTTCACATGCAAGTTGAACTTCATTTTAATTTGATTGCCATTTCATAAAATTTAATTTGTTTTTTTTCATCTTCATTTTTTTATTTATTTTCTTTGCTTGTCAGATTTGTTTTAATCGTCATATTTTGGTTCAAATCTTCAAACACAAGGGCTGACTCTGAGCATTGTTTCCAAATATTCTTTTTGGTTATTGACGACATGCCTAGCCAAATTTTTTTTAAAACCTGAAATTTTATTTTAAACCCATTTTTTATCAAAAAAGTGTATGTAATAATATCTCTAATGAATTTCATTTCCATGTGAGGTTGCAAGTTACTTCTTTTAGACAAAATATAAAATTTGTTCTTTTCTTCCATCTATTGCCATTTATCAGTATTATATTCATTCTGGGGGCCCAAAAAGTAGAGTCTGGTTTATTTTCTGTGATAAACAAGTTCTGTTCTACTGATAAAATAGGACCTGGTAACTAAACCTTGGGATGGAAGTCCTCTTAAAGTGGGCAGCATATGTATAAATGATTTGACTTAAAATGTATTTTGCAGTCATGATATAGCCTAAGATGCTAAAAGTGACCTTAAACATAAATAAATAAAATAAACAAATATGGTTATTTTGTTGATAATATAAGTATTTGGCACAGCATAGTAATAAGGCCCAAAAAGTTAATCTGTTTCTTAGGCCCCTCTGCATGGTCCTTTTGGCTGCTGCATACTCTCTTTTTATAACCAATGCAAACTTAAAAAAATAAACATTAAATGGTTTATTTCTGATATTTTACCCAAGTTAACAAAATTGATAAATTTGTCCCTTGAGTGCAAGTAGGCTTTGCAATGCGAAAGCATTGCAAAGCCTACTTGCTCACAAGGGATAAAATACACCCACCACTCATGTTATTCTGGAGATTATGAGGTTTAAAACATAAATCAAACCAAGAACACAAACTTTTGATAGCAAAGAAATAATTACAGAAATAAAAACAAAGCCTGCCTGCATGCAATTTTACAAAACATTGGCAGAATGAGAAACAGAAGATCTACTTTGTAGGCCCTAAGTTATGTAATAAACATGAATCTATTGAAATAGCATTGACCTTTAACCCTTGAAGGATTAATTAAAACTCTGATGACAATTTATCTGCAACAAAACATGTGCCACCACATGCAGTGCTTGAGTTGTTTTTATATAAGCAACCAAGTTCTGTGAAGAAACAACGGCAAAGCCACAAGATGTTGACTGTCAAAGTGAAGCAAGGATGTTTAAAAATCTGCAGGTCTTTAAGGGTTAAATACAAGTGAAATTAGGTTGTGTCTTGTTAGCAGAAATGTATGGACCTGTTTCTTGTCAGTTGCTCAATTAGGGCACATCTCAGGTGCCATGCAGTGGTTTGAAGCATTGTGTTTGGATGTGTTCTTGCTTACATCTTGTCCTTGATTATGGTGATAATGTCTACCAGTAACTGTGACCAGTCATAGTTGGGTGTACATGGGCAGGCTTGAAAATAAGCAGTCTGACATTTGCAGAATGAGGTATCCAGAAGGTGAATTTGATGATGCTATCCCATACAGTGGGCCATTTATCCTCTGGGTACCTCTTTCTGTTTAGTTTTGAGACCCTGATTCAGATTGAGGTTCACAGAGGGTAAATTTAATGATGCTACCCTGCTGTGCAGGGTAGCATCACTAAATTCACCCTCTGGGGACCTTATTTTGCAGATGACAGTCTGCTTATTTTCTGGCTTGTACATGGGAGGAATTCTTTGTACAGAAAATAACTCCCAAAGGTTTTCCCACTTAGAATTAACATACTTATTCCTTAGGTGTCACAAAAATCACTGAAGCAAAAAAAAATATGTAGCCACTGACTTGTTAATTTTTTGAATTGGCAAAGAAATTGTTTGAGGCTAAAGTCAGATGCGTATTGGTTTTTTTTTATGTAATCCTGGTGTTGTCACGTGGTAGCTTTGCAGATGGTATTGTAGAAAAGGATTTTAGTTTTGTTTGCTTTTGTTGTTTATATCAGAGACCTGATTAGTTATGCAATGAATATCAGGGATCCATGTACATACCTTTGTTTACTTGGATAACTCTGAGTAGAGTACTGTATGTCATCATCCTACAATGAAAAGTTATCTCCAACTAGTAAAATGAAGGGATGTATCTGGAGTTGTTTGGGACTCCATTAACTGTTTAGCTGTCTCTAGAGATGGGTGGTATTGGAATTTTAAGTTCGGTATCGGTTTCAGTATTTGTAGGGGGATATACCGTTGCATTGACTTGTATTTGGTATCTGACTTGATCAAGAGTTTCTTATAGTACCAAAGGGGAATTCATACAGGAAAATACAGAAGTTGTTCTTGTATCATTCTACCAAAGCACCACAAATGCCATTGCCCATGACCTTACCATTAACATTCTTTTGCCAACACAAATTATCTACTGTAATTTTATGACTTGTTCCAAACACACCTTAACCTTTAAAGGCCCAGGCTTTTGCTATCTCAGAGCATGTGCCCTTAACTTTAGAAGGTTGTAATCTAGTGGGAATTCAGAACAATTGCCCAGGCCTTTAAGGGTTAACAAAACTAAAACGAAAATCAGTCATGTCTTTCATGCAAATGAACACTTCATGCCTCAACAGGGTCTTATAAATAGCAAATGTAGGAAAATTTTTAAAATACAGATGGTTTCGGTATTCAGTGATTGGTTCGGTTTGTTTTTTCAGTATCTCCATGGTATCGGTTTGGTTTTCGGTATATTGCCCATCTCTGGTTATCTCATTGGTGAAATTTATTCTTGAAGCTTTATATAGCAAGTTGTTGGGTCCTTGCTGACTGTTTTGTTGTCTCCAACTAGTAAAATGAATGGTTGCATGTGGAGTTGTTTGAGACTCCATTAACTGTTTAGCTATCTCATTGATGAATGGTTACAGAATTGGACTTCAAAGTGAAAGGACCACTGTTCGATCCCCGCCAGGGGTAACTGCATTGTGCCCTTGGGTAAGGCACTTCATCCCGATTGCCCACATGGTGTCACGGTGGAGCTGTGTACTAAGGCGTACTTCATGTTGATAGTACACTTGTCTTCAACCAATGCTAACTCTGCACATGTGGAGTTAGTAAGTTGGGGGAGTCTGGCAGTTGCTCGCCATTGCTTGGTGGTTCTCTCCAGGTATGCCAGCTTCCTCCACCCGTAAAACTGTCCGACACGATACTGGCTGTCGAAAGCATTGTTAACTGGTTGAGTGCTAGAAGCCAGTATCAGGGCTTTCAGAAAAATAAGGGTACCAGAGAAAAAGCCAACATTTTCCTGGCTCATGATTCATATTTAGTTAAAAGCAAATACTATTTTGTTTATATAAATTAGTTTTATTATAAATTATTGGAGAGTGCCCGCAGGCACTCTCCAATAAGTTGTAATAAAATACATTTCGAATAACAAATTCAGACAACCAAAAAATAATGTAGCCCTCAACCAGTTAAATCCCAATAAATAAATAAATAAATAGAATGATATCATTTCATTTCCACAGAATTGTGAGGAGTTCTCCTTGGAAATGATTTCTCAAGTTACAAATGGAAGTTTCAGATTATTTTGAAGCTTCGACTGTGTGAAGTAATGTTTGACTTGATCATTATTCAAGAGTTAAAAATGCATTTCCTCAAAATTTCTTTCAGAAGTGAAAAAGAGATTTAAAAACTAAAATCAAGTACATAAATAGGCCGATTTTCTATTAACCAAGTGATTTTATGTATTGTGTTAAAATTAGAAATAAGAGGCACGGATTTACTTCATTTTATGTCCAAGAAAAAAAATTTTAATAAACAAAAAAAGCCCCATATTTATCGAAGTGATTAATGGTTCATTTTTATGAGCTGTTCTACACTGGTGATGGATGATAGCTGTTGTCTTGTCATTTTCTCTATTTTTCAACAACCATGATAAAGTTGTTACAATAACAACCATGATAAAGTTATGTTCCTATAACAGCCATGATAAAGTTATGTTTCATTACAATGTACCTGACATATTATAATCATTATCAGAGACAGTTTACATTCATCACTCTCAGAAAATTTTTTGTAATGACAAAGATAAAAATAGGGTTCACAAAAGTAATAGAGTTGAGCAAAATACTGTTCTCTCATCAGTGAAATGCAAGCTGGAATATTATGCTACATTTTGTTCTGTTTTCATCATCAACCTCGGGACTAACTTAACTAGGGTTCATATGGGTCATCGGAAACCTGAATAATAAAAGAATTTTCATTTTTAAAATGAAGACAAAAATAATCAAGAATTGGAAAACCTGGAAACAGATGGTTTGCTTACTGAGTCATTGGACATCAAGTTAAAAGTCGTGGAATTTCAGAATATTCATTCTGAAGTGTTAAATTTAAGTTTTATTCTTCATTGTGAACAGGTTTCTTCATGGTTAACTTTTCAAGAACTAATTCTGACTTTAATCATTTTGTTCTACAGCAAAGCAGGTACCCAAGATGCAGTTGTGGGATAAACTTGAAAGTTACATTCAGTGTACTTTGGCAGTTGTTTCTCAGCAAGTCTTGGCTGCCTATGTAGGTAACCAAGACTTGCCTAGAAGCAACTGCAAAGTCACAGGATGTACACTGTCAAAATGTAGCAAAAATCTCAGGCCCTTAAGGTTAAAATAGCATAATATATTCAAAAAGTCATAAAATGTATGTTGACAACTGAAATACGAAAAAGTCATGTAGCCTCTTAGTTTGACTGCTGTTAAGCTCTCCATATTCTGAATGTGGGGTGCAGTGGCTTAGTAGGTAGAGATGCAGGCTGCAAGCCGAGAGGTCCTCAGTTCGAATCCCACCTGTGGCAACTGCGTTGTGTCCTTGGCAGGGCTTGATTTAATCTGAAAATTTTGAATAGCAATTTACTGTTCACCCTGGAAAATTGATTAGCAGTTGATCCAAAAGCACTTGAAACTAATAAATCTTGAATAGCAAAATTCAGAAATTGGAGAGCAAAGTGCT
Organism: Pictodentalium vernedei; assembly: GCA_031216915.1. Classification (NCBI taxonomy): domain Eukaryota; kingdom Metazoa; phylum Mollusca; class Scaphopoda; order Dentaliida; family Dentaliidae; genus Pictodentalium; species Pictodentalium vernedei. Next base: position 162,731,973 of record CM062288.1, on the reverse strand, counting down.
ATGCTAATCCAGTTAAATCGAGCCCTGGTCCTTGGGCAAAACACTTAACCCCATTGCCCACGTGGGGCCACAGTGGCATTGGGTACTAAGGCATATTGCACGTAGATGGTGCACTTGTCTTCAACCAATGCTAACTCTGCTTGTGTGGAGTTAGTATGTTGGGGAACTGACAGTTGCTCGCCATTGCTCGGTGGTTCTCTCTGGGTACTCCGACTTCCTCCACCTGTAAAACTGTCATGGTCATGATTAGCCATTGTGCAGAAGTATGTGGCCTTAAACACCAATAAATAAATAAATAAATTCTGAATGTAGTTTTCAGGATATTGATCTCTTAACTATTTCCAGTTCAGCTTTTCAAAGAGTCGTGGAAATTTATTAAAAAGGTCATTGAAAGTCATGGAAAAATTTTTCTGTCCGGGTATATGAATGAACCTCTTAACAGTCTAAACCCTCTCCTTTTTTAAGAAAACAAAAATTGTCCTTTGAAAAAAACATTTTTTTAAATCTCATTTCAATTGGAATTTTTATTTTTTTTCTATTAATGACCTGACTATCCCACAATGCTCCAGATTCATCTATGTGTGTTCATACTTTAAACATTTCTGTGTGTTTTGTTCTTTGCTACTGTGGGTTCTGCTCTTTATCTGTGTCTTACTTTAGTTATTCATGTGTTGCTTTTGCTTGATTTTTTCCAGCGAGGCCGGGAACTGGTGCAGTCGGGGACGGATCAGGCAGCGGTGCAAATACATTGTTAAATAATCATTCCATCTGCGTTCTGGTTCTCACAGTTTCTGCATGTTTATATGCACTTCTCTGAAAGACATGACCAAATGTAACCTCCAGCAACTGAAGAGTTTCAAGGAATCCTGTTATCTCAGTATTTGTATTGTGCCATTGTGATGAAAAGAGAAAGTGTATGCATGTTCATTATGTGACTTAATTCGCAGCATCATGCAAGTTATTATTTGCCTGGTATATTCTCATTGGATAGAAACTTTAAATTCTTCTCACAGGTTTTTTGTAACTTTACAGTTTTGCTGCAGGAACCGAAAGTCACGTCTCAATAATAAAAAAAGAACCCTCTATCCAACACGTATAGAGGGCAGTACTTGCAAAACATGCTTTTAACCCTTTGCCCAACGTAACAGCCAAAACCGGCCAGCACTATTTTAAAAAATCGCCAATTAATTTTCATTATTTTTTTTTATTTTCTGTCTCAAAAACAGGTTATGACCCCTCATTGGAATGAGCTCGTTGAGCTCGTTCCAATGAATGGTCATAACCTATGCTTTTGAGACAAAAAAAAAGAAAAAATTAGTTATTCAAGAATTTTTTTTTTGCAAGTGTTGTCTGCTTTTCATGTCAGTTAAAGGGTTAATAACTAAAAATTTTCTTTCTTTTTTTTGCTCACAACAAGTTATCACTCCTTCCACTTGGAACAAGCTCAAAAAGTTTTTTCCAGTGAGGGATCACATGATATCAATCGAGTTTTTTGGATAAAATTTTTTTTAAAAATAATCAAATTTGTGTGGTCATATAAATTGTGAAGAGTGCTGGCCCTTTTGGGACAATACATTAAGTAAAGGATTAACCCTTTACCTAACAAATCTGCCACATCCACTCATGTAATTGACAAATTGAGTGGCTGAAAAAAAATATTCTTCAAAAATTGGCAACAGTACCATATCATATGGCCCCACATTGGTATGAGCTCATCAAGTTTGTTCCATTGAGGGCCCACGTTGTATGGTTTTGTTGACATTTTGTGAAAATTATGAAAGAAAAGTAATTAAAATAATAAATTTTGATATAGTCTGCATTGGGTAAAGGGTTAAATAAGATACTTGGGTGCCTTTCTTATATAATCATTACACAGCAAGATGTAAGAATAAATAAATGATGCCTTTGTCATTAACTCTGTCATCTCAAACCAGAAAATGTAAATCTTGATCTCTTTTATTATCAAATTTTATTTGCAGTTGGGGTGGCTCATTTTTTCTGCTTTAGAATCATTAAGCTTTTTTGTTGAAAACATTCATTTATTCACACTTTAAGTATCTGTAGCTGGTCGAAAGCTTTGGTATTGATCTAACAGCAGTGCAATAATTATGTGCATGCAAAGTGTGAGTTGAGCTCCAAATTCTAAAGGCATACCATGATTAGTGAAAAGTGACTTTAGGCATTAAAAATCTGTTTCTCAGGCCCTCCCTCATGATACTTTTGGCTGCTGCATGCTCTCTTTTTATAACCAATGCAAACTTGAAAAAATAAAAATTCAATGGTTTAAGTCTGATATTTTACCCAAGTTAATAAAATTGTTGGATTTGTTCCTTGAGTTCTTGAACTCAAGGGACGAAATACACCACCAATCAAGCACCACCCATGCTATTCTGTAGATTATGAGGCCTATAACATAAAACAAACCAAGAACATGATCTTCAGAGGGCAAAGAAATATTTACAAAAATAAAAAAAATGCCCACTCGTGTGCAATTTTACAAGAAATGACCTGAGAACAGAAGATTTTCAGAACAGAAGATTTACTTTTTGGGGCCTTATCTTTAAAACACTATGTGAATCTCAAGGACGTTTTCTACATACACAATATATTAAATTGTAATATTATGTTTATCTGACAATATACTGCTAAAAACAATATTATTATACCCCCCGCAAACAAAGTTTGTGGGGGGGGGGGGGGGGGGGGGTATAGAGGAATCACCCTATCCGTCCATCCGTCTGTCTGTCCATCCTTATAAGCGCAACTCCTCCTAAACCGTTTGAAGAATTTTCATTTAACTTTACACAATGGAAGAACTCCATATGAAGATGTGCATGAAGCAATATAATTCCGTTCTGACATTTCCATGGGGAGATAATCTAACTTATACATTTCAATTCCTACATCATATGGTTGTGTCCTCGTAAGTGCAACAACTGAGGCACGGGGGGTATCACTTTGTGAGCTTGCTCACAGTACCTCTAGTTAAAAAAAGTGTCTTGTTTCTCGAGAACCTCCCTTGTCATTAAAAAGCTACCCCATCACTCTTTTTTATCTTACCTGAAAATCTCTGAGCTCTGTAAAACAAGATATAGTTAGTTAAATTTACAACTGCAGTATCGGAAATTTACAATGCTGTAAGCATTGGTTTTAACCCTGTGAACACCAGAGCCTGTTTTGGTTGCAAGCTACGTCATAATGTCAGTAAGTGGGTTGGCTACAAGGTAAATGTGTGAGTAGACCAATCAATATTTTTAACGTGCAGCCTTAGGGCTGGACGTTAAAAATATTAATAGTTCTAACCCCAAATAATAAATATGGACTCTTCCAATTGCAGCCATTGAACTGACATAGAAGATACCACCAGGGTTCAAAGGGTTAAAAGAGAATAGTGTAAGGAATAAAATAAATAATTCCAGCTATTTTCAGAACTGTTTTGTCGATAAAAAAAATCTCTGTCTCTCATCATAAACTGATGGAAAATTGCCTGAGAAACAAGAATTTTTTTTTAATTGGCCTTTCAGAAAACAAAATGAATTATTAATGTGCAATAAAAACACAAGAGCTACAATTCAAACTGATATTGATAATACATGACTTCCAGGGAAAGCTTCTGGAATTTTGTTCAGACTGTCTGATACAAATTGTTTTGAAAACCACTATTTGCCATAATTCCCTTAGGAATACATACATACATGTATGCATGCAGATGCTGTTTAATGACCAGTACTTCTTTTTTAAAGTGCATGAAAAAAACATAAGCTTTGCAAGTGTTTGCTCAATTAAAAAAATATTGCCTTGACTTTGCATGTTTTTAGGTTCAAGACGTGCATTCTGTTTGAATTTATTCTTGTGTACAAAGTATCTAATAGTGCAAAAATCCTACTCTTAAAATATAGTATCCATCTTTTATGGAGTCCAAATTGTAGGCTTCCAGTACACAACCATTCAGATAAACTTGCAAGAAACATTTTATATGTAATTACCTTGGCAGGTGTTTCTTGGCAAGTGTTTGCTATCTATGTAGGCACCCAAAACAACAGCAAATCCACATGATGCAGGCTGTCCAAGTTTAACAAAAATGTTTAAAAATCTCACGGCCCTTAACCAGTAGAATGCTAAATTATTTTTGGTTCACATGTCTTCGCCTTGTTTAATTTATGATACAGTGCCTCTCGATAAATTGTAACAAGTCAAACCTATTCAGTGCTTGGTTTCTTGAGTAAACAAGTTCTATTTTACTGATATAACAAGGAAATATAACTCGGTAAATATAAAAGCGGAGCCATTTATTTTGCCATAGGATCTGTTCCCCCCAGGACCAGGTAGAGACAAGACAAAAATTATTTTAAACCAACCATTAGTGGTGGAGCTCAGGCAGAAAACATGTAGGACAGACATAATCTGTAACATACAAACTTAAGGACATACAAATTACAACAATATGTGGCTCTTAACTACATATACCCCCTCCCCTTCAGGAGGAGGCATAATAAACCCAGTAACCAACATCTGGGTGGGGGGGGGGGGGTGCATCCTGTAAAGTGGGTAGAATGAGAAATGATTCTCTAACTTGACTTACATTTAACTTGTGGTCATGATGTAACCAGATACTCTTAAAGTAATCTTAACCCTTAAGGGCCGGGACACTTGTCTTGAATTCACACCTGACCACAGCATGTACACATCCAGTGGCTTAGTGGTGATTTCTAGTCACATCTTGGCTGCCTGTCATGGCAGTCAATACTTGCCTGGAAACCACTGCCTAGTTAATATTGTTATATAGGATTTCCTCCTGATGGCATGTTGAGGGCACCTGTTCTGAGGTCGTAAGAACATCAATAAATGTAAGCATAAATTTGAAACAGCTTGTCAGTCTAGTATCATAGTGAATTCTTATCAAGTCTTGAAGCAACCGAGACTTGACAAGAAATGAAATTGCTATGGTAATGTTGACTGTCATCTGTAAGACTTTTTGGTTGCATATTATAAAAAACGTTCCAAGACCATAGAGTATTTCAGACAATTTTCATGTCAGTTCAAAGAAATGAAATGCCACCAAAAGTATTATTTGTACAGGATATCCATTATATAAATGAGGAGTGTGTGATTCCGTAACTTGGTGACTCTATGATTCAGTCCATGTCCAGCTATCAAGCTTTGATTATCTCCCTTGATATGTGACACAACTAGAAATTTTCCATCACATGGAATGGGTTGGCCCTCTAGTTAGTTAATATGGGGACTTCAAGCTTGATTTTGAAACCTTTCCCTCTGGTTGCAAACATGATTTCAGTATATTTTACATTTGTGTAATTTAGACCCACAAAGTAGATCTTCTGTTTCTTAGGCCATTTTTTGTAAAACTGCATGTAGGCGGGCATTTTTTTATTTTATTTTTTATTGTTGTAATTATTTTTTTGTCATCCCTTGAGTCCAAGAATGCTTTGCAATGCTAAAGCATTGCAAAGCCTTGTTGCACTCAAGGGACAAATTTATCAATTTTATTAACTTGGGTAAAATATCAGATATAAACCATTTAATTTTTGTGTTTTGAAGTTTGCATTGGTTATAAAAAAGAGGGCATGCGACAGCCAAAAGGACAAAGTTGGAGGGCTTGTGAAAAAGATTTTTAACTGTTTTAGGCCTTACTGATGTCTATACAACTGGATTGCTGGAATGTCGGCAAAAGATGTCGTAAGTCAATCTGCCCCTCTCCTCCTCTTGTCAAGATGTCAAGTCAATCAATACATCAGCTCCTCCCAATTCATGATGTTTTATTACATGAAAGCTGTTAGGCCTAAAACAAATAAAAAATCTGTTTCTCATTCTCTCATGCATGATTGTTTTGGCTGCCACATGCTCTATTTTTTATAACCACTGCAAACTTTAAAAAATAAAAATTAAATGGTTTATATCTGATATTTTACCCAAGGTAATAAAATTCATAAATTTGTCCCTCAAGTGCATAAAGGCTTTTTGCAATACCTTCTTGCACTTAAGGGACGAAATACACCACCACCTATGCTATTCTGTAAATTAGGAGGCCTAAAACATAATGCAAACCAAGAACATGAACTTTTGATGGCAAAGAAATAATTACAAAAATAAAAAAATAAAATAAACAATCGCCCACCCACAAGCACTTTTACAAAAAATGACCACAGAAATAGGAGATCTACATTGAGCCTTGGGCCTTACTCTGTGATTGTAGTCAGCATGACAGCTTTCACTTCATCCAACGTCAAAGAGTTTACCTAGCACGAAAACTAAAAACACTCTCAACATTTCAACCTGAACACTTGTTTTGTGTCAATAATAACTAAAATATTTTGTAAATATTCAGTCAAGTTGGGGGGCTGTGGTGGGTCGGTAGGTAGAGGTGCAGGCTGCAAGCCTAGAGGTCCTCGGTTCAAATCCCACCAGTGGCAACCACATTGTGTCCTTGGGTAAGACATTTCACCCCCATTGCCCACATGGGGGCAGGGTGGTGTTGTGTACTAAGGCATACTGCAAGTCAATGTGCACTTGTCTTCAGCCAATGCTAACCCTGCTTGTGTGGAGTTAGTATGTTGGGGAGCTGACCATTGCTCGGTGCTTCTCTGGGTACTCTGGCTTCCTCCACCCGTAAAACTGCCGTGGTCATGATTAGCCATTGTGCAAAAATATGTGACCTTAAACATCAATAAATAAATAAATAAATAAATAAATTCTGTCAAGTTGAGATATAGCATTAGAAACAAGGGCAGTTAACTCTTGAAGTAACTGTAGCATCAAGAGTGAGACTCTGATGGAACATTTTGTACTTAAACATAAGGGTGACAATAAATTTATCTTGGCATTCTCACTTGTAATGTCTGTAACTCGTAATTGTAATTAAGGTGCGGTTGCAAGATACAGAATTTGTAACAAGGGCCCCCTGATACACGATGTGTTCTGGTAATTACATACTCAATACATTCTTATTGTAAGATAAAAAAGGGGGCATGATGGCACAGTAGGTAGAGAGGCAGGCTGCAAGCCGAGAGGTCCTCCATTCGAATTCCACCTGCGGCAACTGCGTTATGTCCTTGGGCAAGACACTTCACCCCATTGCCTATGTGGGGGCACGGGGATGTTGTGTACTAAGGTGTACTGCACATCGATGATGCACCTGTCTTCAACCAATGCTAACCCTGCTTGTGTGGAATTGGTATGTTGGGAGCTGACAGCTGCTTGCTGTTGCTTGGTGGTTCTCTCTGGGTCCTCCAACTTCCTCCACCTATAAAAGTGTCATGGTCCTGATTAGCCATTGTGCAGAAATATGTGACCTTAAATGCCAATAAATAAATAAGCTGAGATAAAAAAAATAAGTTTAGGCCTAAAAAAATTACAAATATGTTTCTCAGACCCTCCTGCATGGTCCTTTTGGCTGCTGCATGCTCTCTTTTTTATAACCAATGCAAACTTTAAAAAAATAAAAATTAAATGATTTATGTCTGATATTTTACCCAAGTTAATAAATTGATAAATTTGTGCATTGAGAGCAACAAGGCTTTGCAAAGCCTTTTTGCACCCAAGGGATGAAATACACCACCACCCATGCTACTCTGTAGATTATGAGGACTAAAACATAAAACAAACCAAGAACATGAACTTTTGATGGCAAAGAAATAATTATAAAAATAAAAAATAAAATAAAAAAAATGCCTGCCCACATGTAAATTTACAGAAAATAGTCTGAGAAACAGAACATCTATTTTGTGGGGACTTACAATGTCTTAGTTTCACAATGAGTTCACATATTGACCTCTTTCTAACAAAACTGTTGCCCTCACTAAATTTTTAGTTTATGCCATTCCACAATTTTGGGGGGAATTTTCTTTTCCTTTTAAATCAGGCTAAAAACACCTCATCATCTCATAAAAGCTGCTTATATTCTTGAAAATTTTATTCAGTCGAGAGTTAAATGAGATTAACCTTTCCCCCTGGGAACCTTGTGAAGTGAAGTGGTGCTTGTATGCTGTGATAAACAAGCTCTGTTTTACTGGTAACCATGGTCAACCATGCCTGGGGTGGAAGTCCTCTAAAATGGGAAACATGTCTATAAACGATGGTCTGGAATTGACTTTATATCCATGTTGTGTTCATGCTTGGCCATTGTGCAGAAACATGTGACCTTAAACACCAATAAATAAATAACCCTTAACCTGACATAATGGTTGTATCTGGTTAGCACTATTTAGAAAAATCACAATTTAACTTCTTTTTTTTCAATGTTTGGCTTCAGAAAAATAGCTTATGACCCCTCATTGGAACAAGCTTGTGAAGCTTGTTCCAATAGGGGGTCATAAATGATGTTTTGGGGGGCCAGAAATATTATATAGAGAATTAAAAATTGAGATTGATATTAAAAAAAAATGATTTTTGACGTTTCAAAAGATTGTGAGAAGAATTTAAAGTGCTTTTTATATTTATAAAGAAAATGATATATGTTTATTAATATATATATATAGCACAGTTCCTAGCTTGAACATGAAAATCTTATGGAAAGGTGGCCTTGATGCTTTATGTTGACTGGTTGAGAAAAGAATTAATTTTATTTTCTATACTGCTATGGATTTGTCTGTCGAGTAATTTAAAAAAAATATAAAAGGTGATATCTTAATTGTCTGCTGTCTGCTATTACAAGCGAGTCTGCCGTCTGCTGTTACAAGTGCAAGGTCTATTTTAGGGCCCAGAATATACTACAGATCGTTCTAGAAATTTCTTTCATTCATCCTTGAGATCCCTATGGGAACCTCAAGAAGTGGAGCAATGCTTATTTACAGTGATAGACGAATCCTCCACCTTCACTGATATAGTAGGACCCAGTTACTATTGCCTGGGTGTGAGTTCTGTAAAGTGAGCAATAGAATTATAAAAAAATAGGCCAAACTCAACTTGGAGATGCAGTCACAAAATTGCCTGATGGTGAACTCGATCCATCAATAAATCTAAACCCTTAAGGGCTTGGACAGTTTCTGACAAACTGAGGCAACCATCACTTGAAACATGAGATGCTTGGCAGTGATTTCCAGTCAAGTCTTGGCTGTATATGCAGCCAAGACATGACTAAAACCACTGCCAAGATAGTTTGAGTATCATTTCGAAGACTTTCTCTTATTGGGACACCTGTTCTGGGGGGCCAAAAATTCACATCAGATTCGAAATCTTTTCCTTGAGGGTTAACTGTCTCACTGCTGGAAAGCACTAACAAGGATCTGTTGAAAATTACTGAATATTGCATTAAAACTTTACAGATCAGAGGTAACTGCATTATGTGCTTGGCCAAGACACTTAATCCCTATTGTCCATGTTGGCACAATGCTGTTAACTCAGCTTCTACTGAGTTAGTACATTGTGGAGTCAGACAGCTGCTCGGTTCTCTCTCGGTACTCCATGCAGCTTCCTCCACCCATAAAACTCCCCCGCACAAGGAGACCCTGGATGTCCAAAGTGTTGTTAAACCCCCAATAAATAAATCTGAACCTTTAAGGATTTGGATAATTTCTGAGAAATTGAGCCAACCATCACTTGAAACATGAGATGCTTGGCAGGGATTTATTTTGAAGTCTTGACTGCCTGTACAGGTAGCCAAGACTTGACTAGAAACCGCGACTGGGGTTGGGGCACCAATTTTTAGAGCAGACAATGTTTGTCATAGTTAGAATTTTTCCTTGAGAATGAACTATTTCAGTTCTAGACAGTACAAGGATCCATTGGAAATTACTGATATTGCGATAAATGTTTACACTTTTTGACAGTGCCAAATGTTTAGTTAGAAGTAAAGTATATTCTGTCCATATGGATTATTTTATTGCAATTTTTTTTAGATTGCCCGTAAATATGGAACAAAACAATTACTGATAATGAGTTCTGACAACCAGAATTAACCATCTGCAAACTGATGTCAAAATACCCAAATATTTCAAGCAGAAAATGTTTTCCATAAAACAACTAGGAATTTAACCAACTCACTGAACTTTATCAAATAAGTTTGTATTGGTTAAATTACTATTTGTATTATGGGAAACGTTTTGTCTTTGAAATTTACTGAACTCCAAGTTCAATTAATTTTTTAGTGTTTCCATAGTCGTGGAAATGCATGGAATCAAAGTTAATCCTGGAAAAGTCAGGGGAAAATGTTTTTCCCAAAATACGTGAGGGAAGTCATGTAATTTTATCCAAAGTCACCATTTTCATGAACTTTAGTTAATTTATTTGTAAAATGGTCTCCCGAAGAAAACCTGATAAGAAGAGCAGAGCCTGTTACTGTTGCAAATGAGTTCTGTTTTACTACAACCTGGTAACCAATGGGAGTCCTTTAAAGTAGGCAGCATACAGTACAAGTCAAAATAAGTTGTAGGATAACCACTATAAGCTATGTATCTTTCTCTTCCTACACTGATAAGACCAGAAGCTGACATCTTTTTCTGGAAAGCTCTCACTGAGAGCTTTCCAGAAAATGATGTCAGATTCTGATCTTATCAGTGCAGGAACGGTTTATTGTGGTTACGCTACAACTTATTTTGACTTGAACTGTATATATAAACAGTTGACTAAACTTCAGTTATTTCTTTTGTTGCAGTCATAATAGAGCTGTACATTGATGTAGAAAGTGGTCTTATGCATTATTTATTAAGAAATAAATAAATATTCCTCATAGTATATTACCTTTTATTATACCTATCCACAACAAGTTGGGGGGGGGGGGGGGAGGGGTTGGATACTGAAATAATTTTGTCCATCCATCTGTCCATAAATATAAGTTTGTCTGGAGATTTTCTCAGACGTTTATGGACTAATCTGCTTGAAACTGAATAAATGTCAACCACCATGGGGACCTGTGCACCTGCAATTATAGTTCCGGTCTGATTATTTTTTACAGAATTATGTCCCTTTTTGACTTGAAATAGCAGCCGCATAGGCCGGAATTTTGTCTGAGATTTTCTCCTGTGTTTATGGGTTGATTCCTTTGAAACTTGGTATGAATGTTCACTACCCTGGGAACCTGTGCACCTGCAATTATAGTTTTGATCAGACTTTTTGTGCCAGAGTTATGCCCCTTTTCATCTTAGAATAATCATAGTGGCAGGGATATGGACAGGCCCAAATGGGACAGTCACACCTCTTGTTTTGTCTAGCAAAATAATCAGTGGTCAAAAAATGATATACTTACCATAGGAAAGTCCTGAATATTACTGTTAAGCATTGTGTGGTAACACTGTAAATACCAGGTAAATCTAAAAAAATTTTTGAGCCTGCAAATGGCCCTTCTGCAGCAAGTCAGGTTTGCTAATGTTATGTCACAATGTGACAACTTACTGGGAAGAATGGACACAATTACCAGAGCACTTTGATTTCCTGAAGCCCTTGAATTTCATGTAAATCCCATGCCAAGAATTGGGACGTCCTTCAAGATTGACACTTCGTATGAAACGACTTGCAAAATGAAATTTCGGGCACACAGAGGGTATTCATTTCATAGCAAGCTGAATATTATTGAATGAATAGATCTACTTTGAAAAAAGAATGTCTGTCAAATGTGCAAATGTGAAACATGCATTAAATTGCAGATATGATTGTGAAGCAGCCTTAACCCTTGAGGGCCTGGAGATTTTTTTTTTGATTTTTTTTTTTTTATAGTTTTATGCGACACTTTGATATTGTACAACCTGTGGCATTGAAGTTTTTAGGCAACGTATGTAGGCAGCCACGACTTTCCTAAAAACAACTGCCAAGGTACATAGAATGTAACCTGTGATTCAAGCCCAAGACTGCATGTTGGAGCACCTGTTCTGTGGCAGTAAAAGGGATCATATTCAGAATTAGGCCCTCAGGGGTCAAATAGTAAATACTGAACACTAATGCCCTCAGCTTACATGTTCATGTTTAATGTGTAGCTGTTCGAGGGGAACTCTCGTTTTTGCTTCAGAACAAACTTGAAAATCTTTTAACTGGTTGAGTACTAAATTATTTTTCAAAGGTGATTTGTTACATGATTACTTTTTTCAAAGATATCACTGAGGGTAGCCTTAATTTAGCAGGATTTTCTTAATAAATAATTGTTTTGTTATAATTAATTGGAAAATGCCTGTTGACACTTTCCCAAAAATTATAACCAAATAATTTTATGTAAAAAAAAAAAATTTTTGCTGCTGAGCTTACAACAAGCTAATGATTGCAGTATCAAAAGCCACACAAGTAGCTTCTAGCACTTTTCAGTAGAGCATGATTATGGCTGTCACGATTTTTGAATTTAGGGATCTATTAATCATCACAAATAATCGATAATAATCAATTAATCATACCTAGATGATCCCCTCTCCCTCTCTTTGAAGTCATTAAAAATGAAGTTCAAGTCAGTTGACCTGCCTCAAGTAAACAACGAAGATGGTCCTCTTTTAGGTACATTCAAAGCATTGATGTTCTGAACTTTTGAACCGTCAGTGTAATAATCAAGACTGTCATCAGTTGCGAAATTCTTAACTGACGACCGGTCTTATTACACTGACGGTTCAATAGCTTTGAATGTACCTACAAGACAATTGCTTCTTATGGCTTCTTGAGGTTTAACATTGACTGTGTTGACTGTTTTGACCTTTTATCTTTAGAAACACTAGTTTTTTCATCAAATTTTTTTTTAATTATTAAGCGTCTAAAATGGGCTAAAATTTCCCGATTCTTCGACAACGACAAATACTAATCGATATTGATCGATTAATCATGACAGCCCTAAGCATGATAGCGTCTTCTAGCACTCAACCACTTTACTTCTCATCTCAAGTTCCTTAAAATACATCAGGAACATCATGGAAACTCCTTGAATGGGCTACTTGATCAGGTGCAGGAACCCTGACTGAAAAAAGCAAGCATCATTGAAGAACTAAGAATAGAGCTTGGGACAGTACCAATTATTTCTGTTGTAGATTTTTGTGCAATATTTATACCCCCTTTCTCGAAGAGAATGGAGGGTATACTGGATTACATGTGTCCATCTGTCTGCTTGTCCATCCATCGATCCATCCCATCTGTCCATCCACAGTGATATCTCATCAATGAGTGGATGGATTTCAATGAGGGATCCTTGTGACAAGCCACTCCTGCACGTGCTATAAAAAAGTCACCCTCATATTTTTCACTGAGTTATGATTCTTACTTTGTCAACTTTTCATGATTTTTTGCTCCTTATTTTGGTTTTAATTAATATATTCTTCATTGGTCCAGCACTGCAGTGGGGGTATAATTGCCTTTAGCAATAGCTCTTGTCAGTTTGTAACTGGTTGCTGATATTTTGCCTCTGGTCTTCAGCAGCCTTTTTCTACTGTTTTTCATTTATTTTGTATTGTTGGACCATTAACAAAACTTGTTAGTGCATATCTACTGTGAGAGATGAATACTTCTGTTCATACAAGGTCCAGGAGACATGAAAGGCCTTGCACATTCCCACAGGTCCTTGCAGAGAAGTACTTTCTCATTGACTCTTGGCTGCCTATAAAGACAGCCAAGATTTGGCAAGAAATCTCCCGCAAAGATACTATGACTTGTGGTTTGTCAGACTTACTGATGATTTCATCATGGAACATGGAATGAAAGTAAGTTTTTAAGGCCATAAAGTGCAAGAGGCAGAGTTAGGCCTTCAGATGTTAGTTAGATGGACATATAGGCCTTTAGTAATTTGGATTTATTTGAGTAAATAGTTGAGATTATAATAAATACGAAAGTGGATATATGCAAACTCTTTTCAGCATCACCAATCAAAATCCTCATTTCAGCTTCTAGAAGGGTGCAATTGTTTTTTTTTTGTTTTTTTTTTTCTATTGGTCCATTCATCATCCTTTTTTCATTTGTACATATTCCATTAGAATTGTAATCTTGTATATTTGATCATTGTCAATCAGTATTTTTTATTAATTTTTCTTTTTATTTCCTATGTTGTTAACTTTATACTTAAGTACAGTCTATCAAAAACTGAAATGTATAATTCGTTAAATGTAAGTTTGTAAATCGGCTTAATCGCTAGTAGGTGCTTCAGTGTGATACTGTTTTAACTGAGTGTCAAAAATTTATTTGTATGTAAGTGTAGTTATTTTAAATAATAGTAAAGATGTGACTTGTATATATCTAAAGCAAATTAACACATTCCTTCAAATTAAAAGAACCACTGCTTTGTCTTTGACATAAATCATACCATTAAAAATGCAGCAGATCCTTGAAATTGAAGAGCCTTTTGACTTGTGTGAAATATTCAAAAGAGAAAGGTATTGTATTTCCAAATAGTTTGCAGATCTTTACAGGAGCGGAATGATATGAAGATCGACATACTTTAACTGCAAATTCAGTTATCTTGATAAGGCCTAAAAAAGTTAAAAATCTGTTTCTCAGGCCCTCCCATGTGTTTTTTTTTTTTGGCTGCCACCTGCTCTCTATTTATAACCAATGCAAACTTAAAAAAATAAAAATTAAATGGTTTATGTCTGATATTTTAGCCAAGTTAATAACATTGATTAATTTGCCCCTTGAGTGCAAGAAAGCTTTGCAATGCTATGGCATTGCAAAGCCTTCTTGCACTCAAGGGATGAAATACACTACCACCCATGCTATTCTGTAGATTATGAGGTCTAAAACATAAAACAAACCAAGAACATGAACTTTTGATGGTAAAGAAATAATTACAAAAATAAAAAATAAAATAAAAAAATGCCTACCCACATGTAATTTTACAAAAATGGCCCGAGAAACAGAAGATCTACTTTGTGGGGCCTAATAAATGGGCATCAGCCCTCAGTGGCATAGCCTGCCTTAACGAAGTAGATGAGGAGACAAAAATAATTTTATGCATTGGCAGCAGAAAGATGTTTTGACCCCTCTGCCTTATTTCAATGGCAGGATAAATCTGTTTTCCTACCTTTCATTTAGCTTTGTGTTAGATTAGGAGTGGGTGTCACCCATAGCCAAGCTATCCTATCAGCAACACTATAGAAACAAATTAAGTTTTCTGTCACATGATCATCACTCCAGTTAGTACGGGATATTTTATATAGTGGAAACATTTTTCAAAATATTCGGAAAAGTGTTTGTTGTGTATTGTTTTTGAAAATTGTAAGACAGAAGTCAAATGCTCAAACAAAATAGTTTAGATGGGAATCTGCATCTATATTATTACTCTTAGAGTGGAAACCAAGCCAATCACACAATTTGAAGGAAAAGTTTCCAAATGAATAGCTTTTGAGTACTGTGTAAAATCAAAGGGCCATGCATAAGCTGAACTCCGTTAGTTTCTGTTTACCTTGTAGATAAACTTCTCAGTGAACTTCCACTCTGAGAGTGCACCTCTATAAACTGTGTGATATGTGATATGTCATATTCAGGCCTGGCATTTTCAGGAGAGCGGTTTATTTGCTCGCCTTAAAAAAGTTAAGAAGGGCAAAAACTAACCCTCCTGGCCTTAGAAAATAATGATTACCATAATGCCTATTTCTAAAACCCACATCTTTTCAGATCTCTGCTACGTCAGTGGTCTCCGTAAGACAGCCACACTGCCCCTCCCACACCTCCAGGCCTCACCGAGGCCTGGATGTGTGGGAGGGACAGTGTAGCTGTCTCACAGAGACTACCTTGTTAGCAGCGCCAAATAAAATGTACAAAACCCACAAGGCATTTAGTTCATTAATAGTAAAACTTCATTTTGCCACGTTTATGTACCCTTTCTCAGCTTGAGGAGAGCTAATCGCTCCCCTAAGCCATGCGAGGGGAGTGATTTTTAGCCGTCCTGTATTTTTAAGAATGCCAGGTCTACATATTTTTTCTGCTTTCCCTGTATATGTATATCTTCGGTGGTAGGTTTGTAATTTTACAGTTATTTAAGAACTTCATTAGTCAAATACTGTGGTGAATTATCAATGAAAAGAAAATTTCAGAGAAGTGAAGTGTCCTTTCATAATAGGGTTGCAAAATATATTTTTCCTTTCATAATAGGGCATGTTAGGCCTAGAAAGTTAAAAAAATCTGTTTCTCAGGCCCTCCCACATGGTCCTTTTAGCTACCACATGCTCTCTTGGGCTGGCGAGTAGAGGGAAAAGTCTAATATCCACTCACACAATGGCCAAATAAATCTTCATGCAGTTTTGGGTCAAGCAGCTTCATTACAATGAAATAAGATTTTTCAAACTTCTTGACAAGAAAACATTGTGACTCACTCTTCTTTTTCCTTGGAATTTGTGATTTGTTGGATCATAGTATATAAAGGTTTTAATGGTTTGTGCTATCCAGTGCTAACAAATACCCAAGAGCAATGTAAATTCAGACTTCTACAAACCCTATTTTAAAAGAAAACTACATATAATGGATGCAAATGGTCAACAATGAGGCTATTTTTGAAGTGTCGTTAACAAAATATTCATGAAATTTTGGGCCCATGTGTATCGTGATACAGTGCCCGCAAATTGTGATACGTATCATCAGAGAATGAAGCACGATACATTCGTTTCACGATTAATCATTGCAGCCCTAGACCTTAACCACCAATAAGCAAATTGAGCCCAACAGAGTGAGCTTCAAACTCAGAATCATTATATCCTGCATGGATAGTAGATTACCACCTACATGGTGGAGGTTTTACCCGCACAAATCTCAAATCTGTGAAACGGTTTAACTCCTTGCATGCTGCTGGTAGATAATCCTGCTCAGGATAGGAAATCTTTTTCATTATTAGAATCCGTCATATTAGAAGATATTAAAATATAACCAAATCTTCCCCTGTAAGTTGTAGAGAAACCATAACCAATTATATCTTATATCAAATTTTCACCAAATCTAGTCATGGAGGTTTAGCATTGATTTCTTGTCAAGCCTTGGCTGCCTGTTTAGGCAACCACGACTTGACAAGAATTCACTGCCAGTCTGCTAATTGCCTGGAGAACTGGCTTAGGACAGCGTGTGATGAGGCACCTGTTGTTTGGCCACAAAGTTTGTCAGTCTGAATAAGGTCTTTACGGGTAAAAGACAAGGGGGGTTTCAGCCAATATGTCCCCATAGATATGACCTGAAGATGCCCAGATGAAACTGCATATTCTTCAATGCTTTTTCATAGAATAAGATATTTTTTTTTTAATATAGATTTCCCTTTTTTAGGGGAGGGAAGGATGGGAGCACTGCTTTTTTTTTACCGCAGTAGACAAAATCTACCGGTATAATGGGACCATGCAGCCAGTGCTTGTGTGTGTGTCCTTTGAAGTGGGCAGCATAGTTATAAATTAATTGTCTTTGCTTGACATTATGCTTCATATTTGCGAAACGTTAAAACGATCTAGTGTCTGTTCAATGTGACATCTTGTTTTGTTGGTTATCACGACATGTTGGTATTGTTGGTAATACCGGAGCAGATAGAGAGTTTGACTCTCCATGGGAACCCTGGGAAGTGAAGCAATGATTGTTCACTGTGATAAGCAAGCTCTGTTTTACTGGTAAAATAGAACCTGGTAACCACTGCCTGGGGTAGAAGTCTTCTAAAATGGACAATAACGATTGGCTGGACTTTATATCCATGTCACATCCACAATTAGCCACTGTGAAGAAATATGTGACAATAAAATTTGTAATCATCCATAAAATTCTATGTATATTCATTTAGGCAAGTGGAGTGGGATGAAGCTTTAAAAAACATTCTGCCCTTCTATCAATGACACCTGTTCTGGTAATTGTGGAAGGAATGAGCATGTGTTGACACGATGTCAAATCTGTCACACATGTTGAACATAACAAATTTTGATGACCAAAATTAATTTAGCACTCCGCCAGTTAACCTTTTACCTAATAAATCGGCCAAATCCATCTGTGTAATTTACAAATTATGCAGTTGAAAAAAAAATTGAAAAAATTTAAATAAAACCTATCATGTGACCCCCCCCCCCCCCCCCCCCCCCCCCCCCCCCTCAATAAAACAATCTTGTCGCATACGATCCAATGAGGGGGTCACAGATGGTCTTGTTGAAATTTTTTGAAAAAATTAAAAAAAACAAAAATTAAAATAATGAATTTTGATTCTGTGTGCATTGGGTAAAGGGTTAACCCATTGTATTCTGATGTTGAAAAAATGAAAATTGCAAGAATAAAAATTTTCCATTAACCCTTTACCCAATGCAGATGAAATCAAAATTTATTATTTCAATATTTTTTCAATAAAACCATATGTGACTCCTCATTGGAATGAGCTCATAGAGCTCATTCAATTGAGGAGGTCACATGATATGGTTTTGTTGAAAGTCTTTGAAAAATGTTTTTTCTACTGATGAATTTGTATACTACATGGGCAGATGTGGCCAATTCGTTAGGTAAAGTGTTAATGCAATTAGGAATTTTTTTTATTAAATTCATATCATGTTTGACAGAACTCATTGAGCGCAGTCAAACAAAATTTGATTGGTTAAATTTTTAGTTGCTTTATGAGGGAAATTTGCTGTTCAAAGTTTCCCTGTTTGATATCCATGTGCAGAGGCTTAATGATTTCAACTACAGGGTTGCAGACTGAAAATATCTGTTGATATGTCCCCTTATATTCGTGGTTGCTCAGTGAATAGAACTTCAAGAGAGTTGTGGCCGAGGGGATAAGTGCACTGGTCTCTCATTCCAGCGGTCCCGGGATCGATCACTTGTGAGGTTGATGCTGTCATAGAGTACCGTCCTATTGGGTGGGGACGTAAAGTGGCTGTCCTTTGTGTGGAGAGAGACACACTCCGTGCAGGCTAAAGATCCCTTCGTAGTATTTGAGAAGAGTGCCACTGCGAAGGCCATCCCACACACCTGCTCCATTTGGCCAAGGAGAGGCATTAATATAAGTTGCACAACTTGTTCGCCAATCCTTGTAAAACAAATAAGATTATATAAAAAAGAAAAAAATAGAACTTCAAACCAAAAGGTTGACAGTCCTGACCAGCGGTAACTGCATTGTTTTCTTGAACAAGACACTTAATCCTATTGCCTACAAGTGGGTATGGTGGCACTGTGTACTCTTTTGTGCGTACTAAGAGTTACTGCATGTTGATGGTGCACTTGCCTTCAACCACTGCTAACTGCTTGTTACAGAGTTAGTAGGTTGAGGAGTCTGACAGTTGTTCTCTTGGGGTTCCTTCACTCATAAACCTGTTTGGCAGCACTTGAACCTGGCTGTTGAAAGTGTTGTTAAAATCCCAATACAACAAAAACAAACCCCCTTTTATTGAATGGAGACATCAGACTTTTACCTAACACCTAGCAACATCTGCCTGCACAATATGCAATTGGAACGGTTGAAAAAAAAAAATTTCAACATTTTCAACAAAACACCATATGTGATGAACTCATTCAAACGAGTGGATCACTTGATATGGTTTTGCTGAAATATTTTTTAAAAAATGGTTGGAAAAGTAATTGAAATGGCAAATTGTGCATTGAGTAAATCTACTTCATTCAGCTGGCCTTGGATTTATCACTTAATAAATCACTTTTATTGGGGGGGAGGGGGTTAAAGAGTAAAGTCATTACAGTGCTCATTTGTATATATTTTGTTGTATTATATTTCATTTGTATATCTGGCCGTATTTATATTTTAATCTTCATTAATTGAAAATGTTCCTCTGTGAGGATATTCGGAAGTTCTATAGTGCATTTCTAAATAGAATAGTCCTTTTCTCTTGTGTAGAATAGATTCTGATACCACATTAATATGTACATCAGCAAATTCATCAACTTGTCTCCAGGTCTGTGGGAGACAGTTTTCTTTAATAAAGACTCTTCAGGAACAAAATTAATGTAATTTAATTTTACAGTGAAACCTGTTAATTGAATACCCCACTTTGCCAGTGAAAAGTATTCTAAAATTGTCTTGAGACAAACTGGGTATTTATTCGATTATATCTTGTTTGACAGAGCTCATGGAGCTCTGTCAAACAAGATACAATCGAATAAATTCCTATATTGGGCGTACCAAATAAGTCGATAAACAAGGGGAATTTGTTGATTGTAAGGATAATTTCTTGACATATTACATACTTGTTCATTTAACTGAAGTTTACTCCAAAACTGGTATACAATTAACAAATGTATACAACTAACAGATCAATTTTGTAAATAGTTTTGTATTTGGAAATTGTATTTAGTTAACAGGGTTATTCAGTTAAGAGATATGCAATTAAATGGACTTTATTATACAACATTTAAATGGGAATTTACCGTCTGTGAGCACACATTATCGAGCTTGATGTATCATGAAAAAGTCAATTTGGAATTCACCCTTAACACCAGGAGACTTCACCAGAATTTCCATTCTGTCACAACTAAGGAGTTGGTATTGGTATGTACTGAAAATTATTTGGCCTCTGTAGTTTCCATAAGCATTGGTTCACAAAACATATTTAAAATTTGTTAACTGCGATGTATACCAGTACATTGATTTAAATACTTCAAGAGAAGAAAATTGAAAATTCAAGTTCTTTAAATTAAGTTTTGTGCGTTTTTTTTTTTTGTTTCTTTTTCTTTCTCAGGAGTTCCCTGTTGGAACGAACCCTGGGACAAAGAATAAAAACTCTCAATAAATAAGAAAAATATCAAGATCATGCTTTTGTCTCATTGAAGGCCTTGAGAGAACAGTATTCAAAATATCAAATCCAAGAATTAAAAGTGAATAGGGGCACCTGTTTAGGGTGAGTGAATGAGGGCACATCCCGCAAGAAATTGTTGCCCTTTCTCCAACACACTTTCATATGAATGCATGCACCCACATGCACACCATCCCTCCACACCCTTGTTTTTTAGCACATAAGAACAAGGACATACACCAAACCAGAATGTTCACATTTGTCTGAAAAACTGTCTCCTATGTGACTTAGTTGTCAGATATTGCACTGTCTCTCAACACGCCATTCTAACTGCTGGTGGCTTTCAACAGACAAGTGTGTGTGTGAGTGGGGGTAGCGGTGTCTATTTCAGCCTTTTTTTCTGTTGTTCAGTACAGTTTTAAGCCAAACGCCAATAGGAACATGTTAGAAATGGGGACAACATTGTTAAAAGGTCATCAGTTATGGGTCATTGCTAAGTTTCTGTCTCTCTCTCGCACACACTCATAGACCCCCCCCCCCCCCCCCCCCCCCCCCTGTGGAAAACCTCGAAAGTGAAGCAGAGCTTTTTTTCTGTGATAAACAAGCTCTGTTACTGGTAATATAGGAACCGGTTACTAATGCTTGGGGTGGAAGTCCTCTAAAATGAGCAACATTGGTGTAAATGATTGACTAAACATCGCTTCATCTCCATATATGTGATCTAAAACACCAATAAATAAATGAATATTTCCTTTGCCCTGAGAAAGACACTTCAATTCATTGTTTTAATGGAAATATCCTGTGCTAAGGAAAATTCCAGGCTGCCAGTACACATGATTTTAACCAGTTCTATCTGGAATATGCCCCCGCGGGAACCCCAGGATGTTAGGCAGTCATTAATGCCTGTGGTACAAGTCCTCTAAAATGGGCAACATGGGGTATAAACGATTGACTGACCATGTTTTTATCTCCATGATGTGTTCATGATTGGCCATTGTTCAGAAGTATGTGGCCTTAAACAACAATAAATAAGTAAATCTGGAATATGGTCCTGCTCGTGAATCTATGTGTTGAAAGTTTTATAATTCTTTTAACTCAAAATGGTGTTGTCTTATACATCACTGTATTGAGTGAAATGGACAAGTCTGACATGTTTTTGTGGGGAAGTCCAGTGCTTGACACAAAATATTTATGCATTCCAGCTTGAAAGGGTTAAAACCCATCTCACAAACAAACATCATCAACTATGTAAGATTATTGTATTAAAACAAGGTGGTTATCATTAGAATTATAGTACTTCTCCATTTAGACTAGTGCTATTCTACTTGTAAAATAGATTTTTTCCATTATCATTTTTGTAAAGGAACTTGAAATGACAGCTTACCTCCAGAGAATAAGCTTCTCATGACACAAATAGTGTCCTGCAAAACTTCAAAATTCGAGTGGATTCAGAGTTGTACTGATAATTCAATTTGATTCAGTTAGAGTTAGTGTGATTCGGAAATTTTCAAATTGTCAAGATGTTCTCAGAATCCTAGTTAAGCGTCTCTTCTTGAACTCTTCTTGGGAGCACAGTGGCTCAGTGGTTATGACATTTAACTTCAAACCGAGACTTCCACTGTTTGATCCCTGCCATGGGGTAACAGCGTTGTATCCTTGGGCAAGGCAGTTAATCCTGATTTCCCACATGGGGGCACTATGTGTTAAATCCCTTCACTCTGATGTCAAAATATCCGAATTTCAAGTAGCCATTTTTCCCATAATGCAAGTGGGAATTTAACCAATTTAATCTTGTTTGACAGAGCTCAATGAGCTCTGTCAAACAAGATTGAAGTGGGTAAATTTCTAGTTGCATTATGGGGAAATTTGCACCTTGAACTTTAGATATTTCAGCGTCAGTGGGCAGGGGATTAAGGCATACTCGTTGGTGCATCTGTCTTCAACCAATGCTAACCTTGCTTGTCTGGAGGTAGTCCATTGGGGAGTCTTGACAGTTGCTCGCAATTGCTCAGTGGGTCTCTCTGGTTACTCTGGCTTCCTACACCTGTAAACTGTCTGACACGAGGAGACCTGATGGTAGAAGAGTTCAAGGAGGTTCCCATTTCTGAAACTACTACTTGTATGATTCTGTTTTGGAATATTCCACTTTTTTGATTGATTTGCTCAAACAGACAAGTCACCGTGCATACAATGCATAAGTGGAGGCTGACAATTTTTACAGTTGTGAGATATATATCGACAACATGAAGAGCAGTGAGATTCGATCTGTGATGCGATTCAAAATATTCTATTTGATTCATTCTGAAATTTGAGGTTTGCTGGGCTCTAAATACTGAGTCTTTTTTCTCTTAACATATGACCTTTCATCATACAACTCTTGCCTTATATATCAAACAATCAGACTTTTTTGTACAGATGTGTATGCAATTTATTTCCTGATGTATATGGAATTACAAACTGCCTATGCAGACATTCTGATGTACTAATTCTGACCTCATACATTGCAAGTGGCTCTTATTACTACCAGATAGGTAAGGATGAAAGTTCTGTCTATTGCTGCAAACAGTGCTACCCAGAAATGACAACACCAGCAGCGTATCTATACAGAAAATAGCACCTATGGCATACACATATGAATAGAACAGCATGGTGTTTCCATCTTGAAAGAATTTCTTCAAAAATAAATAGCTACAACAAACATGCGATCTCGCTTCTGCAAGATCACGCATTAGTTGTTGACATTTATACATGTGTAAGCGGAAATTCTGTTGAGACGTAAAAAGCATGACTGGCATAGTAAAAACAGAGAATGCAGAAAAGCAATACAGTCTCCATAGTTTGCACAGGAGAATAGCCTCGCTGCCAGCAGGCAACAGTGGTACTGTGAGGTATGTGGTTCTGTTGCGCCCAGCACTGTATTTTTACCTCATAATTTATATAAGTGGTTTAACAATCCAGCCACCCTGGTACATCACCCTCATGGTAATCAAAGACGGATCATACATCTGAAGAAAATTCTGTTTTCCACTATTCGAGAATGGCTTGTTTGACTTTAATAGAAACTGCTTCGTGGCATACCCCCCTCTTCAAGTGGTACCCAGGGTACCTGCGATATCTTGGATACGCCACCAGACAACACCTAGCTCCCCAGGCAGATCATCACACTGCTTGCATATAAATAATTGTGCTTTTCTCTCATGCCAAAGGACCCAGGATAAATCCTCTATCAAGAAAGTTCTTGAGGCGTCCAATCTATCTCTGGCAACATTGGTTGTGGATTGATGCTGTCAAATCGAATTCTCATTGAACTTGTCCCAGTGAAGAGTTGTTAGCTATGGTTTGAAAGCAAAAAATGAAAATTTTGAAATAGATATTCCATCTTGCTGTTAGGTGAAGGATGACATTACAATGCGACCGAAGCTTGTCAGCATTGTTGTTTCAATATTGTTCCAAATGACAGCATGTAAAGAATGATGTGTGTGTCTTGGCTCATAGGTTAGAGAATTGGTCTTGACATCAAAGGGTCATATGTTCAGGCCTGGCATTCTCAGGCGAGCCATTTTATTGCCAGCCTACCACTCGCCTTAAAACAATTTGGTGAGTGAAGTATTGCTCACCTGTCCCATGAGATATTGCCCACCTAACTTCATGAACAGATGATCATTAGCAATTTAGCACGCTATCTTATCATAGTTTATCCATTTGAGCATAACGATGTCACTCCACCAATGGCTCATCTATATTAGTTCTGTGCTAGAAGGTGTTAAATTGTGTGTTGCACTTAATGTCGGGTCTTCATTTTCGGAGAACTGTCCTTGAGGCTCCCCATATATCAAAATAGTGTGATGTGAAATGTACAAATTACAAAATATAAAACCTTTGGACTGGGCCTTAGTCTCTGTGAGACACCTATGGCTTCACCAATACCTGACCCCGTGGCCAGATACTGGTAAAGCTGTAGGGGTTTTACAGAGACAAGACCAAGAATATTGTCTCGCTGAGTTGGGCACAAAAAATCCTCCAAGACCTTTTAATGCGGTCGATTTTTCGCTCTCCAAGATCTTTTTAGAATGCCAGGTCTGTAGGTTCGATCCTGAGTATTCGTAACCCACACCATCTGTGCTGCGTCAATGTGCAAGACACTTAATCCCAATTGCCCATGTGGTAACATGGTAGTGCTAAGGCATACTACATACTGATGGTACACATGCCTTCAGTTACTCCTAACCCTTCTTGCACTGGTTCTTCAGCCTCCTCCACCCATAAAGCTGCCTGACACAATGTGACCCTGGCTGTTAAAAAATGTCATTAAACCCCAGTAAATAGTTGAGATGAGACTGCCCAGCACCAGATTACAGCTCCATCCTTAGAGAAAAACTCTTGAAAATGAGCTTCTTCACAGCAGCAGAGCTTGTCCTTGGCTTGAAAACATGTAATAAGGTTGTACTGCATACCTAATATTTGGTTTCTGGTCAGAAAGAGTACCTGTAGTGAGCAGGAAATAATGAATTCTGTGTAAAATATGAGCCACAGCACAAAATAAATAATAATCAAATAATTAATAGATGTAAATGTTTGATGTTCAGTTTCTTAGTGTGTAATATGTCATTGTTTTTAACAGGTCACACTGCTTTGTGTCAGTACTTTATAACAATAAACTTTGTCTTCAACAAGGTGTCTTGATTTTTTTGTCAGTTTACCTGAACGATGATGCTCTTGGGGAGTTTCACATTATTGACTCTCATAAACTACTGGACCAAATTTGATACGCATGTTCATCATATGTCATTTCATGTTTGTTCAAATAATATTGCCACGCCCACAGGGGATGGGTCACAAGGGGCAGAACACTTGTAACTCCCCAGAATTTAAAAACATCTACAGAACCACCAATCAGAATCTTTTGATATTTGATTTTCAGTATCCTCATGAGGGTCAGATTCAAGTTTGTTTAAAAAAGTTTATATACTACTCAAAGTTTGGTAAGCACCACATATTTGACACATCATAGTGAAATTTGCTTGTGACATATTTGCGGTATTTTTGGTGGATATGATTGAGGAATGTATTGAGATGGTCCCCAGTGTTTACATTAGCTCTCTTGACAGGCAGACTTTTCGTGTCAGTCATGGAAAGCATGTACCCCTTGATTTTCATGATGTTTTTGTGCACTGTCTACATGTACATGACATGTGCAGGGTATTCAATCTTCATTTCAACACAAACCCTTGTGATGTAATGATTGAATATGGCAAATGCAAATGTAAGAAGACATTTGTCTGAAGCAGAAATGTGGCGGGCTCTAGGGATGGTGGAGCAAGGGGCGACGCATCGTCAGGTTGGTGAAGCCCTTGGTGTGCACCAAACGCTGATCACCAGAGCCTGAGCAAGATTTCAGCAGTATGACACACCAGTAAGATGGCATGGTGGAGGCAGAGACAGGGCAACATCTGCAGGCGAAGACCTGTTTTTGATCATTCAGGCCCGTAGAAACCACTTTGCAACAGCAACCCAGCTTCGCAGTGACCTTCAGAATGCATCCGGGGTAAATGTTTCGATGCAGACTATCTGGGCAAGGTTGCATGAAGTTGGTCTCCGATCGAGAAGACCATGTATTCGCATTCCGCTGTCTCAGAACCACTGCCAGGCACGATATGAATGGGCCATGGACCATGTTGGATGGACCAGAGAAGATTGGCGACCTGTCCTTTTTACAGATGAGTCAAGGTACTGCCTCAACTACACAGATAGGCGTTCTAGAGTATGGTGAAGACCAGGAGAGCGATTCCATGCAGCCAGCATTGCTGGACATGACCGCTATGGTAGAGGGTCAATAATGGCCTCGGGCGGCATCAGCTGGGATGGACGTACAGAGCTCTGTGTACTTGACCGTGGTACATTGACTGCACAGCAGTATATTGATGAGATCCTGGATGCCCATGTCAGATTGTATGCAGGCGCAGTAGGTGATAGATTCATTCCGATGGACGATGCCAATCCTCATGTTTCCTATGCTGTCCGGGAGTACTGACAGGGGGAGGGGATTGAGCGTATGGACTGGCCAGCAAGATCCCCTGACCTCAATTCAATCGAACATGTCTTGAATAAGTAGCAGCTTGCAATTTCAGTCAAGCCAAGAAGTGTCCAGGAGCTTGGTGCCATGATGGTCCAATAATGGAACAACATCCCACAAAGGACCACCAGGAACCTGATTGGGAGCACGAGAAGGCATTGTCAAGCTGTAATTAACAGTAATGGGTCTCATACTCGATATTGAACCCATACCAGTTCACTCAGTCAACTTTTTGCCAAATTTTAAAAATTTCCTCTTTTACCAATAATATCCATTTTCCATGGTTATCGTATTCAAAAGCTTAAAAATAATGTCAAGCACAAACAAAATCTTAATTTCTGTACTTAAATCATTAAAGATATAATTAAATAAAAAATATATACACTTCTCATTACAATATTTCAACTAAAACATAAAACATGTAGTTGGATATACTTGGTGCTCAGCAAACTTTGAGTAGTATATTTGGGCCCTCTATAGGAGACCAAATTTTAACTTCGTGCAATATGACAAATATTCTTTAAAAATCTTCTTTGGATCCACCTGGCAAAAACTTCTGATATTTGCTTTGTAACTTGTATGTTCAAATCAAGTCCCTTGGTTTCTATTTGGCCTTCTTACATGATCCCAAATTTTCACTTTTTTCAATATGAACAATATTGTTGAAAAATCTAATACAGAACCACCAGTCAAAATCTTAAATCATAAAACTACATTTATGGTGAGTCTTCATTTCTTATTGTAATGTCATCAAAATGTCAATCAAATAATGTCTCAAGCTGACCATCTCCTATTTTCCTTATCTTTTCCTTATTTTTACCATAGTTTAAGCAGCTTCTCACACCGACGTTCTGTGATCACCACCATTAGGCCACAATTGGACCCCTTTTGACATAGAAAACGTGGCACGGTTGTCACTCAGCGGCAGTGTGTGTGTCAGGAAATACATACCCACCTGTCAAGTTAGTGCACCAATTACACGGGGAGACGACTTAAATAAGCTATCAGCTTCATGTCGAATCACCTCCCTCATTACACTAACAACTTATGTCTGCCGCTATTTTGTGTACTTCTCTATTTTATCTATAACCTGCATTGTCTAAATTGCCACACATTTAAACTCTGCACAAAAATAACACACTTTCTAACTAGGAATCACATGAAATGAATCTTTATGGAAATTTTTCAGATTCAGTCGTCCAGAATATATCAGTTTGTCAGAAAACAAACCGAAGGTTAACTTTTCCAGCCAACTGAAATATTCCAGGCGAGTGAATCTAAACATAAGCAATGATCTATCTGAGTGCTCGACTGGTTCCAGGCCATAACAGCATCAAATTTCTTACAAAAATTAGACTGGTGTCATGAGAGCTTAGGTCCCATCGAGTTGGGAAATTTGCTGTTGTTGTGAAGAAATCCTGAATTTTAAAAAGTTCTGAATTGTTATTATACCCCCACTTTTTTTTCAAAAATGGGATATACTGGACTGTGCCTGTCCGTGTGTTTGTGCATCCATTCGTACATCTCTCTGTCCACACTCAGATGTCTGTTCGCATTATAACTTCAACATTACCGCGCAGATTTTAATGAAATTTGATACGGATGTTCATTGTCATGAGATCTTTAAGCAGTATCAACCGCTTTGCTGTTGTAGTATAGTTTCTGTGAGTTATGGCCCTTTGAATATACAAAAATAGGCTATTTTTTGTCTGTTCGCCGTGTATCTCAGGTTTGGGTTATTGGATCTCAATGATATTTGGAATGAAAATTGTTTATGGGAAAGGCTTTCAAATGAGTCTCTAATAGTATTTCTTCATTTTCACTTGTTGGACTTATCCCCTTTTTAACTTTGAAAATTCACTGTTTGCCTCGTAATATAGCCAATTTTTTGTTTGTTCACCTCATATTTCAGGTTTGGGTTATCAGATTTCAATGAAATTTGGAATGAAGATTGTTTACAGGAAAAGCTTTCAAATGAGTCATGTCCCTGCAGTAAAACAAAGAAAATACATGCGAATCACCTCCCCACATGTGGCAGTATGTCTTTGTTCTACAAAGGTATTACAATAGTCCAGTAAGGCATTACAATAATCCAAATGTGAAGTTTACAAAGGCATGAATTAGAGTTTTTGTGGAGTCTTTTGTAAGGAACTGTCTTATCTGTTTAATTTTGTATAGACCTCTGAAAGCCTTGTTGCACATATTTGTAACATTTTTATCCATAGACATGTTTGAGTTGAAGAAGGCACCAAGATTACGTACACTGAGTGTCACTTGCCCTATTGGTGGAGTCTCCTACCATCACTGAGTTGATGCCACTTTTAGTGAGTTGCTGACATGAACCAATTCAGTCTTATCATTTATCATTAATTTGTTTGAAATCCACCAAGTACGAATGTACAAAATACATGATTCAATAATTTATTGGGCTTTAGTTTGATCCATGGTTGATGGTTGAAATGAGAAGTAGACCTGTCTGTCATCAGCATAACCATGAATGTCAGGCAGGTGCTATTCAGTGATGGCGAACATTTTTAAAATATAGAATAAAAACAGAACAGGACCAAGGCAACTGCCCTGTGGACTCCACATTCCAGATGGAAGTCTTTTGACAGGTTACCGTTTATTGATACATGCAGCTGTCTGTTCTTCAGGTATGATGATCGCCAGCTACCGGCTACACCACTAAGTCCAAAATCAGAGTTCATTGTCTCTAGCAGAGTTTTGTCAAAACTTGAAAAGCGGCACTAAGGTCTAAAAGAACAAGCAAGGTTATTCTTTCGGACTCCATATTAAGCAGCATGTCATTCTGAACCTTGAGTAATGTCATTTCAGTTGAGTGAAATTTTCTGGAGCATGCATATCACTATGTAACATTAGATGGTCAATGGCAGCTTTTCACACAGCTCATAAACAAATGGTAAGGTTACTCACTGGCCGGAAGTTTTTAAACACAAGTTCTGCACCTTGTTTCTCCAGAAGAGGGTTCAAAATCAAAATTTTTCACACATCAGGCACATATCCTTCCAGCAGAGACATGTTGATCATTTTTAGCTTAACTTGACAAAGTTAAGATAAGCTATTGCCATCATGCATGCGGAAATCTGTGAGTTTGTTCACATTTTCTTTAGCACAGGCTACACCCTGTAGTTCTTGTCTGATCATCACAAAATTCCATATGCAGGTTCGATGTCATGTCTGGATGAGAACATCCCCTTTTGGTCGCAATAGGTCAACTGTGATTGCTGCGAGTGCCCAAAAGCCTTTAGCACAGTCTACAGGCCATATTTATGAAGGGATTTCATTGTAACTCGGTAGGATGACTCCGTATAATGTCTAGATGAGCACATCCCCTTTTGGTTGCGATTAGTCAACCGTGATGGCTGCAAGAGCCCGAAACCCCCAAACCTTTAGCACAGTCTACAGGTTGTATTTATGAAGGGATTTCATTGTAACCTGGTAGGATGACTCCACATTATGTCTAGATGAGAATGTCCCTTTTTGATCGTGATTGGTCAACCATGATGGCTGTGAGAGCCCAAAACCCAAAAATATTTAGCACAGCCTACAGGTCGTATTTATGAAGGGATTTCATTGTAACTTCGTAGGATGACTCCATACAATGTCTAGATAAGAATGTCCCCTTTTGGTCGTGGTCGGTCAACCATGACAGCTACGTGTACTTGGAAGCCCAAATGCCTTTAGCACGGTCTGCAGATCGTATTTATGAAGGGATTGTATTGTAACTTTGTAGGATGTCTGTATAATGTTTGGATGAGGATATCCTTTTTTGGTTGGGTTCAGTCAACCGTCCAGGACGGCCACAGGGGTGCATTACCTAGATTCCTTCAGCACAGTCTACAGCTTGCATTTATGAAGGGATTTCATTGCAAATTTGTAGGATGGCTCAGTATGATGTCTAGATCAGCACCTCCTATTTTGGCTATGATCGGTCAACCGTGACAGCCGCACAGGCATTTGACCTAGATTTGTTTAGCACAGTCTACTGTTCATATTTATGAAGCAATTTCATTGTAACTTGGAAGGATAACTCAGTGTGATGTCTCGATGAGACCGTCGTATTTTGGTCACGATCGGTCAGCCATTATCACTGATTGGTCACGTGACCTAGATTCTTTGGCACTGCTTTCAGGTTCTTTTTATGAAGGGATTTCATTGTAACTTGGTAGGATAACTTTGTATGATATCTAGATGAGACTGTCTTATTTTGCTCATGATCGGTCAACCATGATGGCTGAACCGTCACATGACCTAGATTCCTTTAGCAAAGTCTACAAGTTATATTTATGAAGGGATTTCATTGTAACTTGGTAGGATGACTCGTTTTGGAATGATTTTACTGTAACTTGGTAACTTTTGTTGCCATACGTTAACTGTTAGGGCCACATCAACCCAGGTCTTAATTCTTTAGAACAGTCTACACCTCAAATTATTCTATTAAAACATATCACACAGGGAACAAAAATTAACATATTCTCAATTATCATAATTCCTTGTCTTATTTCATAATCCTTTCATAAACATTGAACATTATCCTTTTCATCAAACACTACATACAGTCAAGTTAAGCTACAGTGTCATTGACACTTTCATTGTGGTTACAGGAGCCAAAGAGTCTACACATGATTTGATAATAGATGTTGGCAATGGGTCGAGTTGACATGAGGCATTTGAGGATTCTGTTATTAATTTGGTTACCTCATGGATTTCTGAAAGTTGAATGTTCTTTTTCTGATGGTCTCTGTTCGATGTCAATTTTGTCTCCCTTTATGTTGTGAATTTTTTCCTGAATTTATTTTATTTTTTTAATGAACTTGCCAAATTGATCAGCTAGCTTCTATGGATCATCGTGTGGTGGTAATGACACACTTTGTTTTTCTGTACACAGATCTTTTACAACTTTAAACAGTTTTTAGCTCATCTTGACAAAGTCAAGCTGAGCTAATCTAATCTCTTCCCGTCCGTCGTCCGTCAACACCATGTTTTGGTCTTCTCCTCCAAAGCCACTGGGCCAATTCAAGTTAAAGTTTGTGTGAGTGATGGTCCCAAAATGGCATTTCATTTTTGTTCAACTCAGTATGCCCAGCCCCATAGGGAGGGAGTGGGGGAAAATGCTCCAAAATATTTTTAAAATCTTCTTCTCAAGAACCAGTGTGTACAATGACTTGTTATTTGCTATGGAGCTTCCATATGAGGTGTAGAATCAAGTTTGTTCAAACGAAGTTCGTAAAGTAATATTTGGCTTTGTAATAGGAGGGGTAAGATTTTTGGCCCCACCCAAAATTCCTATTTTCTGAACCGATGATCCGGTATGAACCAAATTTGGTTTGTGGTAGTATTGGGTCATAAGTACTTGATCCATGCAAAAAAAAAAATTACCGCATCCCCATGGGAACCCTTGGAGCTAAAAATAGAAATATTTTCAAACGCCCATATTTCCCAAACCCCACGGAGCAGAGAGCTTTTATTTGGTATGAAGTATCCTTATGACCAGTAGAATTGAAAGGTAAAAAAAAATTGCCATCGGTAATGTTAGGGTGTTCTGTAATGGGCATCGAAAAAATGCTGAGTGTTTAAATTGTGTTCTGTACAAGATGAGTGCTTCAGGCCCCGTGGGGCCTCTTGTTTTGCTGTCACCATTACAAACTTCAGCACATGTAGAAGTGGTTACGAATAGTCTGATATGTAGCTTCGCTTTCTCTTTGTAAGATTCAGATCTTTTCCATACTTGCTTTTGACAATTAGCACACTAACTTCCACAAACGTCAACCGCTTTGACTGATATTTGGCACATGGGTTTCAAGGAACAATGGGTATCAAGGATCGAGTTCGAAAATGGGCTCGGGTTGTTATACGATAGCAAAATTATTGGGCTGACTTTGTCATTTTTTCCGAATTTTGTGCTTGATAGCACAATAACTTAACAAACATCAACCGATCCAATTCATTTTCGTTTAGGGTTTCCAGGAACATTTTCTTAATGGAGTTTGAAAATGGGCTCGGTCCATTTTTAGCTTAACTTGACATAGTCAAGATAAGCTATTGCCATCATGCATGCGGAAGTCTGTTAGTCTGTGAGTCTGTTAGTCTGTGAGTCTGTTCACATTTTCCTTTAGCACGGGCTACACCCCGCAGTTCTTGTCTGATCATCACGAAAATTTCATATGCAGGTTTGGGGTCATGTCTAGATGAGAACGTCCCTTTTTGGTCTCGATTGGGCAACCGGTATGGCTGCCCGAGCCCAAAACCCAAAAACCATTAGCACAGTGTACAGGTCGTATTTATGAAGGGATTTCATTGTAACTTGGTAGGATGCCTCTGTATAATGCCTAGATGAGAACGTCGCTTTTGGGCATGATCTATCAACCGTGATGGCTGCCCAAGCCCGAAACCCAAAAACTTTTAGCACAGTCTGCAGGCCATGTTTAATGTGGAGGGATTTCATTGTAACTTGGTAGGATGACTCCTTATGATGTCTAGATGAGAATTTTCCCATTTGGGCATGATCTGCCAACCGTGACGACTGCACGAGCCCCAAACCCAAAAACCTTTAGCACAGTCTACAGGTCATATTTATTGAGGAATTTTATTGTAACTTGGTGGGTTGACTTCATATAATGTCTAGATGAGAAAGTCCCCTTTTGGACGTGATTGGGCAACTGTGACGGCTACAGGGGCCCGAAGCCTGAAAATCTTTAGCACAGTCTAGAGGTCATATTTATGAAGGCATTTCATTGTTACTTGGTAGGATGACTCCAAAAAATGTCTAGATGAGAACGTCCCATTTTGATCGCGATCATTCAGCCTTGATGGGTGCCCGAGCCCAAAAACCTTTAGCATAGGCAAAAGGTCATATTTATAGAAGGATTTCATTGTAACCTGCTAGGTTGACTCCATATAATGCCTAGACGATGACATCCCCTTTTGGTCATGATTGGTCAGCTGCTACAAGTGCCCGAAGCCCGAAAACCTTGAGCACAGTCTACAGGTCATATTTATGAAGGGATTTCATTGTAACTCCGTAGGATCACTCCAGATGATGCCCAGATGATATTGTCCCCTTTGGTTGCGATCATTCAACCATGATGGCTGCCCAAGCCCGAAGCTCGAAAACCTTTAGCACAGTCTACTGGTCATATTTATGAAGGGATTTCATTGTAGCGTGGTAGGTTGACTTCATATAATGTCTAGATGAGAACGTCCCCTTTTGGACATGATTGGGCAACTGTGATGACAGGTCATATTTATGAAGGGATTTCATTGTAACTTCGTAGGTTCACTCCAGATGATGCCCAGATGAGAATGTCCCCTTTTGATTATGATCATTCAACCATTATGGCTGCCCGAGCCCAAAGCCCGAATACCTTTAGCACAGTCTACAAGTCATATTTATGAAGGGATTTCATTGTAACTTGGTAGGTTTGACTTCATGTAATGTCTAGATGAGAATGTCCCCTTTTGGACACGATTGTGTAACTGTGACTGCTACCGGGGCCCGAAGCCCGAAAACCTTTAGAACAGTCTACAGGTCAAAATTATGAAGGGATTTCATTGTAGCCTGGTAGGATGACTCCAAATAATGTCTAGATGAGAACATCCCCTTTTGGTTGCGATCATTCAGCCTTGATGGCTGCCTGAGCCCCAAAACCTTTAGCATGTCTGTAGGCCGTATTTATGGAAGGATTTCATTGTAACTTGTTAGGTTGACTCCATATAATGCCTAGATGATGACATCCCCTTTTGGTCGTGGTTGGTCAACTGTGATGGCTACAGGTGCCCGAAGCCCGAAAATCTTGAGCACAGTCTACAGGTCATACTTATGAAGGGATTTCATTGTAACATCGTAGGATCACTCCAGATGATGTCCAGATGAGAATGTCCCCTTTTGGTTGCGATCATTCAACCATGATGGTTGCCTGAGCCTAAAGCCCAAAAACCATTAGCAGTCTTCAGGTCATATTTATGAAGGGATTTCATTGTAACTTGGTGGGGGCGTGGTGGCTCAGTTGGTAGAGGTGCAGGCTGCAAGCCGAGAGGTCCTTGGTTCGAATCCCACCTGCGGCGACTGCGTTGTGTCCTTGGGCAAGACACTTCACCCCCATTGCCCATGTGGGGGCACGATGATGCCGTGTACTAAGGCGTACTGCACATTGATGGTACGCATGTCTTCAACCAATCTAACCCTGCCTGTGCTGCAGTGCCGAGTTACGATGTTGGGGAGCTGGCAGCTGCTCGTCGTTGCTCGGTGGTTCTCTCCGGGTACTCCGGCTTCCTCCACCCGTAAAACTGTCACAGTCATGATTAGCTATTGTGCATAAATATGTGACCTTAAACATTAATAAATAAATAAATAAATTGTAACTTGGTAGGTTGGCTTCATATAATGTCTAGATGAGAACAGCCCCTTTTGGACACCATTAGGCAACTGTGATGCTATAGGGCCCAAAGTCTGAAAACCTTCAGCACAGTCTACTGGTCATATTTATGAAGGGGTTTCATTGTACCTTGGTAGGGTGACTCCAAATAATGTCTAGATGAGAACGTCCCCTTTTGGTCGCGATCATTCAGCCTTGATGGCTGCCCGATCCCAAAACCCCAAAACCTTTAGCATAGTCTATTAGTCATATTTATGGAAGGACTTCATTGTAACCCGTAAGTTTGACTCCATATAATACCTAGATGATGACATCCCCTTTTGGTCGCTATTGGTCAACTGTGACGGCATCAGGGGCCCGAAGCCCAAAAACCTTGAGCACAGTCTACAGGTCATATTTATGAAGGGATTTCATTGTAACTTCGTAGGATCACTCCAGATGATGCCCCGATGAGAATGTCCCCTTTTGGTTGCGATCATTCAACCATGACGGCTGCCAGAGCCCAAAGCCCAAAAACCTTTAGCACAGTCTACAGGTCATATTTATGAAGGGATTTCATTGTAACTTGGTAGGTTGACTTCATATAATGTCTAGATGAGAACGTCCCCTTTGGATGCAATTGGGAAACTGACGGCTACAGGGAAGCCCGAAAACCTTTAGCCCAGTCTACAGGCCATTTTTAGCTCAACTTTGACGAAGTCAAATTTGAGCTATTGTCATGGCCCGTCGTCTGTCCGTCCGTCCATCTGTCCGTCTGTCCGTCTGTCCGTACGTCAACAATTGGCTATGGCTCGGGCTAGAGGTCGTATTTATGAACCGATCTTTACGAAACTTCTTGTGTACCTTTGTTATGACCCTGGGACGGGAACGAGTGTTTTTAGGTGTGGTCCAAAATTCAAGATGGCTGCCAGCGGCCATTTTGTACCGATGATGGAAAAATCAGTTTTTTGTACAGAACTTCTGTATGAAAGTTCTGATTTGAATAAAGTTTTGTATAAATGTTTAGTACCATGGGATACATCACATATAATACGGGTTTTTTTCTCGTGCGTAAATTATGCAAATTAGACTGACTTTGATTTATTTAGTGTTACTTTCAGAGCTGTAAGTGCCAAGCTGCTATGGCTCGGGCTAGAGGCCATATTTATGAACCAATCTTTACGAAACTTTTTGGGTACCTTTGTTATGACCCTGGGACGAGAACGAGTGTTTTTGGGTGTGGTCCAAAATTCAAGATGGCTGCCAGTGGCCATTTTGTACCGATGATGCAAAAATCAGTTTTTTGTACAGAACTTCTGTATGAAAGTTCTGATTTGAATAAAGTTTTGTATAAATGTATAGTACAATGGGATACATCACATATAATACGGGTTTTTTTCTCGTGCGTAAATTATGCAAATTAGACTAACTTTGATTTATTTAGTGTTACTTTCAGCACTGTGAGTGCAAATCCCAATACGGCTCGGGCTAGAGGCCGTATTTATGAACCGATCTTCACGAAACTTCTTGGGTACCTTTGTTATCACTGTGGGACGAGAAGGAGTGTTTTTGGGTCCAGTCTGAAATAAAGGAGGGCCGCTAGCAGCCATTTTGTTCAAAATTAAGTGCAATCAGATTTTTGCGCAGAACTTCCAAATGAAAGATCTGATTTGAATAAATTTTTGTATGAATGTTTAGTACCATGGGATACATTACATATAATACAGAGTTTTTCTCGTGAATAAATTATACAAATTAGGGGTCCGGGTGGGACTTAGAAAAGTTTGGACCAAAATCCGGAAATTAGTTTTTTGTGTTTTGATGCATTTTGGTCAATTTTAAGAAGAAGAAGAAAAAATTTTAGTCTGAAAATATTTTGTTTGGGACTGAAAATTTCCATACAAAAATAATAATCTACAATGATTGGTCTTAATCTGTAGTCCATTACAGTCACCTTGTAATTCTTTTATTATTGTTGACTGGGCCAAAACAAATACTAATTCCTGTCATATTCATTATTCATTTGTCTTGGTCACAGCAAGTACTAATTCCTGTCATATCCAAGTTGAGCTACAGAGTCAATGACTCTTTCATTATGAAGGGATTTCAATGTAACTTGATAGGATGACTCGTTTTGGAATAATTTCACTGTAACTTGGTAACTTTCGTTGATATACGTTAACTGTGAGGGCCACATACATTAACTGTGAGGTCATATTAACCCACCCCTCAGCTCTTTAGTTCAGTGTACACCTCATATTATTTTTATCAAAAACATAGCATACAGGGAACAGAAATGAACATATTCCCAATTATCACAATTCTTGTCTTATTTCATAATCCTTTCATAAACATTGAACATTATCCTTTTCATCAAACACAGCACACAAGTTAAGCTACAGTGTCATTGACACTTTCATTTACAGTTCATAGCCACCGTTGCTTTAGCCATGAAAACTCAATCCCGCATCGGCAATGCGAACCCTTGTTATTTTTTTTATTCAATAACAGGAGTTTATTCTATAATCTATTTGCAATTAACAGGTGAAATTTGTCCAGAAGGTATGGAAAATGATTTTGTATTTTGAACTACATTCAATTAATAGGCTTACTAAATAAAGTGGGCTCCACTGCAGTAGAATTTATAGCATTGTAAAATTGTTTTCATAAGAGGTTAGGAAAATATTAGGTGGTAGTTGGGAAAAACATAGACTAACTTGCATTGTGAATGAACCCTATAAACAAATCCTGGAGCCCATAAGGAAACTCCTGGGGTCTTAACACTTAACATTATGTACAGAGCAGATGTCACAGATAAAAGGTCTTGAACAACTGAAAGTATTCATTTGTTGTCTCCAAACTTTAGCTTATGACATCTCAATTGAACAAACTCAAGCTCATTCCATTGAGAGGCCATAAGCTCTGTTTTTGAGGCAAAAAATTTTTTTTTTTGAAGGCTGATTTTTGTGCATATAAGCCCAGATTGTTTGGGCCAATATTTCCTTAGGTTAAAGGTTCAGGAAACTTTCTTTGGCATCTTGTCCAAGTTGATTTCACTTCCTTACTTGGGATGCATATTTCTAACCCATCAGCAGCCATAAGCCTCCCATGAAGATATAGGAATATAGGCTTAATTTATAATGGCTCAAACAATAAAGAGAAACTTAAAAGTTGTAAAATCTTCCAAAACAGAAGAAAGAGAGAATTGGTTTCACGAAAATAAAGAGTACCTTTTAGACATGGAATGACGTTATCCAGTTTATCATCTGTGACCATATCAGTGATCTTTGGAAATTGCCTGTGATTGCATCGTATGTCATTGCACTTGTAAAATAACTCCTATGTGTGTGAAAAATAGCACGCCAGCATTGTTCACAGATGACATCTCATACTGGTAACACTCAAAATCTAGCTTCTTGACTATGGAATCGGCTTTGGGTGACTGAAAACAGCAAACATTACCTTGCCATGCAATCGAGCTCACCTATGATAAACAGTGCCCTCTTAATTGGTAGAGTGCTGGAAGCCCATATTTGGGCTTTATTCTGAAGTGCAGGTACTGGAACTTAAAGGCTTCAAATTCAGTGGCTGTGCTTCATATCATCTTTGAAGTGATATTATTTACTCTGTTAGGTTTTGCCTTGTTACAATTTATAGGAGAGTGCCCACAGGCACGGCTCACACGGCCCACAGGCACTCTCCTATAAATTGTAACAAGGCAAAAACATGGGAACAAATTTTGGTGGCCAAAAATAATTTAGCACTCTACCAGTTAATCTGTCAGTAACTTAGTAAAAAAAGTTTTGACGTATTGTTGCACTGGACTCATTCCATGCATACTGCAATGTGTTCGACAGAACTTTTTCGGTGAGGAATTTGTCTCCAAGAAGAACAACATTGTTAAACGGTGCTACCTTCAAAACCTCTTATCGATTCATAGAATAAAAGTTCCACTTTCAAGTTTTACTCTTGGAAACCATGCATACTGCAGCCTGTTGATAGTAACTTATTTTCATAAGGAACAGTTATAGAGGTTTTGTGTTCTTCTTGTCATGCCCTGCACAGTTGCTTCTTTCGTCTTACCCATGCGTTTTCATGTTGTGTACATGAAATGTAAAATCATTTGTCTTTATATAATGACAGCCTGTAAATTTTTTTTAATTTATTTACATTTTTTACAAAGTTCAGATTTTCAGTTCACTAATTAACTGGTTGAGTGCTAGAAGCCACTATCAGGACTCTACTGAAAAGTGCTGAAAGCCACTTTAGTGTCTTTGCACTATATGCATTCGCTTGTTGTTTGAGCAGTAGTAGACTAGGAAATGTTCATATAAAATTGTATTGTTACAATTTATCGAAGAGTGTCAACAGGCACTCTTCAATAAATAGTCACAAAACAATCATTCATGAACAAAATCTTGTTAACCCTTCCATATCAGTTCAATGGCAGCAAAGGAAAGAGTCCATATTCTTCATTTGGGGGTAGACCAATTAATATTTTCAACGTGCAGCTTTGGGGGCTGCACGTTGAAAATATTGATTGGTCAAACCACACCTTCACTCTAAAGTCAACCTACTTGATGAAATTATGTAGTATTATGTTACTGGGCCGGAAAAGTGGCCTCTGGGATTCAAAGGGTTAAACTAAAGCTCCCCTTGCTTGCAGCATTGTTTCTTTGAAACAAATACTCATGTTACAAATCACCTTTGAAATAATTTTACACTCAACCAGTAAATCCATAAAATTCACATTTATATTTCCATAAAAAATCCAAGCATCAATACAATTTTGGTTAAAAAATAAATTGTTTTGACAGGGTGCATGTTGAGCAAGATTGTTCAGATGTTCTTATCTATGTAGCAGTTGAACGGACATCATCTGCTGGATAAATTATTCACTTTTCACTGATGGAAATATACTGCGTTCAGTTTTGACATACAGGGCATGCATGAACTTTGGAAAAATAATCTACATCTGCTACAAGCAGTTCAGTTGGATATTTAGCTTGAAGAAAGATTGTACTTTTGTTTTTCACTGAATGGGGAGTGGATTTTAAGTGAAAAACCCACTGAGTGGAAAAATTCCACTATTCCACAAAACAGATATACACTTGATACAAACATGAAAACTGGACATATTGCCGTTTCAAGTTTTCCTCTAGAAGCAGTTTGTGACACAAGGGTCAGTGATTAACCCTTTACCTAACCTGAAAAGCAGACGACACTTGCAAAAATAATTCTTGAATAACTATTTTTTTCATTTTTTGTCTCAAAAACATAGGTTATGACCCCTTGTTGGAACGAGCTCGACGAGCTCATTCCAACGAGGGGTCATAACCTATGTTTTTGAGACAAAAAATGAAAAAAATAATGAAAATTAATTGGCGATTTTTGAGAATAGCGCTGGCCGGTTTTGGCTGTTACGTTAGGTAAAGGGTTAACTGACTGCACAATGATTCACTACCAGGTTTTCAAGTAGCAGGTTTTTCCCATCATACAACTAGGAATTTAACCAATTCATTATTATTTGACAAAGCCCAGTGAGCTCCTTCAAGGAAGATTTATTTATTTATTTATTTATTTATTTATTTATTTATTTATTTATTTATTTATTTATTTATTTATTTATTGGGTTTTGACAACACCCAGGGTCACCACCTCATGTTGAACAGGTTTACAGGTGGAAGGAAGCCAAAGTAGTTTGATATTACATTATCAGTGTGTAAAAGGTTAAAATATTGCCTGCAGCATATGCAGATTCTCTGAATAAAATGTTATGAACAGAGATCAGGTAAACAAGAAAGACATGAATGATGTATTTAGCCCCAAATATGGGTCTCCAAAAACTTTTGAACAGCACTTGATAAGTTAACATTGAAATTATAGGAGCAGAGATTATGGTTGGTTGATTGTCATGGTACTTTATTTACCCACTTGTACAACTAACAAAAAAGCTAATTTAAATTTTATGCATGTTTTAACATTTTTATTAACTTATTCAAAGTCAAAACATTATTTGGTAAGAATATTGTTTATGTACAGGTTTGTTTCAGCAGTATCGTGTGTAAAACATATGGAGTGCAGAAAAACGTTTTAGGTAGAAAATAGCCAGTAGAATGAGAGAAATTAAGGTTTAAATCAATTTTAGGGTTTATTGGATATATTCTGAACACGACAGGTATGGACTTCAGTTGATCACAGTTATTTTCAGAGCACCAGATAAGATATAGTTCTCTCTGGGTACTCCAGCTTCCTCCCATAAAACTGTTCCAAAATAATATGATCTTGGTTGTTCAAAGTGTCATTAAACCTTGGTAAACAAACCCTCCAAATTTGGACATTGACTGCAGTTGGAATTTTTAAATATATCACTATCAAAACACAACAGATGGCTCTAAGACATGATTTAAATCACTACCTCGGGATATTTTTTATCACAACAATTTCTGTGATCATGTTGAGTAAATCTTTCATCAGTATCTGTTGGCATGGTCAGGGCATAATCAGTGATTGTGGGGTGTGACACCCCTCCAATTTTTCCAGAACATTTTCATTCTGAATTCAATGATGTCTTAGATAGCGATTTGTTCTTACTTGTTATCATGTACTGTCTTATGAGATGAGATTTGATACAGTATGGCTGCCCTGGACTAGTCACTTTCTGTGGGTGGGCACTATTTCCGTGGATGCAATAATATTAGATTCCAAACAATAATTATAGGAATGATCATCAAAAATTTAATTAATGAAGCACCGGGTTGTGTTCATTAATTAAAATTTTGCCAATGATGATTTTTATTACCTGGGAAACGCATGCATGGACATCACTGCCCACATGTGGATTATGAACAGTCCACGACGACTGTACTATACTTGGACTCATGCCACATGCACAGTCATTCGTACAAATGGACATATCTGTGGTACCCATTTCTGACTGTTGGGGGTGGAGAGGGTGGCAATATGACCAATTTGGAGTATAGTGCAGTATGAAATAAATTGTGAAATAAATTTCCAAGAACTCTTGAGTATATAGAGAGTAATCGCTTGACTGGACTGGTTACGTGAAATAATTCATGAGAGGTGAGGGACAATGTACAAACAATGAGTGCTCGAATGCGCACGAACAATATAGTCCTTCACCTCGACTGGATTATTTCACGTAACCAGTCCTGTCAAGCGATTACTCTGTTTATTACTTTTCATTATTAATGATAATTATATTATATAAACCTTTACCTAACGTAATGGCCAAAACCGGCCAGCACTATTCTCAAATATCGCCAATTACTTTTCATTTTTTTTCTCTAAAACATAAGTTGTGACCCCTCATTGGAACGAGCTCATCATGCTCATTCCAATGAGGGGTCATAACCTATGATTTTGAGACAAAAACTGAAAATAAGTTATTCAAGAATTTTTTTTTATTGCAAGTGTCATCTGCTATTCATGTTAGGTAAAGGGTTATAAAATCAAAAAACAATGAAGTCCCCATTACACCTACATCAAAGCGTCTTCATTTGTGCGCATGGATACATGACACAATTGTTGATTGCATAATTCACTTGTGATT
This sequence comes from Pictodentalium vernedei, assembly GCA_031216915.1. NCBI lineage: Eukaryota > Metazoa > Mollusca > Scaphopoda > Dentaliida > Dentaliidae > Pictodentalium > Pictodentalium vernedei. Next base: position 162,689,358 of record CM062288.1, on the reverse strand, counting down.
TTATCGTTTATAATCAAACCCAGAAATCCCAGTAAATCACACTTTGGAAAGTAATAAACTATAATACTGAGTGACTAATTCCAACTACAACATTAAGACATGCTTTCATCAAAGACATGTCTTGATGATGTAGTTGAAATATTATGAGTCGGGACTTGAGCCATCGCAGTCCAAACATAAATTGTATATCTCTTTGCCCCCCCACCCCCCTCCACCCCAATCCATTTCCTTCATTTTTTGCGACATACCTGGGCATGTGTTGAACACAGCTTTTTTTTTTGTTTTAATCTGAGCAATGGCCAAAACAGAAAATAAAATTTTAACCTTAGTGTTCAAGAAATCTACTAAATCAGTAGATGACTTGTTGATGCAAAATCAAATCGGATTTTCATTATACCCCACAAAACAAAGTTTGGGGGGGGTGGTATTTGGGAGTCAACTTGTCTGTCAGTCAGTCTGTCATCATCATCGCCGTCAGTCCGTTGCACTTGTAAACTTGTGGAGCAAACTACTTCCACAGTTTTAGCTGCATTTTCATGAAACTTTACAAAAATAATCAACATGATGAGGGGAAGTGCGTGACATAATTTTTTCCCCACTCAGTTTCAAGATGGCTGACTGTGGCCATATGAAGGGAAGTGCGTGACATAATTTTTTTTCCGCTCGGTTTCAAGATGGCCAACTGGTGGCTATATTGGATTTTTTTTTTCTTAGAAAAATTGAATGCCCCCTTTCAGTCATCCACACTAGGCAGTATGCCACGGTGGGGGTATACCGGGTGACAGACCATCTCTAGTTTTTTTTTCAATGTGAACAAAACCATATCATGTGACCACTCATTGCAACAAGCTCAAAGAGTTTGTTCCAATGAGAGGTGACTGATATGGTTTGGTTTAAATATTTTTCAATTCTTTTTTTTCTGAGTGCTCAGTTTGTAAACTATGTGGACGGATTCATCATGCAAAGAGTTAACCCTTTTACCCAACACACAGGATATCAAAATTTATTATTTTAATTATTTTTTTTTTTTTAAATTTCAAAAACCTTCAGTGAAACCATATCATGTGACCCATCATTGGAATGAGCACAATGAGCTCATTCCAATAAGGGGCACATGATATGGTTTTTATGACATTTTTGAAAAATATATTTTTTTCAACTGCTGTCTGTATTGGCGGATGCAGCCAATTCGTTAGGTATAGGGTTAAGTAACCTCACAACTCCGGTTTTCCTGAAAAATATGGTTTTGCCATTTAACCCCTTACATTACAAATCGACTTGTGTAATTCACAAATTGAGCAGTTGGAAAAAAATGGTTTAAAAAAAATTCAACTAAACCATATGATGTGACTCCCTCATTGGAACAAGCTCTTTGAGTTTGCTCCAATGAGGGATCACACATGATATGGTTTTGTTGAATCTTTTTGAAAAATTTGAAAAAAATAATAATTTGAATAACAATTAAAGTTTGATATTGAGTACATTGAGTAAAAGGCTCAACAAATTTGAACTTTGCCTAAATATTTCTGTAAGATACTTGAGAGTAGGTTATTGGAAATAGGTAAGTGTAGTTTTTCACATATAATTTTGACATATTTTCATTCATTCCTAACAAAATAATTATATATTAGATGATAGATGCTTTGTTCCACAATAATGCTTCTTTGTATTTGTGAATTAACATGCCAGTGAGAGCAACACATTGCACAGATATTATATTAATATATTATCAATGCCTTCAGTAAATGCTTCTTAAATTTTGCTTGACTTTGCTATCAGCACATTGTTCAGTACAGCCACCATGGACTGGTCACTTTCCACGGGAGGGCAATATTTCCACGGACACAACAATATCAGATTCCAAACACTAATTACAGGAAGAATCATCCAAAAATTAATTAATGAAGCACCGGGTACAACCCGGTGCTTCATTAATTAAAATTTTGATGATTATGATTTTTATTACCTGGTAAACGCATGCGTGGATGTCACATACCCATGTGTGGATTACGACCAATCCATGATGACTGTACTGTACATACATGAGTACAAGGCTAAAGTATTTGCTAACAATATTTAGTTTTTAATTGAGGGCTTTTTCACACTGAATGAGTCCACCCTTGAGAAAAAAGTACTGGATATGGGGTGTAATGATTCACATTGGATTCAATTTGTGGCAAATAAGGAATGACCGTTTGCTTGTGTCCATTTCTTGAGTTATGAACCCCAAAAAACAAAGGCCAAGCTGTGTAAATGGGCATAGCCGATTTACACTATGTTTGACCTTTGTTTTTTGGGGTTCATAACTCAAGAAATAGAAAAAAACAAATTATCATTCCTTATAATTAAACTTGAGGGGCAATAAATTTAAACACTCTCAACTTTGCGGAGTTGAAATAAAAACCAGGTCATAGCATGCTTCCAAGTGATAACTGAATAAAAAAGGCGTAGTTTTCTAAAATGCTGTTTGAAATAATGAAACATTTCACTGAAACATGTTCTTGTGTCATTAAAAATTTTATTGACCAATGAATTGCGCAAGTTAAAAGGAACAAAACTTCAATCTCCTTTTCCACTTGACGGGAGAGGTGCTGTCATTCCAAGCAACACTGAGTTAATTTTAATTCTAATTTTGACCTTTTCCTGAGAAATTGAAAACACAGTTTGTAAATGTGGAGTTCAATATCAACTCAGATGACATGAAGTTGGTTGACCTTTGTCTCAGAAAGAGTTCATTCAGGCTATTTGGAAATTGGAAAGTTTTGTTTGTGAACCGGCCATTGTTTACGTTTGATTTGGGTAAAACGATGAACGCAAACATTCATCTATTGCATATAAAAAAAATGAACACCAAATAGAAAAGCATGACAAGGATTTCATTGTTTATTAAATTTAATTTTCTGCTTTTTAATATGATGAGATAATTATTAATTACTTTTCATTTTGAAGCTTTATGAGCATGCAGGGGTTCTTTTCCATTCACACTCTGCAATGTAATTTTTAAGATTGACATTGGGGCGTGGTTTAGGGCGGGCCTAAATGCATTTTTTTCAGTTCATTGTGTTATGAAAAGAAAAAAAGAAATACTTTAAGCCAATCATTTTGCCTCAAAGTGCATGGATAGAAAAAGGTTTAATTATATGCTATTGAAAGTTAAACTTTAATTAATTTAAGTTTTATTTCTGAGTAAATTCTGACTCAGTGAACCCTTTGTACATGATAAGTGCTTTATCAATTCCATTAACCCTTTACCTAACATGAAAAGCAGACGACACTTGCCAAAAAATGATTGAATAACTTATTTTTTTTCATTTTTTGTCTCAAAAACATAGGTTATGACCTCTCATTGGAACGAGCTCGACGAGCTCGTTCCAATGAGGGGTCATAACCTATGTTTTTGAGACAAAAAATGAAAAAAATAATAAAAATTAATTGGCGATTTTTGAGAATAGCGCTGGCCGGTTTTGGCCGTTACGTTGGGTAAAGGGTTAAATAGACAACATGAGTATAAACGATTGGCTGGACTTGACTTTATATCCATGTTGTGGTCACGATTAGTCATTGTGCAGAAATATGTTACCTTAAACACCAAACACCAACAGATAAATAAATAAATATCTCTTCCATCATGACAGCACTCAGCTGCACATCAGCACCACAGTAAGTCTCAGTTTTATGATATTCTATTGCTGCAAAGTGAATTCATAGGTAACTTCAATTAATATTTTCAACCTGTAGACCTCAGGCTGCTCAGGTCAGGTCTTTCCACAAAAATGGTTAACCTAACATAATCTCCATGTCCAGCCAACAGTATTCACAAAAATCATGATTGGCTTATTATTACAGGGATTGCTTTGGGTGTCTGCAGGGGCTGAATATGGGACCTTTCCCAACTGCATTTGGACTGCATTCAGATCAGGACTCATGGTAGACTAAGGAATGGTAGCCATTTGATTGAGCTCATTGAGCTATTCCAGCTATTTAAGAAGCATGGAAATAAGCAATCTGTCATATGCAGAATGAGGTCCCCAGAGGGGGAATTTGCTGATGCTATCCCATACAAGGGGCTAGAATCCCTCAATGTATTCTCCAAGTACCTCTTTCTGTTTATTCTTGAGACCTTGATTCTGCTGTGCAGGGTAGCATCACCAAATTCTCCCTCTGGGCACCTCATTCTGTAAATGACAGTCTGCTTATTTCCAGGCTTCATTCATAAACTTTATTTGGGGAGCAAAAATCGAATTTATTAGTCATTTAAGACTGATGTGGGAACCCTGGAAAGTTTTTTTTTACTTGTATAATAGGAACGTGAGAATCCTCTTGACTGGTCAGCACTGATATAAATGGTTGATTAAACGTGATTGCCTATTTATATTGTGGTTTTTATGCAGGCACCAGGTATCTATACTAACCATTAAGTCCTCAGCTTAATTTTATATTAATAACTACCGAATATTCATTTACAAAAACTGCAGATGACTTCACCCTCTACCTAACGAATCGCCCGCCTTCCGCCCACATAATATGCAAATTGAGCACCTGAAAAAAATTAATTTTTCGAAATATATCAATAAAACCATATCATGTGACCCCTCATTGGAACGAGCTCATTGAGCTCGTTCCAATGAGGGGTCACATGATATGGTTTTGTTGAAATTTTTTGAAAAATTTTTAAAAAATTATATTTAAAATAATAAATTTTGATATTGTCTGCATTGGATAAAGGGTTAACAGTGTTTCTACATTATTGTTGGCTGCCAGCAATAGAGCAAAAACACTGTCAGGATAAATGCATCCTACCGGTAGAATTCTCAAGGAAGAATACACTTGGAACAAGTTTTCAGAGCAATATAAAATGGGCAGTTTGTGACTGCATCTTAACTTGAGGGTTAAGGGTGGCACAGGGGTCTTTGGGGGGGGGGGGGGGGGGCAGACATGTTGCGAAGGTCAGAATTTTAAGTTTGGGGAAAGGTATGGAGGTGGTGTCCCTCTTACATTGGTGTGCGGGTGGTGGAGGTATTTTTTAAAAATGTCTTTGTGGTTGTCCAGGCCTTTTTAAAAATAACTTGCAAATAGTACTTTTGAGAGAAATTTTGAGACTGGAAAGAATGCCGCCACCCATCTATAATTTTATTAGTTGACATCCCATGCAGATCATAGAATCCCAGATTTTTGGGGGAAGTGGGGATTTTGGGTGAGGGTGGCATGGCTCATCAAACCCTTCCTACACCCAACTATGCCACTGTTTTGATATAACCAGCCATGCTAAAAGTGATCTCAAAAACTAATAAACAAACAGGTCATTTTGGAAAAAAATGCTGTCAGTGTCATGTACATCTAACCTTAAGTAAATGGTTTGGGCCCCATAAAGTAGATCTTGTGTTTCTCAGGCCACTTTTTGTAAAACTGCATGCGGGTGGGTGGTTTTTCATTTTATTTTTTGATTTTTATTGTTATTTCTTTGCCATCAAAAGTTTGTTCTTGGTTTGTTTTATGTTTTTGGCCTCATAATCTACAGAATAGCATGGGTGGTGGTGTATTTCGTCCCTTGAGTGCAAGAAGGCTTTGAAATGCTAAAACATTGCAAAACCTTGTTGCACTCATGGGACAAATTTGTCAGTTTTATTAACTTGGGTAAAATATCAGAAATAAACCATTTAATTTTCATTTTTTTAAGTTTGCATTGGTTATAAAAAAGAGAGCATGCGGCAGCCAAAATGACCATGCAGAAGGACCTGAGAAACAGATATTTAACTTTTTTAGGCCTTAAGATAAAATGATCATTTTTTTTTTTAGCATTTTCTGTGGTCACAGGACAACATTTTAAAACAATATACCCTGTTCTATTTGTTTCAGCTGTAAAATACATGATCACTTTCTCTGGAATTAGCTACTTAACCCTTTATCTAACATGAAAGGCAGACGACACTTGCAAACAAAATTCTTGAATAACTAATTTTTTTCATTTTTTGTCTCAAAAACATAGGTTATGACCCCTCTTTGGAACGAGCTCATCGAGCTTGTTCCAAAGAGGGGTCATAACGTATGTTTTCGAGACAAAAAATGAAAAAAATAATGAAAATTAATTGCCGTTTTTTGTGAATAGCGCTGGCCGGTTTTGGCCGTTACGTTGGTAAAGGGTTAAGGTTCTAATAAGATATTACATATTAGGTTTCTTTGTGGGAGGAATATGAAAATATGGTAATTCCTTTTTATATGGCAAGCATTTTTGCTGTAAATGGATCCCTCTTCCATTAGTCAGGTTATCATCCTTTTTTTACCATCATATTCTTTTGTTCACAATTTTCCATCATTTCCTACAAGCTCTCAAGCCTCCAGTCAAATTCTGTAAGGAATTTGATGATGTTATGGCCTGCAACCCATCTAACCCATAAATAGTCCATTGCCTATTTTTAGGTTCACTTATAACAAGCTATTAATTGAAAATGGAACATGTTTTCAATTTTGGAATTCACTAAAAACTTTCCTCGATCCATTCCAATAAAGATAAGTTTAAATGCTTCTTGACAATATTACTGGCTGGTTTTGGCCATTACATTGGGTAAAGAGTTGAAATAGATGAGATTTACACTAAGGCTCTACAGTGGACCAGGTTATTTATTCAGTAAATAATGAAAAATTGTTAAAATCCAAAAGTGTGACTAACCCTGTACAATGCACAAGATTAGTCACACTTTCTGGTTATAAAAAACTGGTAACTGCACTATCACACACTACCTGAAAATATACACTGAATAATATACAGGGTTAGTTGGTTACATATTGTTTCATCTGGAATATTTCAGTTGGTCGGAAAAGTTAAGGTTTTTGTATGATTCACTTTTCTGACTAGCTGAAATATTCCAGACAAGTATATGTCAAAAATACCATAGACATTCATTTTCTTTGAATCAACACAAGAAATATAGAAGCATGCGTTGTCTCATGTTAATAAAGCATCCATAACTCGAAATAGTATGTTATTATGTTATTAAAATGAAAAAGGCACCTTGATTTGTGTGTTTCTTTTTCCTTTTCGTTTCTGCAATAAAATTGACAGCTGAAGTACCACCCACCGGTGCTCATGTAAACAAAAATAGATTCACATGTATGTACGTCTGCTGCTCAGTAAAATCGAGAAAAAATAATAGTGACTCTTAATAATCTGATGATCATGGTATAAATAAAATATACCCAAAGTAGCTTGGTCTACTAAATATTCACCACTTGTGGTGAAGTGGTGTTAACCACTTGCCGAAGGCTCATGGTTAACACCACTTCACCACTCGTGAACATTTGGTACACCAAGCTACTATGGGTAGTTATGGATGCTTTATTAACATGAGATAATGCATGTTTGTTAATTTTTGGTATCTTCTGAGGTAAACGCATTTAAAATCGTAATAAATCATTACTGCTTTCATTTCACTCTTCGCGATGCGACGAGCGATAAATTTAGACAAGTTTGCATTTAGGTCAACTTGGATGCAGTTCCACTGTAGGTGAAAATTTTAACCATTGAAATCACATCGCTGGTGTGTTCACCACGGTTGTTGTGTAAAGCTAAAATTTATGTCATAGGCTTTTTATAATAAGAATTAAATACTTATTTGTTAGAATATCTATAACTGGAGCACAAACGAATATCTATCTCTTTGAGTGAAGGAACATCACATTACATCAAGGAGTGGTTGTCTTTGCTCAAACTCCACAAAGAATGGGTAAATAAACAGACCACAACAGCCTCAAACTCCTCACAGAATTAGACTGCTGGCCCAAGAGCTTGCATTTCCTAGTTTTATTTTTCATGACATCATTTTAACATTTCTGGTGCATTCCAGTTAAGCTTTTAGTATTGAAGGTAAGTAAGGAATTATAATCATTTTCATATTTCTGAAAGTTTCTATGATCACACATTTTATCAATTTGTTAAAAACGTTGAACGTAAAAAGCTACAGGTTAAAATATTAATGCTTTACTAAATGAATCAGCTGCATCTCTACACCTAACTCTTAACCCGCTGAGTATTTTCTAAATATTTTTCATCAAATCTAGTCATGGCTTCTGTAAAGCAGTCATGACTAGATTTGATGAAAAATTCATCTAACTTTATCTCAAGGAATCAGTGGTGAAAAAATCTGTTCTGTTTTCTGGAGATACATCTGATTAAATGTGCCCAAATTATTCTTACATCAGTGATGAGAGAAATTCTGTTCTAGGCAAGAATATCCACCAGCAGCAAGCAAGGAGTTAATTGGAGTTAATTCACAAATTGTACATTTGAAAAAAAAAAAAATTTCCAAAATTTGGAACAACTATGTTGTTTTTCAGAAATTTTAAAAAAATCTTTCGATTTTTAAATATTTCAAATAAATTTGTACATCATCAGCTCTGGGTAAAGGTTTAATACCCGTTGTTTACTGAATATGCACTTTTTCAGTTCATATCAAATGTTATTGTTTAGGTAGATACAATACAGCTGCCATGGACAGGTCACTTTCCATGGGTGGGCAATATTTCCACGGATGTAGTAATATTAGATTCCAAACACTGATAATAGGAATAATCATCAAAAATTTAATTAATGAAGCACCGGGTACAACTTGCTGCTTCAATAATTAAAATTTTGATGATGATAATTTTTATTACCTGGTAAATGCATGTGTGGACATTACTGCCCACGCATGGATTATGACCAATACACAGTGACTGAACTGTGCCATATTCTATAAAATCAAGCCTCAAAGAGATAGAATTTTTATTTTCCATTCCCGAAAATTAATTTCCCAGTTATTACCCTGCTCAGAACATGGAAGTACATGCACAGACAACAAAATGCTTTCAACAACACCCCTGTGAAGAGATTTCCACAATTTTCTGATTATGAAATTGCAGTGAAAAAATAATGTCAATAGATAAAATCGTCACCCCTCAGTCAGCCACATCCCTGTCAGCTTTCGGCCTCGAGGGATACCGCTGACTTTGGGTAGGTAAAAACCCATACTATGTGAACAGACACAGGGTAACTAATAGTCCTTATTCATGTTAATATTTTTAGTTTGCACATGAAAAAGTTTGTGACACGTTGTTGGAAAGGACTTTATGAGAACTTTCCAATAGTTTGTCAATGACCAACAGCACATCATCAGCTCAGAGAAAATTGTGGGGGTGCTAAAGCGTCTGTCAGAAAGAGAGTTGTCATTCTTGCACTAACTACTACTGGTTGGATTTGCAGTATTGTAAACATTATGACTCGAATTGATAGCACTGATTAGCAGATTGTCAAATTTTGCCTGATGATGAATACCACGGAATACCTTGGGACCCCTACATTAACTCACACCAGTTGGGAATGGGTTGGTGGAGTGGGGTCCCGAGGTGTTCTCCCCTGGGAAAAATGTGCATGGCAATCAATATGATATCACAATCAACATCAACATTGGCTCATACACTGCACATCACACAAATGAACGACATGACAGTTGAAAACTTTGTTGTTGTACAGTACGGCCACTTTCCACAGAGTGGGCAGTACTTCCACGGATGCAATAAATATACCAATAACATGATTTTTTAGGGTGTTATGGTTTATTAACGGCCCTACAGAAATGATTAACAGTCCAAGGGTCTATCGTCTCAGGCCGCTAATAGACCCTTGGGCTGTTAATCATTTCTGTAGGGCTGTTATGGTTTATTAACGGCCCTACAGAAATGTTAATCATTTCTGTAGGGCCATTAATAAACCATAACGCCCGACAAAAATCATGTGATTTCTATTATTACCACTAATAGGGGAGGACAATCAAGTAACCTCAAAATAACTCCAAGTCAGTTTTAATGTGATCAAAAGAAGCCAAAGTAATTGAATATTCATGAGTTGTCGAAGTTTAATTTTGGAAGTTTTTTGAAAACAAGTACAAAATAACTGATGTTAAAAATCCAGGATCAGAGTTTGGCAGCTTCAAAAACAGAATGATACATAAATATGCTCACATTATATGACTATTTGGCCCCTTATGTTTCAGTAAATAGGTTATATTTGGTGTAATCACCTCAAGTAACTGCTGTGAGATTTGTTTACCTCGCACAGCATCCGAACTTACAAAGCAGAAACAGAAGATTGGGAATGGGAGGTAATTCGATTACTTGACATTTCGGGCCTCGAGCGCTAATGGGAAGAAAAACCCATTAGCGTCCCAGCACGTCACTTGATGACCTGAGCATTTAGCACCTATTAATGCCCAGGAAATTAGCGATAATGGCCTAAGGAATGCCTGCTAAAGTGGTAATAATATTAGATTCCAAACACTAATCATGGAATAATCATCAAAAATTTAATTAATGAAGCATCAGGTACAACCTGGTGCTTCATTAATTAAAATGTTGCTGGTTATGATTTTTATTACCTGGTAAATGCATGCATGGACATCACTGCCCACACATGGATTATGACCAGTTCATGGCGACTGCACTGTAATTATGACACCCAATTATGCGATAGACTTTTTCCTTTCGTGTGATCGCAGTTTTGCTAACGTCTGTTTACATTGTGATTCAATTGAATAATCCATATTGCTGTCTGACTGCTAAAAAAAGTCTGTATAGGCTCTATCGATAATTAGGTTATCTCCACCTGATACAGTGAACCCTTCTGAACTGTGGAGACTAATATGAATTACGTCTGGTTGGATTGTCATATTCCATCAAGTTGATGAGACCAGATCAGCCAGATCAACCACGATGCCTTAGGCATCGTGGTTGACCTGATTGACCTGGCCTCATCAACGAAAACATAGAATGCTTGCCTGTCATAATATGTTTGTTGTAAGACAGTGAATATTTAGCATTGCAAAGCCTTCTTGCTCTCAAGGGATGAAATACACCACCACCCTTTCTATTCTACAGATTATGAGGCCCAAGAACATGAACTTTTGATGGCAGAGAAATAATTACAGAAATTAAAAATAAAATAAAATTGTTGCCGCTGGGGACACGGTGGCACTGCGGTAACCATTTCTCGTCAGATCACTGAAGTTAAGCAATGTTGAGCCCGATTACTCGTTGGATGGGTGACCATCTGAGCAATCGGTTTGGACATCCGTGTTGTGTCCTTGGGCAAGGCACTTCACTCCGTTTGTCCATATGGGGACACGATGATGCTGTGTACTAAGGTGTACTGCACGTCGATGGTGTGCATGTCTTCAACCAGTCTAACTCTGCCTGTGCTGCAGTGCCGAGTTACGATGTTGGGGAGCTGGCAGCTGCTCGTCATTGCTTGGTGGTTCTCTCTGGGTATCTGGCTTCCTCCACCCGTAAAACTGTCACCAACACGATATGACCTTGGCTGCTAAAGTGTCATTAAACCCTAATAAATAAGTAAATAAATAAATTGTTGCCGCAAAAATCTTCAAATGTCAGTAATGTCACATAATCCTCATTTGAGACGATTATGATATGGAATTGAAAATGCTACAAATCTTGTTTTTTTCGGTGAGCTGGAATTGATTGGCAGACTACAGCATCAGTGAGATGCTATTTTTCTTACAATAGGCTAGGTTATTCTGAGCACAGTGGGCTGATTTTATTTTTTTTTGGTATTTGTACCATTTAATTTGTCTGCCACCTGTCATATAAAATATAATTCATTGTTTACTGGACATCTTTCAGTCTCAGCTTTACCACCAAGTCCTACAAAAGAGAAGAGTAAAGAACTGTCTACTGGTGCTGTGATTGGAATTGTCATTGCCATATTTTTTATCCTGTTCATTATTGTTGATGTTACCTGTTACGTAACAAGTAAATGTGGCATTTTAAACCTGATTGTTGAAGCTGTGCAAGAACGTCGCACCCAAGGCAAAGATAAACACACTGATGTTGAAGCAGGAGACAGGTATGAGATAGTAATAATAAGTTGTTACACTCAATTAGACATCTCTGTTAATTGCACATATTTGCTCACTACCAAATCATTTTTGAATATGTCAGAATCCATTTAATTGAGTAGCAACGTTGCCAGTGACAAATATTCAATTAACAGAGGTATTCAGTTAATAGGAATTCATCCATTTTCCTGTATTCTAGTGAACTGAGTATTTATTCTATATCTACACATGTAATTTACCACTGGTGAGCTGAGTCAAACAAGACATTGATTAAATGCCAACATTGCACATACTTTTTCGACAAGCTTTGACCAATTAATTAGGTCTATAAAAGAGTTCAAAATCTGTGACTCAGGCCCTCCTGCATGGTCATTTTGGCTGCAGCATGCTCTCTTTTTATACGCCCGTTTTGAAAAAAACGGGTCATATTATGGTATACTGCTGTCTGTCCATCAGTCCATCCGTCCATCTGTCCATCCATCCACACGTCGTACAATAACTCGAAAACACTTTGAGCAATTTTTATGATTTTGGCCTGAGAAACAGAAGATCTACTTTGTGGGGGGTAAATGTGGGGAATTCAGTGGTTGCCAGAGAAATTCTTCAATAGATCACAAGCTTTTTCTTTCAATAACAGAAGTTGATTCTATAACTTATATGTAATTAACTTGTCACCCAACAACATACACAATTAACTGTGTTTTGTCCTTGGGCAAGACACTTTATCCCGCTTTCCCACATAGGGGCATGGTGGCTTTGTATACTAAGGTGTACTGCACGTCGATGGTGCACTTGTCCTCGACCAATGCTAACCCTGCTTGCATGGAGTTAGTACGTTGGGGAGACTGGCAGTTGCTCGCCATTGCTCGGTGGTTCTCTCCGGGTACTCTTGCTTTCTCCACCCATAAAACTGTCCAACATGAGGTGGTCCCAGATGTCAAAAGTGTCGTCAAAAAATCCATAAATAAATAAATAACACACATAATATCAAAATTTATTATTTTAATTATTTGTTATCAGTATTCAGAGATAATAAGTCTTAATTCCTAGATTCCCAAGTCTTAATTCAAGAGATAACTTCGAAAATAATTTTTTAAGTGTGGTTCTAATATGCTTCTGTATAAATCAGATATAATTAAAGGAAATTAAATTGTATCATCATAACTCATTCTTGTTTCTATTTTCTTTCTACTTCTAGTGACAAAAAAGAACCACTTCTACCTGGAGATGCTAAAGGTGAAGGAGAGGCTGAAGAAGGAAAGTAAGTGATAACTGATATTGATGCTGTCTTATTTCATCATTTTTAATGCCAAAGTGGATTTGAGAATTCCAGAATTTGATAGCTCATTACAGGACTTCTGCTGGAAAAAAAGGCATCTGTGTTTGTATTTTGGAAAATTTTGTGTTATTTAGAAACCATTTAAATGTTTCTTCAAAACAAATTAATGGTTTTCTCTTTCACCAAGTCCATGTAACATTTCTCTGATTTAAATGTTACAATGCAAAAAATTAATTTAAAGTGTGACTGGAATTTAACCGATTCAACACTGGCACCCTGGTTGGTGTCATCACGTACAACACCTTATATTGCCAAATCAGAGAATCCAGGACTTAAATTTCATCTAAATTTGGGAGAATCCATTTGGATTCTTGCAAAAATGGTTGCAAGAATCCATACCTACTATGAATGTCCCAGGATCCAATGTTGCCACCATGGTTGAACCCCTGTTGTATACTCATAACACATGTTAACCCTTTACCCCTTTAATTTTTAAAACATAAATTGAATTTAATAATTTTATAAAAAATAAACAATATCTACCAACAAAAACTTAAATGACAGTCTTATTTGTACAATTTTATTGACAAAGTGTCAGGATATTTCAGGTCATGTTACCCTTGTATTGGTTAATGTGCTGCCACTAGATTAGGCAAAGGGTTAATTGACTCAATTTTTCTCACGTGAATCCTTGCAGAGGTACAGCGAGAATCTACATGGATTCTCGCTGGTTTTGTTGCACAAATCTTTGTGTGAAATGATTCTCAGAGATTCTCATTGAAATATAAGTGCTGTGTTGATTTTAAAACAGAAATTTTAGGCTAAAGAAAATTAATCTTTTGATTCTCAGGCAGCGGCGCATTCCTTTATTTGGCCAACATGCACTCTGCAATAATTTGTAATAGAACAAATTTGTATAAACAAACTATTATTTACATTTGACTGAATATGAAACATGAGTAAGGAAAATGCTGGCTTTTGTACTGGTACCCCAATTTGTTAAAAGGCCTGATTGTGGCTTCTAGCACTCAACCAATTTAAAAACTCCTTATTTTTTTTCATCTCCATTTTAGTTCTGCATTGATTTGTATTGTATGATCACTGTTATAAAAAAAAAAAAATATCAGTGAAATCAACATGAAATCTCTAGCATTTAATTTTTGGCTCTTACAACAGGATTTTAGGCATCGGCGACCATTCCACCAGAAATAAAAAATAAAAACCACCCGCCCTCATTCGTTTATTAAAAAAAATGCCTGAGAATCAATTATTTAATTTTGTTTGGCTTTACTACTGGAGATGCATTATTAACAAAAAAATATCTTTCATAACAGCTATACAACACATACAACACCTTATATGGCAAAATCCATTTTGCATTTGCAGGGGGGTTCAGTAATAATTTCATAAAAAGTAGTGATCATCGCAACTGATATATTATCCACCTGAAGGGAAAGGATATAGTGAAAAGCTCCAACCATCCATCTGACCTTCCATTCTTCTGTCTTTCTGTCCATCCATCCATTCATCTTTCCATCTATCCAATAACTGTGATAACTTTAACAATAGTTAATAGGTATTAATTTGTTTTATAACAAGCTATCAACTGAAAGTAGAATACGTTTTCATTTTTTCAAATTCAATAAAAAAAACTTTCTACAATCCATTCATAAGCTGTGTTTAAAAGCTTTTTGAGAATATTATGTGCTTGCTTTGGACATTACTTTGGGTAAAGAGTTGCTACAGATGAAATTTACACTTAGGCTATGTGGCTCAGTAGGTAGAGTGCAGGCTGCAAGCCGAGAGGTCCTTGGTTTGAATCCCTTTTGCGGCAATCGCATTCTTTCCTTGGGCAAGACAAGGCGTACTGCACATCGATGGTGCACTTGTCTTCAACCTATGCTAACGTTGTGTGGAGTAAGTATGTTGGGGAGCTGAAAGTTGCTCACCGTTGCTTGGTGGTTCTCTCTGGGTACTCCGGCTTCCTTCACCCGTAAAACTGTCATGGTTATGATTAGCCACAGTGCAGAAATATGTGACCTTAAACATCAATAAATAAATAAATAAATCATACTCTTAGACTGTACAGTGCACAGTTAATCCTTTACCTAACTCACTATTTTTAAAAAGTAATAAATTTCACATTTTTCGTAAACAAATTTCACTATCTTTCAATTAAACCATACAAATAAGGATATTATTAGAACCAGCTCAACGAGCTGGTTCTAATGATGTCCATATTTGTATAGTTTTCTTGAGAAACCTCCGAGATAGTTTAGGCTGTGGTAGGCTTAATCTGGTTAATTTCCTGGCCGTATTTAGCTGCTATGTTAGGCAAAGGGTTAATAATGAAAATTCTTTATAACCAGAAAGTTTGACTAACCTTGTGCAATGCACAAGATTAGTCACACTTTTAGGCTATTAAAAAATTGCAACTGCCTTATAACACACTTCATAAAATGAACACTCACTAATGCTGAAAAATGCACAGGGTTAGTCGGTTACATGTAACCTATTGTACAGGATTCAAGCAATTAATGGAATGCGTATACTGGATTGTGGAAATATTTAGCTCAACTTTGGCGAAGCCAAATTTGAGGTATTGCCATGGCACGTCGTCCGTCTGTCCGTCCATTGCGCCGTACACACGGCTCGGGCTAGAGGTCGTATTTATAAACCGATCTTTACAAAACTTCGTGGGTACCTTTGTTATCACTATGAGATGAGAACGAGTGTTTTTGGATCTGGTGCAAAATTTAAGACGGCCTCTGGCAGCCATTTTGTACCAAAATTAGGTGCAATCAGATTTTTGCACAGAACTTCCATATGAAAGCTCCGATTTGAATAATTTTTTTGTATGAATGTTTAGTACCATGGGGTACATCACATATAATACGAGTTTTTTTCTCGTGCGTAAATTATGCAAATTAGACTAACTTTGATTTATTTAGTGTTACTTTCAGCACTGTAACTGTAAATGCCAATACGGCTCGGGCTAGAGGCCCTATTTATGAACCGATCTTTAGAAAACTTCTTGGGTACCTTTGTTATCACCGTGGGATGAGAACGAGTGTTTTCGGTCCGGTCTGAAATTCAAGATGGCCGCTGGCGGTCATTTTGTACAAAATTAGGTGCAATCAGATTTTTTGCGCAGAACTTCCATATGAAAGCACTGATTTGAATAATTTTCTGTGTGAATGTTTAGTACCATGGGATACATCACATATAATACGGGTTTTTTCTCGTTCATAAATTATGCCAATTAGACTAACTTTGATCTATTTAATGTTACTTTCCGCACTGTAACTGCAAATGCCAATACAGCTCGGGCAAGAGGCCGTATTTATGAACCGATCTTTATGAAACTTCTTGGGCACCTTTGTTATCACCTTGGGACGAGAACAAGTGTTTTTAGGTGCAGTCCAAAATTCAAGATGGCTGCCGGCGGTATTTTGTTCCAAAATTGGTGCAATCAGTTTTTTGTACAGAACTTTTGTATGAAAGTTCTGATTTGAATAAATTTCTTTATGAATGTTTAGTAACATGGAATACATCACATATAATACAGGTTTTTTCTCGTGCAAAAATTATGCAAATTAGATTAACTTTGTTTTATTCAGTACTACTTATACACAGTAAGTGCACATGTCAATACGGCTCGGGCTAGAGTCTGTATTTATGAACTGATCTTCACGAAACGTCTTGGGTACCTTTGTTATCACCTTGGGATGAGAACGAGTGTTTCTGGGTGCGGTCCAAAATGAAAGATGGCTGCCAGTGGCCATTTTGTACCGAAATTAGGTCCAATCAGTTTTTTGTACACAACTTCTATACGGCTCAGGCTAGAGGCCGTATTTATGAACCGATCTTTACGAAACTTCTTGGGTACCTTTGTTATCACCGTGGGACGAGAACGAGTGTTTTGGGGTGCAGTGCAAAATTCAAGATGGCCACCAGCAACCTTTTAGTATCAAAATTAGTGCAGTCAGTTTTTTGTACAGAACTTCTGTATGAAAGTTCTGATTTGAATAAATTTTTGTAGGAATGTTTAGTAACATGGAATACATCACATATAATACAGGTTTTTTTCTCATGCAGAAATTATGCAAATTAGATGAACTTTGATTTGTTCAATGCCACTTATACACAGTAAGTGCACATGTCAATACGGCTCACGCTAGAGTCTGTATTTATGAACTGATCTTCACGAAACTTCTTGGGGTACCATTGTTGTCACCTTGTGACAGGAACAAGTGTTTTGGGGTGCCTTTGTTATCACTGTGCTATAAGAACAAATATTTTTGGGTTCAGTCAGACCCACTCTGGGACTCAAAGATTTCTTTTCTAGTTTAGTATCTAACTGTCGCCCACCTTTACAATACTTTACCTACACATTTGTTACAGGCTACGGTCAGCATTTATGTACAGACTGTTACAATACTTTACATGTACCTTTGTTATCAGGTCATTACCTAGATGTTTGTCATTGCTGTGTCACATACTATACATGTACATGTCTTAAACACGTTGAGCTACAGTGTCATTGACACTTTCATTTTAAAGTGAATTCTAAAAATGAAAACATATTCTGTTTTCAATTTATAACTTGTTTTATATCAACAATGTCTTGGACAAATTCAATAACCACCAACATTTGATAAAAATCAAGGTAGTTAGGCCAAAAAAAAGTTAAAAATCTGTTTCGCAGCCCCCATCCTCCTCCCCTGTCCTTTTGGCTGCCGCATGTTCTCATTTTATAACCGATGCAAACTTTAAAAAGATAGAAATTAAATGGTTTATGTCTGATATTTTACCCAAATTAATAAAATTGATAAATTTGTGCCTTGAGTGCTAATGTATTGTAAAACTTCTTGCACTCAATCTATTCTGTAGATTATGAGGCCTAAAACAAACCATATATGAAAACATAAAACAAACAAAGAATATGAACTTTTTATGGCAAAGAAATAATTACAAAAATAAAATAAAAAATTGCCCGCCCAAATGCAATTTTACCCAAAATGGCCTGAGAAACAGATGATCTACTTTGTGAGACCTTATCATTGTAAAATAACTACATATATAGAAGATCTCTAATGAGTTGTGACCTTACATTAAATTTTTGTACCGAGTGCACTAAAATTAATTTGAACAGAGGTTTACCAAGGTTCTGGTGGATTTTAGTAAACAAGGTTCAGAATTTTCATGTCAAATTGTGACAAATTTGAGATTTTTTTTATCACATAATGTGTAATTCGAACTTTTACCTAACGTAATGGCTAAACTAGCCAGCACTATTCTCAAAAAGTGCCGAAAACATGTTATTTTTTAAACTTTTGTCTTGGAAATGTAGCTTATGACCCCTCATTGGAACCAGCTCAAAGAGCTCATTCCAGTGGGGGGTCATAAGCTATGTTTCCACGGGAAAAAAATGAAAATGTTTAGTTATACAAGAAATTTTGTTTTTTGCCAACTGTCATCTGCTATTTGTATTAGGTAAACATTTAACTCTTTGTATGCTGCTGGCAGATATTCCTGCCCAGCCCAGGATTTCTCTTGTCACTGACATAAGTATAATTTGGGCATATTTAAACATATTTTTCCCTGTAAATTAAATGGATTTTTTCACCAATGATTTCTTGTTATATTTAGATTAATTTTTCATCAACTCTAGTCATGGCTGCTTTACAGAATTGATGAAAAAATATTTTGAAAATACTCAGTGGGTTAAGAGTTAATGAAATATAAGAGAAGATTAATTTAATTCTGCTTCCAAAACTAACTTACTTAACCCTTTACCCAACGTAATGGCCAAAACCGGCCAGCACTATTCCCAAATATCGCAATTAATTTTCAAAATATTTTCATTTTTTGTCTCAAAAACATAGGTTATGACCCCTCGTTGGAAAGAGCTCTTCGAGCTTGTTCCAACGAGGGGTCATAACCTATGTTTTTGAGACAAAAAATGAAAAAAATTAGTTATTCAAGAATTTTTTTTGCAAATGTCGTCTGCTTTTCATGTTAGGTAAAGGGTTAAAACATTATGATGTTGACTTCTGACATCATTCCCGTATTAGATATGTTGTGAATGATATTAAACTAAATGAGCTATTTGGTGGTGATTATGTGATAAATAATAATTGAAACAGCCAAGAAAATATTCACTAGCTATCTCTCAGTTCATCATGTCACCTTTCTTTGAGTTTGATTTCTTTTTCAAATTACTTGTTTCAAAACATATATTCTTTATTAACCCTTCACCTAACATGAAAAGCAGATGACACTTACAAACAAAATTATTGAAAAACTAAGTTTTTTCATATTTTGGCATCAAAAACATTGCTTATGACCCCTCATTGGAACGAGCTCAACAAGCTCGTTCCAATGAGGTGCCATAAGCTATGTTTCTGAGGCAAAAAATAAAAAATAATGAAATTGAATGGCAATTTTTGAAAATAACGCTGGTGGGTTTTGGCTGTTAAATTGGGTAAAGGGTTAAATGGATAAAACAACAAAGAAAAAAATGAAGCCCTCAAAGAAAATGTACAAAATATTTTTGAATTAACCCTCTGTACACTGATGTAAAAATTCTGAAATTTCAGGCAGCAAATTTTTCTGATAAGGAATATACAGTACAGCCACCGTGGACTGGTCGTAATCCACGCATGGGCAGTGATGTCCATTATATGCATTTACCAGGTGATAAAAATCATCATCAACAAAATTTTAATTAATGAAGCACCAGGTTGTACCCTGTGGTTTTTGTAATTATTCCCGTAAATAGTGTTTGGGATCTAATATTATTACTTTTGTGGAAATATTGCAGACCTGCGGAAAGTGACCAGTCCATGATGGCCATTCTGTAACCAATTCAGTCTTGTTGATAAAGCTTGTTGAGATTTTTAGCTTAACTTGACAGTCAAGATAAGTTATTGCCATCACGCGTACGGAAGTCTGTTAGACTGTGAGTCTGTTCACATTTTCCTTTAGCACAGACTACACCCTATAGTTCTTGTCTGATCGTCACAAAATTTTCTATGCAGGTTTGGAGTCATGTCTAGATGATAACGTCCCCTTTTGGTCATGATCTGTAAACCGTGATGGCTGCCCAAGCCTGAAACCCAAAAACTTTTAGCACAGTCTGCAGGTCGTATTTAATATGGAGGGATTTCATTGTAACTTGGAAGGATGACTCCGTAAGATGTCTAGATGAGAACTTCCCCATTTGGTCATGATCTGTCAACCGTGATGGCTGCCCGAGCCCAAAACCTGAAAACCTTTAGCACAGTCTACAGGTCGCCTTTATGGAGGGATTTCATTGTAGCTTAGTTGGATCACTCCATATAATGTCTAGATGAGAACGTCCCCTTTTGGTTGTCATCAGTCAACTGTGATGGCTGCAGGGGCCCGAAGCCCGAAAACCTTTAGCACAGTCTACAGGTCGTATTTATGAAGAGATTTGTGGCTCAGTGGTAGACTGTTGGACTTCTGTGTTAGAGGTCCCGAGTTTGATCCCCGTCCGGGATGACCCACATTGTGTCCTTTGGCAAGGCACTTTATCCTGGTTGCCTATATGGGAGCATGATGACGCCATGTTCTAAGGCATACTGCACGTCGATGGTGCACATGTCTTCAACCGCTGTAACCCTACTTTAGTGGAGCTTGAACAGTTAGAATGTTGAGGTGCTGACATTTGCTCAGTGGTTCTCTCTGGGTACTCCAGCTTCCTCTACCTGTAAAACTGTCACAGTCATGATTAGCCATTGTGCATACGTATGTGACCTTTAATCACCAATAAATAAATAAATAAATATGAAGAGATTTTATTGTAACTTGGTAGGATGACTCCAGATAATGTTTAGATAACGTCCCCTTTTGGTCACGATCGTTCAACCATGATGCCTGCCAGCGCCCAAAACCTGAAAGTCTTTAGCACAGACTACAGGTTGTATTTATGAAGGGATTTCATTGTAATTTTGTAGGATGACTCAGTATAATGTCTAGATGAGAACGTCTCCTTTTGGCTGTGATGGGTCAACCGTCATGGCTACACAGGCCCGAAGCCCAAAAACCTTTAGCACAGTCTAGAGGCCATATTTATGAAGGGATTTCATTATAGCTTGATAGAATACTCATTTTGGAATAATTGCATTGTAACTTGGTAACTTTGGTTGACATACATTAACCCACCCCTCAATTCTTTAGTACAGTCTACACCTCAAATTATTTTTATTGGAAACACAGCATGCAGGAACAGACATTAACATATTCTAACATTCCAGAGCTTGTCTGGCTCGTTCCAATGAGCGTTCACATGATATGGTTTTGTTGAAATTTTTTTTTAAATTATAAAAAATGATATTTAGAATAATAAATTTTGATATTGTCTGCGTTGGGTAAAGGGTTAAACAGGATATAGTTGATTAAATTACCAGTTCAACAAGTTCAAAATAGCATCATTGAAGAGATTTCCAGGTAAAAAAAGAGTTATGCTGCAGATTTTTAAGGATGAGGGAGGTGCCTGAGAAACAAGAATATTTTTTTAACCTTTTGTCACCATACATTCAAAACAAAAAAGTAATAGAAATTCTGAAGTATTTATTCTAAGATCTCAAGGATTTAAATTCTTCAGAACCCTGACTTTTACAAACATCAAAATATCCCACAAAGCGAATACAAATTTACATTATCTTGATTTTGACAAACTCCTTGCAAATTTTGTAACAATTTATTAGCCAATAGCTTTATTATGCCCGACTCCCAAAGGAGGATTCTCTAGTGGAGACCTCCATCTGTCTGTCTGTCCGTGTGTCTGTACAAACATTTTGGATTGTAATTTCAAAGCCATCTATCGGATTTGGATCTCCTTTGGTATGCAGATAGACCCAGATGGAAGAAGATATGTGCACAAGGAATGGGTTCCAACCAATAAGTTTTCCCAGAGTTATGTCCCTTTTTCACTCTTTTGACTTAGAAAAAAAATTTCCACCTCTGTATTGCATTCACTGCTTGTTGGATTTGAAAACCACTTTTTTGATCAAATCATAATTTTAGGGGTTACTTGTGGATGACTAGACAATTCTTCCTTTCCATTTTAGTCCAGCCAGCCAATTCAATATAGCTGCCATGGCATTATGACACCGTCGGGGGCATATGCCATGCTTTGCATTGCTCTTGTGTGAATATAATTTCTTTATAAAATATATTGACTTTTTACAGTGAAGCAAAGGAGACAACAGTTGACATAGAGCAAGGAGATAAGGGTAAGGAGTTGGAGCCTGAGGATAAAGAGAAGATAGGTGAAGAGCTGGAGCCAGAGGACAAGGACAAGAGAGGAGATCCTGAGATTGAGAAGTCTGATTTCAAGCCGGAAGAAGAAGAACCTGATACAACAGAGTTTGTAAGTGACAGATAATTACCCAGTTACACCTATAGTCTAAAAATCAATACAGTGGAGCCCACTTAATTGGATATCTCTTAATTGAATAACCCTGTTAACTGAATATAAATTCCCAACACAAACCCATTTACCATAGCCCCGGTACAAATTTGACCTGTTAATTGAATATAGGTTTTAGAGTAAACTCCTGTTAATTGAATAAAAAATCTTGTAACCTGTTGAGAAATTACCCTGACTCACTCCAGTTTTCCTTTTTGTATAGACCCATTTGGCCTCAGTACATCCAGTACAGCCATTTAGTGTATTATATCTTGTTTGACAGAGCTCATGGAGCTCTGTCAAACAAGATATAATAGAATAAATACTATTTTTATCTCCAGAATACAGGAAAGTGACACAATCCCTGTTACTTGAATACTCCTGTTAACTGAATAATTTCCATTGGCAAAGTAGCTATTTAATTAACAGGACTCCACTGTACAAATCATTTAACCCTTTTTTGAATCCTTTAAGTCAAAAGAAAAAAGCTCCCTCACTGAAATTAAACCCCTTCATTAAACGTTTTTATTGGCTTCCAAAATCAATATGAAATCATGAGACTTTAAACTCATGTGCTATGTTCTGCAGGAAATAATTCAAATATTATGCAGACAATATTTATTTTTTGAAAAAGGTGCATACATATAACTAAACACAAATGTATTGGATATTTTGTATTATTAACTGGTAGACCGCTAAATGTTTCTTCGTTGCCAGAATTTATTTGTATGTCCAAATATAGGCTTCATGCTCAACCAGGTAACAAATATAAAAAATAAAAGCCTCCCTTCCTCATTGATTTGAAAAATTAATTGCTCGAGAACCAAATGTTTTTTTTTGTTTGACCTTATCTCACATGTCTAGAAGATGATGCAGAAAAAATCACGAATAACTCAAAATTTTCATTTTTAGCTTAACTTGACAAAGTCAAGATAAGCTATTTCCATCACGCATGCGGAAGTCTGTTAGTTTGTTCACATTTTCCTTTAGCACAGGCCACACCCCGCAGTTCTTGTCCGATCATCACAAAATTTCATATGCAGGTTTGAGGTCTGGATGAGAACGTCCCCTTTTGGTCGCGATCAGTCAACTATGATGGCTGCCCGAGCCCAAAACCTGAGAACCTTTAGCACAGTCTACAGGTCATATTTATGAAGGTATTTCATTGTAACTTGGTAGAATTACTCTGTATAATGTCTAGATGAGAACATCCCCTTTTGGTCATGATCTGTTGACTGTGATGGCTGCCCAAGGCCGAAACCCCAAAACTTTTAGCACAGTCTACTGGTCGTATTTAATATGGAGGGATTTCATTGTAACTTGGTAGGATGACTTAGTATGAATCTAGATGAAAACTTCCCCATTTGGCCACGATCTGTCAACCATGATGGCTGCCCGAGCCCAAACTCCAAAAATCTTTAGCACAGTGTACAGGTCGTATCGATAGAGGGATTTCATTGTAACTTAGTAGGATGACTCCATATAATATCTAGATGAGAACATCCCCTTTTGGTTGTGATCGGTCAATTGTGATGGCTACTTAGGGCCAAAGCCCAAATACCTTTAGCACAGACTACAGGTCATATTTATGAAGTGATTCCATTGTAACTTTGTAGGATGACTCAGTATAATGTCTAGATGAGGACGTCCCCTTTTGGTTGCAATGGGTCAACCATGATGGTTACACAGTCCCAAAACCCGAACACCTTGAGCACAGTCTACAGACCATATTTATGAAGGGATTTCATTGTAACTTGATAGGATGACTCATTTTGGAATAATTTCACTGCAACTCGGTAACTTTTGTTGACATACATTAACTGTGAGGGCCACATTAACCCACCCCTCAATTCTTTAGTACAGTCTACACCTCAAATTATTTTTAGCTCATCTTGACAAAGTCAAGCTGAGCTAATCTCATCGCTTGCCGTCCGTCGTCCATCAACACCATGTTTTGGTCTTCTCCTCCAAAGCCACTGGGCCAATTCAAGTGAAAGTTTGTGTGAGTGATGGTCCCAAAGGGGCATTTCATTTTTGTTTAACTCAGCATGCCCAGCCCCACAGGGAGGGAGTGGGGGAAAATGCTCCAAAATATTTTTAAAATCTTCTTCTCAAGAACCAGTGTGTACAATGACTTGATATTTGCTATGGAACTTCCATATGAGGTGTAGAATCAATTTTGTTCAAACGAAGTTCGTGAAGTAATATTTGGCTTTGTAATAGGAGGGGTAAGATTTTTGGCCCCGCCCAAAATTTCTGTTTTCTGAACCGATGGTCCGGTATGAACCAAATTTGGTTTGTGGTAGTATTGGGTCATAAGTACTTGACCCATGCAAAAAAAAAAATTCCCACATCCCCATGGGAACCCTGGGAGCTAAATATAGAAATATTTTCAAACGCCCATATTTCCCAAACCCCACGGAACAGAGAGCTTTTATTTGGTATGAAGTATCCTTATGACCAGTAGAATTGAATGGTAAAAAAAAATTGCCATCGGTTATGTTAGGGTGTTCTGTAATGGGCATCGAAAAAATGCTGAGTCAGCATGTTTGCAAAAATTTTTAAAAATCTTTTCTCCAGAACCAATTATCAGAATCTTTTGATAATTGGTATACAGCATTCATAGGGGAGTCAGATAAAAGTTTGTTGAAATAAAGCTCATTGGTTCATATTTGGGCTCTCTACAGGAGCCCGAAGTTTTAACATGGGATAATATGGGGAATATTCTTTAAAAATCTTCTTCTTCAGAACCACCAGTCAGAATCTTTTAATATTTGGTATACATCATTGTTATGAGGGTCAGATTCTAGATTGTTCAAACCAAGTCCCTAGGTTAATATTTGGGCTTCCTATGGAAGCCCAAATTTTATCTTTGTTCAATATGGAGGGTAATTTAAAAAAATCTTCTTCAGATCCATCAGTCAGAATGCTTTGATATTTGGTATGCAACATCTCTATGGGGGTCAGATTCAAGTTTGTTCAAATCAGATCCCCAGGTATATATTTGGGCTCACTATGGTAGCTCAAATTTTTACTTAGTGCAATATGAGAAAATTTCTTTAAAAATCTTCTTCTTCAGATCCACCAGTCGGAATGCTTTTATATTTGGTATACAACATCTCTAGGGGGAGGGGGGGGGGGCAAATTCCAGGTTGTTCAATTCGAGTGCCTAGGTTAATATTTGGGCTCCATGAAATTTAACTTAGTACGATATGAGGGAATTTCTTCAAAAATCTTCTTCTTCAGATTCACTTGTCAGAATGCTTTCACATTTGGTATACAACATCTCTAGGGGGGTCAGATTCAAGTTTGTTCAAATCGGATCCATAGGTCAATATTTGGGCTTGCTATGGTAGCCCAAATTTGAACTTAGTGCAATTCAAAGAAATTTCTTTACAATTTCTCTTCTTCAGATCCAACGGTCAGAATGCTTTCATATTCGGTACACAACATCTCTAGGGAAGTCAGATTTAACTGTGTTCAAATCAAGAGCCTGGGTTAATATTTGGGCTCTCTTTGGGAGCCGGAATTGGCCATTTTGCTGAAGAATTAAAAATTTTGTATTCAGTACCCTCTAGAGGTACTAAGATTAATCCACATAGGTTGTATCAAGGGGCTTCATAGGGGAGCTCTACATTTTACTTATGATCAACTGAAGAAAAGGCATGATGCCTAGATTATTTTCGTCACTCCTGAGGGACTCAAGGATTGACAGTGTAACCTATGGAGATGGCTTGCTTAATGTAGACTCATTCTTGGACTCTGTTTAAATTGTGTTCTGTACAAGATGAGCGCTTCAGGCCCCATGGGGCCTCTTGTTTTTGGACATGTAATTGATTTATGCCCGCCAAAAATTTTTCACTTCCTAGGAACTCCAGGAGCAGAAAAAGAAAAAAAAAAATCGTACGATCATATTTCGAATATGAGATAAGAAAAATGTTTGGTATTTGTTATGAAGCTTCCTCAGGAGTAGTGGAATCAGTTAGGATGATTTGTTCGGTTTGTTCAGTGGGTTTCCTACATGCCAACTGAATAATCTTCTTCTTATTAACTACTGGCTGTTATGATTAGAAATTTGATATGCAACCTCTTTTTAGCTCACCTGACCTACTGTTGTCCATCCATCCGTCCATCGTGAACTTTATATTATCGACTTCTCCTCCTAAATCACGGGGCCAAATTGAACTAAATTTGATATGCATGTTCCTTATCATATTTCAATTCAAGTTTGTTCAAATGAAGTTGCCAGGCTCTTTAGGGAGGGAGTGGGAGAAAATGCTCCTAAATTCTAGAAAAATCTTCTTCTCATGAACCAGTGGGTACAATGACTTGATATTTGGTATGAGGCTTCCTTCTGAGCTGTATAATCATGTTTGTTCAAATGAAGTTTGTGAAGCAATATTTGCCTTGGTAATGGAAAGGGCAAGTTTTTGGGCCCCGCCCATCATTTCTATTTTCTGAACCGATGGTCCGATTGGAACGAAATTTGGTATGTGGTATTATTGGGTCATAAGTACATGAATCATGCTAAAAAAAACATTTCCCATCTTCCCCAGGAACTAAAAATAGAATATATTTTCAAACGCCCATATTTCCCAAACCACACAGAACAGAGAACTTTTACTTGGTCTGAAGCATACTTAGGACCAGTAAAATCGACTGATAAAAAAAAATTGCCATTGGTTTTGTAAGCGTGTTCTGTAGGGGAGTGGGGGCCAACAAAAAAATGCTGAGTCCGCATATTTGTAAATATTAAAAAAAAACATCTCCAGAACCACTGATCAGAATCTTGTGATATTTGGTATACAGCATCCATAGGTGGGTCAGATACAAGTATCTTCAATTTAAGTCACTCGGTTCATATTTGGGCTCAATACAGGAGCCCAAATCTTAACTTAGGGCAATATGGGAAATAAGCTTTAAAAATCTTCTTCTTCAGAACTGCAGGTAAGAATGTTTTAATATTTGGTAAACATCATTGTTACGAGGGTCAGATTCAAGTTTGTTTGCATCAAGTCTCTCAGTTAATATTTGGGCTTCCTATGGGGGCCCAAATTTTAACTTATTACAATATGAGAAAATTTCTTTAAAAATCTTCTTCTTCCGATCCACCAGTCAGAATCTTTTCATATTTGGTCTACAGCATCTCTAGGTGGGTCAGATTGAAGTTTGTTCAAATCGAGTTCCTGGGTTAATATTTGGGCTCTCTATTGGGCCCGAATTTTACCTTAGAACAATATGGGGAAATTTCTTTAAAAATCTTCTTTTTCAGATCCACCAGTCTGAATCCTTTCATATTTGGTATTTAATATCTCTAGAAGGGTCAGATTCACCTTTGTTCATATCGGGCCCCTGGGTTAATATTTGAGCTTCTATTGGAGCCCAAATTTGAACTTAGTGCAATATGAGGGAAATTCTTTAAAAATCTTCTTCTGCAGAACCAGCAATTAGAATCTTTTGATATTTGGTATACAACATCTCTAGGGGGGTCAGATTCAAGTTTGTTCAAATCGAGTCTCTGGGTTAATATTTGGGCTCGCTATGGGAGCCAACATTTTACCTTATTGCATCATGAGGACATTTCTTTAGATAATCCTTTTTGTCAGCTTCATCAGTCAGAATGCTGTCATATTTGGTATGCAACATCATAAGGGGGCTCAGATTCAAATTTGTTCAAATCGGGTCCCTGGGTTAATATTTGGTCTCTCTATTGGCGCCCAAAGTTTAGCTTAGTGCAATATGAGGAAGTTTCTTCAAAAATTTTCTTCTTCATTCAGATCCACCTGTCAGAATCCTTCCATATTTGGTATACAACATCTCGGGAAGGGGTGGGGGGGGGGGGGGGCATACTCAGTTTGTTCAAATCGAGTCCCTGTGTTAATATTTGGGCTCTTGTTGGGAGCTTGAATTTTAACTTAGTACAATATGAGGGACTTTCTTCAAGCTCTTTTTCTCCAGAACCACCAATCAGAATCTTTTAATATTTGGTATTTAACATTCCTTGGAAGATCAGAGTAAGTCCCTGCCTTAAAATGTCTTTTGTCTTTGGGGAGGGGGATAGGTGGGGGTCCAAGTTTGTTCAAATCCATTCTTAAGTGGGGTTTTTTTTCCAAAAAATTTGCATTTCAAACTGCAGTGACATAATAACCCTTGGAAGTTTGACAGTGCTGGTCTACAGCTGATAGAATTGGAAGCAGTCAGGAAGACTTATGATAATAATCATCTGACATGGACACTAGAGTTATAAATAATTTCATGACTTCATTCCTCTGTAGTGTTAATGAACCATGACTAACTGAATGTGATCTTCTTTGAACCACTTTATCAGGTGAGCGATTAAGGCCCCATGTTTGTTCAAAAAAATGTTTCTCAGGCAATATTTCCACCTGTCATGGGAGGGGAAAAATTTATAGCCCAACATAAAATTTTGGTTATTGGAACCAGTCAGCTAAGGCTATTAAAAACATTCTTCTTTCTCAGGCATCTCCTTTGTCATAGAAAATCTGCTTCATCAACTTTTTTTTTACCTAGAAATCTCTTCTATGACACTATTTTACACTTGTATGAAAACTATTTAACCCTTTACCTAACATGAAAAGCAGACGACACTTGCAAAAAAAATTCTTGAATAACTAATTTTTTTCATTTTTTGTCTCAAAAACATAGGTTATGACCCCTCGTTGGAACGAGCTCGACGAGCTTGTTCCAATGAGGGGTCATAACCTATGTTTTTGAGACAAAAAATGAAAATATTTTGAAAATTAATTGGCGATTTTTTAGAATAGTGCTGTCCAGTTTTGGCCGTTACGTTGGGTAAAGGGTTAACCAACTATACCTTGTTTGATAGAGCTCACAGAGCTCAGTCAAACAAGATATAGTTGGTTAAATTTTCAACTACAGTATGGAAAATTGTCACTGCTGAAAACATTGGTTGGCCACATAATAGTGTAAGTAGTTCAATTTCTGATTCCAACTATTTTCAGAATTGTTTTGTGAATAATAAAAAAAACAAGCCTCCCTCTCTCATAACAAAATTGAGGAAAAATTGCCTGAGAAACAAGAAATATTTGTTTATAGGCCTAATATGACCCATAATCGGTATGCATAATTCATGGAGGACATGTAATCGATTTGTAGATAACATTTCCCTGCATCCCAATGGGAACCCCAGGAGATGAAGCTCTTCAAGGAACACCATTATGGGGCCCCCATTTAGCAATGGGGAAAAAACACTCAACAATCTTCTCATGAACTGCTGGCTACAAATGATTTGGTCCAGTATACTGTCTCTTTCAAGGCGTAGATTCAATTTTGTTCAAAGAAAGCTCCTCAGGCAAGATTTGGGCATGTCCTAGAAGGGACAAAATTTATTATTATTAATTTAAAGATGATTCTTTCCATGTTGAAACAAATAAAAAATGCTCTCACTGTCCACATTTACATTCTCTCAATTCCCTGTAGAAAACTTGATGAAGATGAGTGTTTTGGGCTCACTTGAGCCTGTGGTTTTTCCATCAGATTGCATTTTGTAGTGTATATTTTTGTTTGACACACCTATTAGAGTAAAACATGGGATTTCTACTGTTCTGCTTGTGCAATAAAAATAAAGTTGTATCACACATATGGTGATACAAAGCATGTTCGATTTTGTTTCCACTGTAAACAGAGACAGAGCATGTCTAAACAAATCATGTCAGTCATTGGTCGAATGCACCGGAGTCGAGATTGCCTGTAAAGTTCCTCATTTAGATTTGTTTATCCAAGATTCAAGTCAAAAATGTACAAAATAAATATAACATTCTTACTGCTTGTTCCTTACAAATACTACACAACTGGTCATATAATGATGGAGTGTACTAAACTTATTAGCTATTTAAAAACGTTTTGTTGTGTTATTTCCCGCCCTTTTGTCAATACCTGAAGTTTGGTCATCGTGACCGTGACACTGATCGATGTCAGTTGGTTTCGACCAATTGAAAGCCGTAAAACTTAAAAAGCATAATTATGGTTGGTACCCCACCAAGTGACAGTGATGTGTTCTTGGCAACAAAGGAAACTTGGCAATTATCCACTTGAAAGGTGCTTTTAGTACAATTTTCGGGTAGAGTGGTTGTTACATGGAAGGTGCGTGATATATACAGAACTGCACATCTGTTTGAATGGGTTAAGAATTATCGCATTTGATTGCTTTGGCCCAGGATATCACTTGAGCCTTAGGCTCTTGTGATATTCTGGGCCAAAGCAATCTCATGCGATAATTCTTAACCCTTTCAAACATATGTGCATTTCTGTATATGTATTGCCTTTGTAAGCAAATTCATAGATTTCAAAGATAACCTTACCCTCTTCTTGATATTAGATTGTTTATCTGTATTGTTCACTAAAGCCAAATCAAAGAGAGCTGCACCTTGTTGGTGAAATATGAAAAAAAGTCCAGGAAAAGGGCTGCAGTTGTGTTGACTGCCCAAATTTGTCTTTGGCACTGATACTTGTAACTGGTAATGTAGTGGCTCAGTGGTTACAGCATTGAACTTCAAACTGAAAGGTCCATGGTTTGATCCCCACCAGGGATAACTGTATTGAGTCCTTGGGCAAGGCACTTAATCCCAATTGTGCCACTACAAAGTATGTGGCGCCGTGTACTGAGGTGTAATGCATGTCGATGGTTCACCTGTCTTCAACCAATGCTAATCCTGCTTGTGTGGAGATAGTAGGTTGGGGAGTCTGACAGTTGATCGCCATTGCTCAGTGATTCTCTCTGGGTACTCCAGCTTCCTCCATCTCTTAACCCTTCACCCAACGCAGACGATATCAAAATTTATTATTTTAAATATCAGTTTTTCAAATTTTTCAAAAAATTTCAACCAAACCATATCATGTGACCCCTCGTTGGAACGAGCTCGACGAGCTCATTCCAACGAGGGGTCACATGATATGGTTTTGTTGAAATTTTTAAAAAAATTAATATTTTTTCAACTGCTGAATTTGCATATTATGTGGGCGGCTCGTTGGGTAAAGGGTTAAACTATCTGACATAGGGTGACCCTGTCCTTCGAAAGTGTTGTTAAGTTCCAATAAATAAATAAATAAATACATAAGTGAGATACTTGTAACTAATTATACTTCATTCACAATCCACTAAGAGCAAGTGGAACATTTTATATATTTTTATGCATTTTGTTTGTTTCAGAATAAAGACACTGAACCAATTGCAGGAGATAAAGATAAGTCATAGAAAACAAGGAGAACAGAAAGAGAAAGAAAGAAAACATGTGTTCTCTTTAGATGGGCAGTCTAATTTTTCTCACAAGAGTATTTTCCTTCTACTATTTGCTCAATTTTGAGACCATTTCATCAAGGTATAACATGGGAAAATATACATTGGTTGTGTGTTCCATTCTGCCCATGTGCTTTTCATGGCATCGGTGTAGTGTACTAAAAGTTGGAGGTCACTATGTAATGTTATTTTTCACAGCTTTTTTTGTATAATGATGAAGTTTTTCTCTCAGAACACAGTTCATAGTTACCGTATACACTAGTCATTAAGATAGAGCCTGTTTGGTCTCAGTAGTATAACTCTCAACTTTCAGAGTATTTTTTAAAATATTTTTCATCAAGTCTAGTCATGGCTGCTCTAAAGCAGCCATGACTAGATTTTATGAAAAATTCATTATAGTTTTACTCAAAAACCACACGTGGAAAAGTTGATTCAATTTACAGGAAACAAAATTGGCTGAGAGTGCAAAATATTACTTATTCTGGTGACAAGAAATTTGCTGTCCTTTGCAGGAATATCAGCCAGAACAATCATACCTTTTGGTGTACAATAGAAGCAAACTTACACAATCTGCCTTTGTAACCCATTACCCAACACAGAGGATATCAAAATTTATTATTTTAATTATGTTTTTTTTTTAATTTTTCAAAAAATTTCAACAAGACCATATCATGTGACCCTCATTGGAATGAGCTCGATGACCGGGTTCCATTGAGGGGTCCCCTGATATGGTTTTGTTGAAATGTTTTCAAAAATCTACTTTTCTCAACTGCTTAATATGTAAATTTATGCGGGCAGTTGCAGCCTCCATCAAGAAATGTAACTCCTAGTTTCCTCGCCTTCTATCATTCATTTTATGAAACTCCATTCATAATTAGGAGGTCTGCGGTACATTTTAGCAGAAAGTAATAGATTGGAATCGGTCAGTTCAAAATTAATTATTGTTGAGCAACATAGAGTGAAAGTCAATCGCAAAGGAGCAGACAGTTGCATATTAAGTAAAAATGAGTTGCCTTTCCCTTGAAAAAGAAAATCTTCACTGTTTCTACAAAAGCTTTCAAAAATGACATTTTTGTTATCAAATACTGCACATTATGTGATTTTGGAGGCAAGGGATGGGGAGACTATCTGCAGTATCCAGTCTTAAGATGGCAGAACTAATGTCTTTTCTTAAAAACTCAAGAATTTTATTTTTCATAGAAAAGTTCAGCCCATGATCTCTTTTTGGAACAAGCTTCATTGACATCTTATGATTTTAAAAATTGAGCTATTTTTGAGCTTTCTTGTTTTTAACTTAAAATTGTAGAACAGCCATTTTTTAGAATAAAAATGAAATTGTTATTTAGTGCTGTGTAGTTTATAGTTATCCTCAGAAAATTTAGTTTATTTTTAATTTCATCCAAGCATTTCGTGTTCAATATATGCAGTGACATTAGTTGGGGATTACATGATATAATCTACTTGGAAAATTAAAAATACAAAACAGTGTGGTGCAGGATATTAGGAAAATTGGCTTTGAACTATGACAGTGTATATGGTAATATTAATGTTTGTGGATGTAACATGGTTACA
This sequence comes from Pictodentalium vernedei, assembly GCA_031216915.1. Lineage (NCBI taxonomy): Eukaryota > Metazoa > Mollusca > Scaphopoda > Dentaliida > Dentaliidae > Pictodentalium > Pictodentalium vernedei. Next base: position 162,655,909 of record CM062288.1, on the reverse strand, counting down.
CCAGTATCGCAATCAGGGGTAGATTCAATTAGATGGACCTGTTTATAAAATCCTGAACAAATTGGGTTGTTAAGTCATGTTACATACTGGAATCAAGTGAACTGGTAGAATTTCCCCATGGAAACCCTGGGAAGTGAGGCAGTGTTTGTTTACTGTTGTAAAAAAGCTCTGTTTTACTGGTAAAATAGGACCCATTAATCAGTGCTTCGGGTGTCAGTCCTCAAAAATGGGCAAAATGGATATAAACAATTGACTAAACTTAACCTTATATCCATGTTGCAGTCACATTTAGCCATTGTACAGAAATGAGTCACCTTAAACACCAATAAATATTTAAATAACTGGTAGCATGCATGGTTAATTTTGGGAGTGAAAATTTGTTTATCCATAATTGTTTCATCACAATTTATTGGACAGTGGCTATTGGCACTCTCCAATAAATTGTAATCATACAGTATTGAATCATTCATCTCAAGCTAATTGTGTCACACATTCAAAGAGTATGAGGCCTTCACTGTCAAAATAACTCTTCTCAGGAGGAGGGGGGCGGGGGGGGGGGGGGGGGGGGGGGCTAATTAATAGTGGCTTGCAGCATTGAGACTGTGGCTCAGTGCTCTGTCATTTGTGTTTCAGAGGTCTGATCTGAATACAGCACCTCTCACATAAGTGTATAGTGCTTAATTGAATGATCCTGTTAATTGAATATGACATTCAAAGACCAAACAGTTTACCATACCTTTGGTTCAAATTTGTCTTTTTAATTGCATGTAGGTTAAAGAGTGAACCCCTGCCTTTATAATGAAAACATTGCGATCTTTTGAAAAATTATATTGGGAGGTCGTAAAATTCTCCAGCTTTCCATACCTCTTTGGCCTCAATTCTTACAATAAAGCATTTATTCTGTTGTATCTTGTTTTACAGAGCTCCCTTAGCTCTGTGAAACAAGATATAATAGAATAAACACTCATTTTATCATAGGAATGTTGAAAAATCAAAACAATTTGGGTTAATTGAATAATACGGTTCCTTTTGAATATTTTTCTCTGGCAAAACGGTTATTCAAAGAAGGTATTAGTAACTCTTGGATTTGCCTCTGATTGCTGTTACTTTCATTTAATTTTCAGGTTTTATGCTGTAGATATATATATATATATATATATGTAAACATGAATCTGTCATATTTGTATTCATAGGGTTGTAAGGTTCACTTTACATAGAAAATAATTCTTCCAGTGCCAGGACCTTCTTTGTTCTGTTTTTTTTCTGTCTCAGGGCATTTTATTCAATTGTTTCAACTGTGATAATGAAATGTTACCACATTGTTTCTAGCAAGCCTGAAAATAAGCAATCTGTCTTTTGCAGAATGAGGTTCCCAGAAGGTGAATTTGTTGAAGCTATCCCACACAGTGGGCTACAAATCCCAAATTTATCTCCTGGGTACCTTTTTTGTTTAGGCCTGAGACCTTGACTCAGAATGAGGTTCACAGAGTAAGTTTGGTAATGCTACCCTGCTGTACAGGGTAGCATCACTAAATTCACCCTCTCAGGACCTCATTCTGCAAATGTTCTTATTTCCAGGCTTGGTTTCTAATGAGAAGAAACTGATTTTTTTTTTTTTCATAAAGAGCTTCTGCTTCGTTTAGCATTACATTAAGATACAAACTGGGTGGGACTGAATTTTCTTTATGATCAGTTTATTTAGATTTCAATTTCCCACAGAGGTGAAAATCTTTCAGTTCTGATCAAGCAGATATAGCCTTTCTCACATCACTGGTATGGGTTTATCAAAAATGCATTATATTTTCTTTGATAGAGCTCTAAGAACTTGATCAAACAAGGTGAGAAAATAGAGTGAACCCCACTCAACTGTGTATTGATTATCTCTTACCCCACTGAGTATTTTTGAGATATTTTTCAGCAAATCTAGTCATGGCTGCTGTTGTCATGACTAGAGTTGATGAAAAATTCATCTGAATTTAACTCAAGAAATCATTGGCAAAAAATCCATTCAGTTTACAGGGGTAAAACTGGATTAAATGTGCCTAAATTATACATATTTTAGTGGCAAGAGAAATCCCCTGTCCTGGCAGGAATATCTGCCGGCAGCATGCAAGGAGTTGATACAGTAAAACTGTTAAATCCAACAATGTATTGCAAATATAAAATTATTTACAGTACCTTCAGTGCGAATTTAAACTGTTACTTCCATTTGGGTTATGCAGTGATTCCCTGATCATTGAACACAAAATGTTGCTGTCAAACAAGATTGAATTGGTTAAATTCTTTGTTGCAACATGGGAAAAGTATGCAGAGGTTAACATAATGCGTTGACAATTTTGGACCTAGTAGATCTATTGTTAGCAGTAAGCCAACCGTATCTTGATTAACCCTTTACCCAACGAATCAAATTCAGGTTGCAATTTTTTCCATACTGCAGCTGGGAATTTAACCAATTCAATCTTGTTTGACAGAGCTCAAAGAGCTCTGTCAAACAAGTTTGAAAAGGTTAAATTCCAAGTTGCATTTTGTGAAAAAATTTGCGGCTCAAACGTTTGATGTGCACATCAGTGTGTGCAGAGGGTAGAAGTAGTAGCAAAGAAAATATCCACCTAGGAAAATTAAACTTTGAATTGCATATTTTTCAGTAAACAGAGTGTTAAGTTCAATTTTGACCTTGAAGTGACCCTGGCACTGAAAGGATGAATAATATACAGCTAGGGCTGAAATAAGAAATACACTAGAGCCATCTAAACTGCACTTCATTTGATCCATGTCTCAGAAAGTATCAGATCAAGGTGTAGGATTGATCACAAGTTGTACTTTTTTCAGCACTGGATAGAAATATGTGATATTTTAGAGGCAGATTTGAGTGTGTCGCCTTATTTCTGCTCCAGCTGTATATATGCTATTGGTTTCAGTGGTAGTAGTGATAAAAGATTTTTTTTTGTTTTTTTAACAATGAAAAACCTTTGTATAATATATAATAAATGAACAACTTTTTGTGTGGACTTTAGATGTTTACTGTTAAAAATCAAAATTCCTCCAAGGGTTGAGCAAGTTATGTAGAAAACAATTTTACTGTTTCCGTGGTGATTATCTCAGATACTTTGCAACTGGATTGCTTGAATGTAAGAGAAGAATGTTGAAACTCAACCTGTGCCCCACCCTCATCCCACCCCCCCCCCATCAGAATGGAATCATTCAAAGTGATAGCTCCTCCCATTGGTTGATATGAAAGTTGTTATGCTGTGACTGTAGTCACAGTGTAACAGCATTCACATCATAAATCACAAGCAAAAGCTTAGCATGAAAACTGGCTACACTGCTATTCGCAAAATTCTCTATTCAAATTTCTGTTATTTTTTTCAAGTTTTGCATCCAAAACATAGCTTATGACCCTCATTGGTAGCAAGGAAAATACCCACCATAGGTGACAATGAGGGATTAAAACCTATTGTTAGTTACTCAAGCAATTTTTGGTATAAAATTGTACATTTAGTATTGGTATTCAATCTGTTATAGCCTTTTTGACAGAACACAACGAGATCTGTGAAACTAAATATGAGATCCAATGCATGTATGCAGAGGCAAAAATTTTATGCCTGTAACATTGATAGGTTTTGAAGTTGTTTGTGGAAATTTCAGTAACCTTACCACTTCTGTTTGATCAATTATACAACCAAAATACAGTTATCAAATATGGTCAATGGTTTATAATTGGTCTACCCCCAAATAGTAGAAAGGAACTCCTCCAATTACTTCCATTGAACTGACATGAAAAATACCACTAGGGTTCAAAGGGTTAATATATTGTTACAGTGCACTACACTGTGGGAAAAGGCTCTCAGAGAATAAAGTAACTGGAAATCTTGTGTTATGTACTCTGTTTTGTTGACTGGTAAGTCACCACTCAAAACAGTGCATAACACAGGATTTCAAAATCTCTCGGTGCTATGGACTTTATGTCTGGTTTCACTAAGATTAAACCCATCTTTGAAAGAAGGCTGACTGTCTCCAAATATGGTTGTTTCTAGATAAAGGATGTCAATATTTCATGTGTTGTATTTTATTTGAAAAGAGTCAAAGCGGGAGAGAATTGGATGTTGGAAAGTGCAAAATTTTGGCATCATATGAGGATTCTCCAAATGAAATTGGGGGAGTTAACAGGTTTGGTGGTGACCCTTGAAGGAATTTGATGTGGTGTAAACTTTGCGTTTACGTGTTGAAAAATCAGTGTAATGCTTGCGATAATTGTTGATTGCTAATGGACCAATATATTGCTTTTGTAGAGAGATATTACATCTAATGTAGTTTATAGACTTGAAATTTTGACTTATTGTGTTATTGAATGAGATGCTATCCAACTGCATTGTACTCAGGCCTTTGTTTAGTAAATGCAGATCCAGTGTATTGTGTCCTGGTGGGAGAGAAAAGCACCTGTATTCATGCCTTCTTGATGTCTGTTTCATGTATACTTTTCAGAGTTTTTTCCCCATAGAATCATAATTTACAGCCTCTCATTATAGGTCTTCACCATTCCTAATGGTTCGCCTTATATTTTCTCAAGAAGGATTCTTAGTGTCAAGAGCCAAAATCCTATTTAAATGTAAACAAAGCATGATATTTAATAAGAAATGCCACAAATATGAATATGTTAGGCCTATAAAAAAAATTTCTCATTGCTCTGGCAATTTTTCCTCAATTTTATGATAAGAGAGGGAGGGAGGCTTCTTTTTTTAGAAATTTAATTACTTATGCTATTATGTGGCAAACCAATGTTTTCAGCACTGAAAATTTCCCATAATGTCGTTCAAAATTTAACTGGTAGAGTGCTAAATTACTTTTTAGTGGTCATTTGTAACTTGAGTATTTTTTTCAAAGATATCATACTACCTGCAAAAGGAGCCTTAGTTTAGCAAGATACTGATCATAAATAATTGTTTTGTTACAATTTATTGGAGAGTGCCAGTTGGCACTCTCCAACAAATTGTAACAAAATAATTTTATAATAATATTTTTCTTCTGCTGCTGAGCAAACAACAAATTACCGCAAAACAGTGTAAAGCCACTATAGTGTCTTTCAGCACTTTTCACTGGAGCCCTGATAGTGGCTTCTAGCACTCAACCAGTTAACCAACTATATCTTGTTTGACACAGCTCTGTGAGCTCTGTCAAACAAGGTATAGTTGGTTAAGTATTTGTCATACAAGTGCTAAATAGTGGCATAGAAGAGATTTCCAGGTGAAAAAAAAAAGTGATGAGGCAGATGCTTTATGACGAAGAAGGTGCCTGAGAAACAAGAAATTTTTTAATAGCCTTAGACCACAAGCTTTAGAGTTCACCAGTGAAGAGAAATCTATTGATGCATATTACTTGTCAACAGCAACCTCTGTGGTTTTTAAACTGATTAAATCTGTTGTATTGGTTGAGTCAACAGGCAGGCCCTAAACTGTATTATGTGCATCAGGGAAACTTGATGATACTATACATAGCAGAAACATTTCAAAACTTTTATACTCCTCATAATTTGGGCACAGTTACATTGTTTGGACACCGTGTTTACAAGTGCTATTTGAGAGGAATTCAAGACCTGATGTACTGATAATAAATCCAATCATGAGGTCTAAGCAGATTTTTCAGATTTTCTACTGTTGTAGAACCTGTTCCTAAATGGGAAACATGAGAATTAGAGCACTTCTTGACTACTGGGGTAAACAAGTCTGTTTTTCTGGTATAACATCTGATTAACAATGGCTGGAGCATGAGTCCTCTTGAGTGGATAGCATATGTAGAAAGGATAAGCTAAACTTGACTTTATACTTGTGGGCATGATACAGCTAGAGATGCTGAAAGTGACCTTAAATTCGATGAACACAAACATGCCAGAACATGTGTGTCTAGTGGCCTCGCAGTGACTTTAAGTCAAGTTTTTGGTTACCTACAGTATGTGGAGAGTGTATTATCACTAAATCACCCACAGAGTGGAGATTCCACCCAAGCAATCATTGCAAATTTGTTTCAAAACATAACAAGCACCATACTATTCCTACATTGACACATGAAGTTAATATACCCAGAGGTCCATTGGCTGAAACATTGCTTGCATTTTTTGCCCCCTTGTACAGAATTTGAAGGTGATACTTTGGGTGATGACTCCACTCCCTGGGTGATTTAGTTACAATCCACCCTCCACGTACTGTATTTAGGCAGCCAAAATCTTAAGTAGAACCCTTTGCTGACTATAAGAACTTAGGGAGAGTTTGCACTATATGCGGGCTGCATTAGTTTCTGCACAACACTGTTTCATTTCCATCATATTTGGTGAAGGGTTAAAAATTGAGGAAACCACATTATAACATCTTGTACTATTGTCATCAAAGATTAAAAATTAAACTGAATAAAACATCTCAAATATTTCACAATAATACATGTAGACTTGAAAATTAATAATATTTGATTTATTGACATTTATATTGAAAGCATGCCTTTATGATATTTCCTTGTAGCAGGTATCACTTTTCTTGGATGAGATGACATCAAGTTTCTAGAATTGTTTATGATAAACTGGAGGGTTTGTTTTTTGAAGGACTTTTCTTCGAGTGCAGTTGTGTTGGAAATGCATTACAAGAAGATATTCAAATACAGAAAAGTGTGTGAACAGCTGTGGTTTGCAAAAATCAGATGCTTCATAAAAATCTGTCTCCATTTACTAGTCACAACTTTTTTTTGTTAAATATTTTCTTACATTTTTTCTTTATAGCATGTTTTAATATATATATATACTTGTTCTTTGATGTCAACGCAGGTTTTTGGTAGGAAAAAGAGTACAGCAAAATTATAAAATACAAGTTTTCAGACCACTTTATAATATACATTTCAGTACATTTACTGATTTTTCCATACAGCCCATAATATGTTTTCAGTTCTCTTTGTAAAACATAATTGAATTACATATTTAACTGGAAAACATAACACGTCATGATGATTAATTAATTAATTAATTAATTGATTCATTCATTCATCAGTTAATAATTATTAATTAATTAATTAGTTAGTTAATTGATTAAAAATTGATTGATTAGACTCTCATGAAATTCTGTTTGGAAAGAGTTTGTGGATCTGATTCATCAAGCTCATATAAGAACTAGATCTAAAAATCATTTTTGTGCTATTTAATTCTGAGCCCTTCAACTAACATGACTAGAAGATGAGAAGACCACCCTTGCTCAAATATTTTTTGAATAACTAAAAACTTTTATTTATGCCTCCAAAATATAGCTTTTGAACCCTCAAGGGAATGAGCTCATTAAACTCATTACAATGAGGGGTCATATGCTGTAGTATGGATGCCAATGCCCAAAGGTTTGTCAGAAATACACTGGAATCTTCAGAGACAAAGTTCATGTTGATAATGCATGTGTCATTTAACTCTTAACCCGCTGAGTACTTTCAAGATATTTTTTCATCAAATCTAGTCATGGCTGCTGTGAAGCAGCCTTGACTAGAGTTGATGAAAAATTAATCTAAATATAACAAGAAATCATTGGTGAAAAAATCCTTTCAATTTATAGGGGAAAATATCAGTGACAAGAGAAACCCTGTGCTGGTCATAATATCTGCCTGCAGCATGCAAAGAGTTAAGCATCTGTATCTGGAATAAGGATCTTTGAGAGATTTTTTTCCCCAGGTGTACATGTTTATATGATACTAATCTTGTAGTACAAAACTTTGTTAATTTTGTTCTGGCTTCTGAAGCAGTTTATATCATCATTTCATGGCAGTTTATTAACCCTTTACATAATATAAGAATTGGAGAATACTAAAGTGTTTTTTCTTAATGGCTGAAAGAAAAAAATAGTTGATCAAAACCAAAAGATAAGTGGGCCCTAAACATCAATTTAGAAAGAAAAAATAGACAAATATTGACTGGAAAGTGTTTGTGTAATAAAGGATCTGATTATATTAGAGGAAGGGTTAAGTAATTGTAAAATTCATTCTCAGTTTTAGAGGACCAATTTACAAGAGTTGTGCATAGTTTTATTTTATAATCTGGTGATTTATTTCATTTACATAAGGCCTAAAAAAGTTAAACATCTGTTTCTCAGGCCTTCCTACATGTTCCCTTTGGTTGCCACATGCTCTCTTTTTATAACCAATGCAAACTTAAAAAAATAAAATTGAAATGGTTTATGTCTGATATTTTGCCTAAGTTAATAAAATTGATAAATTTGTCCCTCGAGTGCACTCAAAGGACGAAATACACCACCCGTGCTATTCTATAGATTAAGTGGCCTAAAATGTAAAACAAACCAAGAACATGAACTTTTGATTGCAAAGAAATAATTACAAAATTAAAATAAAAAATACGCCCCCACATGGAATTTTACAAAAAATGGCCTGAGAAACAGAAGATCTACTTTGTGGTGCCTAATTTGATTATTTTATCTATTCATGTAAAAGCTAAGACAATCCATGTTTTTTTAATGCTAATATCAACATATAGACTAAGGCCATAAAAATAAGTACTTATATTATCATCAGAACCCACTCTTATATTTAGGCCACAATCAGATATTTTATTACATCATGGACCCAAGAACCAGAATGGTTGAAATGGTTTGGGTATCGGTGGACGTCAACTGTGTATTTTTCCATTTATAGGGCCAATATACAGACAATAATAGTCAAATTAAAGCCTATTAACCCTTTACTCAACATGCAGGATATCAAAATTGAATATTTTAATTACAGTTTTTTAAAATTTTCCCAAAAATTCAACAAAGCCATATCAATGTGACTCCCTCATTGGAACAAGCTCAATGAGATCATTCCAATGAGGAGTCACAGTCATGATATTGTTTTGTTGAGTTGAAATTTTGTGAAAAAATATATTTTTTTCAACTGCTTAATTTGTAAATTACCTGGACAGATGCAGCAGAATCATTAGGAAGAGGGTTAATACTATTCCTACATTGACACATGAAGTAAATTTAACCCTTAAAGTCCTTATTCCGACTTTGATAACTTTTTAATGCAAAGGAACAGGTGTCCCAACATGCATTGTTTGTGTAAATTCAAAGCTTGTTTTCTAAGTTCCTTGTCAGTTGTTTCTAGGCAAGTCTTGGCTGCCTCCACAGGCAGCCAAGACTTGAATAGAAACAAATGCAAAGCAACTGGAGGTAGACTTTCAAAGTATATCAAAAAATGTTTAAAAATCTCCATGCCCTTAAGGTATAACTAGTTAGGTCCTGAGAGCCCATATTTGGGCTTTATATTCTTGAGTGCAGGTAACACAACTTAAAGGCTTCATATTCTAAGAATGTGCTTCATTATACCCCCTGCAAACAAAGTTTGGGGGGTATATAGGAATCACCCTGTCCATCCGTCTGTCCATCCTTATAAGCGCAACTCCTCCTAAACCGTTTGAAGAATTTTCATGAAACTCTACACAATGGAAGAACTCCATATGAAGTTGTGCATGAAGCAATATAATTCCATTCTGACATTTCCAAGGGGAGATAATCTAACTTATACATTCAGAGGGTATCACTTTGTGAGCTTGCTCTCAGTACCTCTAGTATTGTCTTTGATGTGAAGTTATATTCTCTATGAATTTGCATTGGTGAACAAATTTTGATGACTGTGAAAATTTAGCACTTGACCAGGTAATGCATACACACTGCGAGCAGCATCTGCAGTAGGAACATACTTCGATATTATATCCTCTGTACAGCTACTGTGATATTAACCGTTACTTCCCCGTGGGAACCCCGGGAAGTAAGCAGCACTTGTTTACTGTGGTAAACCAGTTCCGCTTTTCTAGTAAAATAGGACCCAGTCACCAATGCTTGGGGTGAAAGTCCTCTAAAATGGGCAACATGTTGATCAACGATTGACTAAACTTGACTTCATCTCCATGTTGTGTCACGATTAGCCATGGTGCATAAATATGTGACGTTAACTACCAACAAACAAACAAACCGTTACTTGCATGTATTATATCATATTCTTTTTTAATAAATATTGTTTAAACTAATACATACAGTGCAAGTCAAAATAAGTTGTAAGATAACCACTATAAGCTATGTTTCTTTCTCTTCCTACACTGATAATACCAGAAGCTGACATCATTTTCTGGAAAGCTCTCACTGAGAGCTTTGCAGAAAATGATGTCAGCTTCTGATCTTATCAGTACAGGAGCAGCAGCAGTATACTTAGTTTATTGTGGTTATGCTACAACTTATTTTGACTTGCACTGTACATATGTATATTCAATCTAGCCCTGCCTGTGCCGCGGTGCAGAGTTCAGAGTTGCGATGTTGAAGAGCTGACAGCTGCACATCGTTGCTCAGTGGTTCTCTCTGGGTACTCTGGCTTCCTCCACCCGTAAAACTGTCACGGTCACGATTGGCCATTGTGCAGAAGTATGTGACCTTAAAACACCAATAAATAAATAAATATGTATTTGCATTCAGGAAGTGACATTATTGGTCACAATTTGATTTCCTGAAAATAAATAATTAAAAATAAAATTCTCTTTCCCCACCCCAATTATAAAAACAATCCTATGATGGTGTACGTGTTTACTTTTTATGGCCTGACTAAATGGCTTCTTTTGATAGATGATAACTTTTACTGCAATTTTTTTCAAGTAATTTCATTTATTATTACCAGTCAATTTCATTGAGAAACTTGTCAATCACAATAGCAACTACATCAGTATGGACTGTTTAATAAAATACCAGTTGTAGCTGCAGAATTCCATATTTTACACTCATATATTTTGTTTTTGTTTTTTAACATTGAATGTTACATGAAAGATTTCAGGGAATGTTTACAAGACTGTAAAAATGTAAAATGTCTGACAAATTTTGTCCAGTATTCAGTCATTTTTTTATATGCCATGGTACATTTTTGTCATCAACTAAATCATGCTCTTTAGTTTAATGAATGTAAGTAATCACACAATTAATTATATATTCATGAACTCTTTATTAATTAACATTGTTTAAACCTTACGGTGCCGATGCCAATTTTTTGCCATCTAAATAATTTGAATATTTTATTTAATCATTTAAATTAGTGCTTACGGCCCACTCCACTCCACTCCTCACAACTTGAACAAGACCAACTATTTTGGCAGAGAATGTCATTAATAATGAAAAGACACTGATGACCAAATGAAGGTATGAAAAAGTTCAGTTAATTAGATGATTTTTGATAATTTATTATCAAATTACTGAAATTTTATTTTCTAGAAATCTACACGAAAATGGTCTTACAGACCATTTTCATGTACATTTATAGAAATAAAATACCTACCAAGTTATACCCTAACTATATGTCATATGATTTTCTGAAGAAAGATCATTTTAAAAAAATTTCATGTAAAATTATGAGAGCTTCCAATAATTTAGATACCAGTGCGTTATATTAGCACCTAATTGCGCAATATTTTTTCCACATTTTAGCCTCAAAACATACGATTTTATAGGCAGTATGCACTTTGAATCTCCTCCCATTACTATTTTCTTTTCAAATATTTCACTTGGCGACGTCAGTCAGTAACTTATGCCACTGGAGCCATAAACATAGAAAAAAACTAAGCCAGCTCTTGTCTAATCAGAGGGCAAGGATTTTAATCTCATTGGAAAAAATGTTTGAAAAAATCGTGCTAATGCCACGGGAATATCACTAAAGTAAGGTGCAAATATGACATTGTTAATAAAAGAATATCACAAAATGGTAAATTTTGTTAAAGGCAGTACTGGACTGGTAACTTGCTGAACAAAAATTTAATTTTTCATTAAGGCAGTAAATGGATGCTACAACTTGCCAGTCAGGTATTAATTTTACGAATGTTACTAGTAACATCTAACATTGTCTGCCTCCCCATCCCACTTACATGTAATGGTACAGTACTGTGATCACAAAAACATTCTTTTTCTCAATCAGATCACGATCACATTTACCGCAGTGGATCAAGACTTCATAATCAAAATAATGTATTATTAAAACTCATCCACTGGTGTTTATACAACTGGATTCCTGGAATGTAAGTGAAAAACATCGAAACTCAACCTGCCCCTTCCCCCCCCCCCCCCCCCCCTTAAGATGGCATCAAGTTAATCAATGCAGTAACTCCTCCATTGATGACATCACAGCATAACAGCTTTCACACCATCAACTGGTAGAGTTCTCAATTACTTTTCAATGATAATTTGTAACGCAAGTATTTTTTTTTTTTCAAAGATATTACACTACTGCTAAATTAGAAAGACGTGGCTCATAAATTATTGTTTTGTTGCAATTTATTGGAGAGTACCAGTTGGCACTTTCCAATAAATTGTAACAAAACAATGTTTGTATTAATATTTTTCTTCCAGCGCTGAGTCAACAACAAATTAATGCAAACAGTGTAAAGCCATTATAGTGGCTTTCAGCACTTTTCAGTAAAGCCCTGGTAGTGGCTTTCAGCTCTCAACCAGTTAAGCACAAAAACTAGTTATACAGTGCCAACATTCCAATCTCGGCACTCATTTTTTGTTATTAATAACTAAAATATGATGTAAATATTCAATTTGTATTGCTTCACATTTTGAAACCTGGGAAGTGAAGCAGTGCTTGTTTCCTATGGTAAACAAGTTCTGCTTCACTGGTAAAAGAGGCCTCAGAACCAATGCCTTGGGTGGAAGTCTTCTGAAGTGGGCAGCATAGGTATAAGTGATTGTCTAAACTTGTCTTCATATGTTGAGATCATGATATAGCCATAGATGTGAAAGTCCTTTCTTAACAGTACATAAATTTTTAGACTAAACAAAATTCAGTATATATGTTTGATTCATTTGATCTTGTTAGACAGATCTCTTTGCGTGTAAGCTACTGTGCTCTGATCACAAAAGTGGACAGAGATTTTTGACTAGATCGGAGTATTCGCATCGCTGTCTCAATCTGGAGCCAATACTATAAAACTTTTACAATTGTATTTTCTAGAATCGTATTTTCTACCTATTAATATAACTGACTAAAATGAATCATTAGCATTTTAAAAGATATGGCAATTTGCCAACTGGCAAATTGCCACATCTTTGAAAACGCTAATGGTTCATTTCCACCCATTTCAAGTCATAACAAGAAAATACAATTCTAGAAAATACAATTGTAAAAGTTTTATAGTATTGACCCCTGGTCGAAAATCTCTGTGCGCTTTCCTGCTCACAACACTGACGAATCTCACCTGTCAAAAAAGGAAATGTGAAAATGTTGCATTTCAAATGCCATGCTTGATTTCTCAATGTCTTATAAATCTTGATCAACTTAAGTTGTGACCATATTGTAATCTGATCAAGAAATAGACCAGGTTTGTGATCGAAATACTGTACTTTCTATATTGTTCGCGTTGACCAATTTGTAAAATAAAGGATTGAACCATGTGGACCAAAGAATGCTGGGTAAAATTTGTTCGATTGCACATTGGTTGTGTTGTGTTTGTGATCTAACCTCATCTGTAGATTTTTATTTCTGTGATTTTCTGGTTATTAATTTCACAGGGAGCTCTACCATTTGCCATCCATATATTGTTTACACCTAGTTGAATTTTTTTGTTGCAACATGTCCATCATTTTTTTTTTGTATCTAATAATTTATATACAAAGTTGTTGGATCATCATTTGAAATTTGATGTTTTTAATCATATAGCACTTCACAAGTGAAAAGTGGTTACATAATCCTCTTCAAATTCCCAACTGATTTTCTCTGATCAAAAAGCAAATTTAACTCTTTGAACTCGTAAGACCAATTTTTCAGCCCAAGGCATAATTTCGTCCCATTTTTGTCTTATAAGAAGAGGTCTACACACGGGGCATTGATATAAAATAATAACTGCAGTCTGCAGCCAGATGGCTGCAGACTACAGTTATTATTTTATTCTCCCTGTGTATTGATATTGGACTGACCCATCTCACTGTTAGTGTACACAAAGGCGATACTATTTCAGGAAATGAGTGTTCAAAGGGTTAATTCTTCTTGGGGCATAATTTTGTTGTCTTTTGCAATTCTATTTTGTTAGAAATCATTGTTGACAAAATCACAGCCTTGCAACTCAGCATATAAATTTCTTTAAATGTTTAAATTGTACAGTGGAGCCCACTTAACTGGATATCTCTTAACTGAATAACCCCGTTAATTGAATATAATTTCCTAACACAAAACCATTTACCATACCTTCAGTACAGATTTGACCTGTTAATTGAATATAGGTTATAGAGTAAACTCCTGTGAATTGAATAAAAAATCTTGTAATCTGTCGAGAAATTACCCTGACTCTCCCCAGTTTTCATTTGTTTATAGACCTTTTTGGCCTCAGCACATCCAATACAGGCATTTAATCTATTATATCTTGTTTGACAGAGCTCATGGAGCTCTATCAAACAGGATATAATAGAATACATGCCAAGTTTATCTCTAGAATACAGAAAAGTGACACAATCCCTGTTAATTGAATATTCCTGTTAATTGAATACTCCTGTTATTGAATAATTAATTGGCAAAGTGACTATTCAATTAACAGGGTTCCACTGAATAATTTATAAGTACCTTGGCATATGTTTTTAGGCAAGTCTTGGCTGCCTATATAGGCAGATCTATGTAGATCTGCCAATATAGGCAGCCAAGACGTGCTTAAAAACAACTGCACAGCCACAGGGTGTAGACTATCAAAGTGTAGCAGAAATTTATAAAAATCTCCAGGCCTTAAGAGTTAGCTGGAAGCCACCTTAGTGGCTTTACACTGTATGCCTTAGCTTGGTGTTTACTTACCAGTAGAAGAAAACCTTTTCACATAAAATGTTTGAACAAAATCTTTTTAAACTAAGGCTACTCTTGCTGGTTGCATGATATCCTGGAAAAACAATACCCATGTTTCAAATCACCTTTGGAAAATAATTTATCACTCAACCAGTTAAAGATATAGATTGTAGCCCCCCCCCCCCCCCCCCCCCTCCTCCTCTCCCCTAGAGTGGAGTTTTCCAACAAACATTTGCTCTCATACACTGAAAACCACAAAGAAACACAAGCACCACTCAGCTAAAGGACCTCCAGGTTCAATTTGCTTCTGTTTTTATGTTTTTTCACAGTAATTGTCTTGAGTGGAAACTCCACACTGCAGGTGCTGTATTACCATTTCACCCTACACATGCTGAATGAAATTTTTAATTAAATAAAAATATTTTGGGACCCAGAACATCCTCACCATTTTTTAGTCAGTTATTTTGTCTCAGTATTAATTCATGGTAATTATTTCTTATAGCTCTTTGGAAATAGACAGTTAGTAATCTTGTATATTTATTTCAGCAATGTTATGTTGATTATGTCAATTTTATGTTGTTTTATTACTGTTTATGTCATTTATCCTGTCTTGTATCCCGGCACAGATGAAGTCATTCAGAAATTTTAACTGCCTCATTCTCAGTATCAGATTTTAACTTCATCATTGCTTACCCAACTGGGGTATTCATTTTTACCAATCTTGTTTATTGACATGGAAATGGCTCTTTCCACAATGGTTCTCATAATCAGAATATGCTTTTATTATTAAAAAAATCCATTTTTCTGTTCGTGCTAGAAGTGGTCACAGTTTCAGAAAACTCGTGTTGTTAGTGTTCACAAGATTTCAGGTTTTACTTCTATTTTATTTTATATTTTTTTCAAAAATGAAATCCAATGTGCCATTATTTCATTAACTTGCTGTAATGTTATGTACATTAGTTTTTATGTAGATATTCTTTGTTGTGTTTAGGTTATAGTTTTTAGTGTTTTGTCGTTAATAACTTCTAACGTTTTTTATGAGTGTCAGCTCTTTTGTCTGGAAATGAAGTTTTGTTATTATGTGATGGAAATGCAGCCATGAGAATGCAGATGACACAATGAACAATTGATGCATATTATTATAAGAGTCAGTTGATCCGGGTTATCAGATTTTTCTGAGTTGAAGAGACCAGATAAGCCACATTAAACAAAATGCCTACGCACAGATGAAGTGATTTGAAGATTTTATCTGCCTCATTCCCATTATCAGATTTTAACATTCATCATTGCTTACCCAACTAGGGTATTATTTTTTACCAATCTTGTTGACTGAAGTAGAAATGTCTCCCAGTGCTCTTTCCACAATGGTTCACTTGATCAGGTGGATAAGGCCAGATCAGGCAGATCAAACATTATGCCATAGGCATCATGTTTGATCTGGCAGATCTGGTTTCATCCACCAGACAAAATATGACAAACTGGATGAACTGACTGCATTAATAATTTCTTTATTATATGACAGGCATGTTATGCTGATGAATTGTAAATTAGTGAGATTTCTGAGCAAAAATAGTGAGATTTTTATTTGGCTCAAAGAAGAAAATTTAGTGACTTTAATAGTGGGATTCCTTTAAATAAAAAAGATGTTCAGGCTCATTTAACAAAAATTTATTCTGGAAAATAATGAATCTCGCTCTAAAATAATGAGACTTAAGTCTGTTAACCCTTTACCTAACGTAATGGCCAAAACCGGCCAGTGCTATTCTAAAAAATCTCCAATTAATTTTCATTATTTTTTTTATTTTTTGTCTCAAAAACATAGGTTATGACCCCTCGTTGGAACGAGCTCATCGAGCTCGTTCCAATGAGGGGTCATAGCCTATGTTTTTGAGACAAAAAATGAAAAAAATTAGTTATTCAAGAATTATTTTTGCAAGTGTCATCTGCTTTTCACGTTAGGTAACGGGTTAATATATGATAGCGGATCTCTAAAAATTGAAAACGACACCTGACATGTAAAAAAAAACAAGTGGGTGGAACAGAGTGGCACTCAAATTTTATTCCATATTTGTAAAATTGTCACTTCAAAAAATCTTCAAACATCAATGACATCACAATAGGCTCACATGGACTGGAAAAGTTGAGACTTCCATTTGCTGGTGAGCCAGAATTGATGGACAGAGTATTGCAGTATTTGGGGATATTTGTTGTACACTGTCAAATAAACATGAGCATTGTCAAACGAAACTCAGTTGGTGAAACTGCAAGTTGCACTATCAGAAATTTACAGGTTTATATTTTAACATCAGTGTGAAGAGAGTTAAGGTGCTATAATAAAAGTAATGGGAAATTTAGCGTGAAAATAGATAACATGTTATTTTCTATGGCATCAAATATCTGAAAGATGTTATATTTTTTTTCTTTTTTTGGTGTTCAAAACTGCGAAGCATTATTCCTAAATATGAATGAACAGCAAAAAACTGACAAATTATTATTTTAGTTTAAACAATATTTATTCAATAATTGATAAATGCATACAACAATTGTTGAGTAACAAAAAATATGAACAACATAGATACAGTATTATAATGAAACAACTAAAGACAGGGAAATTTGTTACTGTTTAAAGGAGGGATTCGACAGAAAGCTTTAAGCTTATATGTAAGTCGTCTGTTATTTTGTTTAGATGATGACATCAAAAACAATTTGTTGCCTATTTTGAAGCTAACTTTTCATCACTTATACAGCATCTTAATCTGACTATTCACAATTTACTGTCACAAAATATGAACAGTTATTTTGAAACCGACATAAAAACTGCTCTCAAATCAAATTTACAGCATGGCGTGATTGGCCGAACAGTTAAGAATTTACTAGTGTTTGCACAATTATTTTGTAAAATTTGCAAAGATTCCAGATTTTTTCTCAAAATGAAGCTGCAGTCATTTATTCTGGCAGAATATTGAGCTTTGTTAACATTTTTAATTTACTTGAATTCCAACGAAAATGTGTCAGGGAAGTGACATGAATATTTTTCATGACACCTGTTTGATGTGTTTGATGTACCTATGACAATCAATGTATTTAGAACTACAACAAAAGTGTCAAACACGATGATCTTTGCAGTTTTTCACTTTACTTTGCTACAGGAGTCTGGAGATGTAATGCAATGTAACAGAGACCTTCATGGTCTAAAATGTAATTTTGTCTTAACCCTTTACCTAACATGAAAAGCAGACGACACTTGGAAAAAAAATTCTTGAATTTCTAATTTTCTTCATTTTTTGTCTCAAAGACATAGGTTATGACCCCTGACTGGAACGAGCTCAATGAGCTCGTTCCAACGAGGGGTCATAACCTATGTCATTGAGACAAAAAATGAAAAAATAATGAAAATTAATTAGCAATTTTTGTGAATTGTGCTGGCCGGTTTTGGTTCGTTACGTTGGGTAAAGGGTTAAATCCTCAGAGAATGATGCAGGCAGCAATCATTTCTGCAGAGCAATGATTGTTTTACCCTTTATCTAACACAAAAAGAAGACAACTCTTGCAAGCAAAATACTTGAATAATTAATTTTTGTTCATTTCTTGGGTCAATAACATAGGTTATGACCCCTTGTTGGAATGAGATCATTCCAATGAGAGGTCATAAACTATGTTTTTGAGACAGAAAATGAAAAAAAATAATGAAAATTGAAATGGTGATTTTTGTGAATAGCGCTGACCATTTTTTGCTGTTACATTAGGTAAAGGTTTAATGAAGCAGAAAAAAATCTTCTTTACTATATGGCAACTCTGAACTCCAATAAATAAATAAATAAATACTATACGGCAACCATTGCCTGTGGTGTGAACTCTCTAAAGTGGGTAATGTAATTATTAATGATCGGTTGAAATTTATATCTGTGTTGTAATCATTTTATAACCATAGATGCTGAAAGTGACCTTAAACCCCCCCACTAAACAATAAACAGAATAATTATGATACAAAATCTTTCCATTGCCCAAGACCATTTAAAAATGATCATTGTGGTGGCTTACAATAAGCTGAGGACCTTGCATGCATTTTTCTGTAGGTTTTTCCTAGTTAACCCTTTGCCCAACGAATCGCCTGCATCCGTCTGCATAATATGCAAATTCAGCAGCTGAAAAAATATTATTTTTCAAAAAATGATATTTAAAATAATAAATTTTGAAATCGTCTGCGTTGGGTAAAGGGTTAAATGATGATATGCTGTTATTTCACTCACTGTTGAAAAGTACTTACATGTCTTCTTTTCATCAATAAAGAAGCCACAGTGCAAGGGATTTGAAATTTGATGTTGCTGATGTCATTACTTCAATAAATTATGTTTCTTGGTTTTCACCTTGGGGAGTCTTGGAAGTGGAGCGCTGCTTGTTACTGTGCTAAACAAGTTCTGTTTTTGTGGTAAAAGGACCCAGAACCAATGTCTGATGTGAAAGTTCTCTAAAGTCAGCAGCATAGGTATGAACGATTGGCTAAACTTGACTTTGTACCCATGTTGCAATCATTATGTAACCATAGATGCTGAAAGTGACCTTAAATACTCCCCCCCAAAACAAATAAATAAATAAATTGCTTGGTTGATACTACAGCATGGAATATGAAGCATGATGACCTTAGGCATCTCTGGTATGGAAAGTGTTAAGAGCACTCAGTATTTTCCCCAAAATCTTGAAACCCCTAAAGTGGAGCAGTGCTTGATTACTGCTGTAGATGAGATGTTGTTTTACTTGTATAGTGACATCTGGTAACCAATGTCTGGGTTTCGAATTCTCTAAATTGGGCAACATAACTGTAAATGATTGGCTAAACTTGACTTTATAATTGAGTTGTCACTGTAAAGCCATTGTGACTGAAAATGACCAATTAAAAAATAATTAATTTTTCCACTTACGCTTGGAAAAGGTAGATCATATATCCATATTAACTCTTTACCTGCCGAGTATTTTCAAAATATTTTTCATCAAATCTAGTCATGGCTGCTTTACAGCAGTAAAAAAAAAGTGACATTAAATACAAATAAATAAATAAATCTTAATATATAAACGTAAATATTCTTTAGTCTCTGTCATGCCTTAACCGATCAAGACAAAATATGGCACCAAAGGGGATAATTTGACCAAGAAGGGGACATGATCACATCCGACACCTCTTTAAATTTTCAACCCATGCAGTGTTGGGGAAAGTTTGACTAGTAATTAAAATAAATGCTTTAACTGGTCGAGTGCTAAATTATTTTTTTTGTCAAAATTTGTTGACAAGTCTTTGCCTTGTTACAATTACAGGCACTCTCCCATAAATTGTAACAAAGCAAATCCTTACAGAATAATCAAGTTCTCTTCTGAGAGAATATGAAGTACATCCAGAGAATCTGAAGCCTTTTGATTATGGTACCTGTACTTCAGACAGGAGCCCAACAATGGGCTTCCAGCACTCAACCAGTTTAACTGTTAGCTGGTAGAGTGCTTGAAGCCCATTTTTGGACTTTATTTGGTACAGCAGGTACTTGAAGTGAAAAGATTCTTATTCTGTGGATGTCTTTCTTATTATCTTTGAAGTTAAATTACTTCATCTCCAATGATTTGCCTTGTTACAGTTTATGGGAGAGTGCCTACAGACATGGCAAAAATGTGTGAACCAACTTTGATGCTGAGAAAAAGTTTAACACTCTACCAGTGAAGTGAGTAAAATAAAAATTAAATTGCCCAAGGGAGTACCACATGATAATAATAAGAAGAATAATTGATTTGGGTATGGAATATTGCTCTGCACTGATCTCGGTAGGGTTGAGATGTTGTTTTTGAAATCTTCATTAATTTGTACATTGTTTACTCTTGTTCTGCACTGATTTGGAGAGGGTTCAGATGGAGCTTTACAAACTTGTTTCTGTATAATTGTTGTCTGTATATCTCACTGCTGGTATTTGATGTTTTAATCACTGCAATTGCTCAAGTTTTGTGCTGCCATTTTGATTGTGACATTTGACCTTATTGGTGTTGAATATTTTGCCATTGAATGCCAGGATATTGCTGCTGTTTATTATTATTATATTAATGTTACTTTTCAACATTTTCTATTCTTATTCACGACGTCATTTTGTCATTTCACTAAATTATTTCTGCTTTATACTGAGGTTTAATCCCAGGAAAAGGAATTTTCTGGTTCTCATTTTTGAAAGTCAGTCATGATACCGGGAATTTTCCAGTTCTCATTTGTGAATAATAGTCCTGGTACCCAGTAAATTCATAGGACAGAACCGGAACACAACCTTATTTTCCCAATTCTAGTCTATATTTCCCGGGCATTAGCACTGATTGTTAGAACATGGAAACCGAGAAATTCCTGTTTTGCGAATTTAAACCATAGCTCCAGTGGCGATGCTGGTCTTGAAAGAAAATGATATCTGCCATAATCTCATAAACAATAATATGCAATCATTGATACCATGGTCTATACATTTCCTGAGTATCTTGACTGACTTTCAGAACTGGGAGCCGCTGAGCCATGAAATTCTCGTTCCCGGTATTAAACTTTACTTTATACATAACTGTTGGTGAACCCAAGCCATGACTGACCTGCCTCAACATTTTACCATGCAGCTTGTCACAAGCATGTCTACAGTATTGACAAAGTATTGGAGTTCTCAGTCACTCTCTGATTGTTTCTTTCCATGGGAGCCCTGGGAAGTTGAGCAGTACTTGTTTACTGTGGTGGTAAAGTTTTAGTTTACAGGTGTAATAGACCCATATGACCAACATCTTTGGTGAGAGTCCACTATAGGGGGCAGCATGTTTATGAACAACTGGTTAAGCTTGACTTTATCCTTATGTTGCAGTCTCAATATAACCATAGATGCAGAAGGTGATGCCAAATCCCAAGAAACATAAACATAAAGACTGGGTGGACCGAGACCCAAATTATCTACATGGCATGGGACCCCAGGAAGTAGAGCAGTGCTTGTTTAACAAGTTCTGCTATACTAGCCTAATATGACCTTGTAACCACTGTCTGGAATGAGAGCCCTCCTTCTAAAATGGACAGCATATACATGTACATTTAGCTGAACCAAAATTCCATACTTGTATACTGACAGTGATACAACACTCTGTACAACTCACATGACCCTTTGTACAGTGTGTGGAATTGATGGAGGTTCTTGAGGTTGTTTTCTGTCACCACTGCAATGTGTTTTCACTGTAGTATACAGTGTAGGGGAGATAATCATTAACCTTCTGCAACCTGATGAAGAATTATCCAAATTGAAACATCCATTTTGTTCTTGTAAATATTCGAGATTCGATTCGATAATGATACCATACGTCTGCTTCGAGATCAATCCCGAATCAGTCTCAAGATTCGATGTTTTCAAATCTCTCGTACTAACTTCAATTTGTTTCATTTCCAACAAAAATTGGATAAAATTGACATTAGACAATTAATTCATGTAGACTCAATTCATATTTAATTGGGCAATTGACAAAGGTTAATTGTTAAGTAAGTAGTGAATTTTGTCTGGAACATTTTCCATAGTTTTAGTTTTTGAAGGCTTAACTTGTTACTATTCACGTTCTTAAGAACGTGAATAGTAACAAATTAAGCCTTCAAAAACTAAAACTATAGATAATAGGCCTAGCTGTTTCAGTGACGGTGCTACAGAGAATATTTATTTATTGGTGTTTAAGGTGTCAGTCAGTCCTGTAAGGGTCATCACAGTGTACCGTAACTTCCGTTTGGTGCAATATGAAATAACTTGTCTATTAAGATTCATTTCAAGAATTGATTTGATCTCAATATCAGCGACATGATTCGATTTGAGATTGGATTCGAAAAAAAGTGTGATTCGCAGATCCCTATTTTGTTCCCATAATGCATCTAGGAACTAACCAAGTTAGTCTTTGACAGAGCTTACAGAGCTCTGTCAAAGAAGATTGAATTGATTAAACTGGTTTCTGATTGCTTCAGAATTTTGGCCCTACTGTTATGCGGGTGTCATTATCCATTTTGAATAGTGATTCAGATTTTATTAGTTTTTCATTTTTTGCCTCAACAGCTTATGACCCCTGATTGGAATAAGCTTGTTGAACTCATTCCTATAAGAGTCATTAGCTATGTTTTTGAGGCAAAAATGAATTTTTTCAGTTACACAAAAAATTGTGTCATCTTAATATTTGTGTTAGGGAGAGGGTTCTCATTTTCTGATGTTTCTAATAAGAAGTGTCTGAGTACCAAAACACTCTGAATACTGTATAGAGTTGGTCTGTAGTGATAACTCTAAATGAAAATAATACAGGACCTCTTAGAATAAGTTATAGCAGAACCAAAGGGTAATATTATCTTATTCTGATGATTTCAGCTCCTGGCATTGATTTTATGGAAGACACTCTCTCAGAGAGATTTCCAAGAACCACTGCCAGGTCAGGAGTTTCATCATCTGCAGAAGGAAAATGGGAGAGAAAGTTTCTTCATGTAATTTTACAACTTATCTTTATGACTGTATTCACTCGTTAAGCAGTTCTCAGAACCAAAGGTTGTAGATTTACTTAACAAACTGAAAATTTCTTCCCAACCTTATATTAGAAGTGCAAATTATTTCTTCAGTTTTTCGTGTCAGAAAATTGCTGATTCCTTGGGGCAAGCTTGTCTCATTTACATCAATGAGGCAGAAACAAGCTTTGCTTGAAAGGAGAATTTTTTTTAGATCTGATTAGGATTGGGAAATGGTATTGCTATCTGAACTTACATGTAATGGTGAAAAAACTATTCATTTCTTCTAAAGTTTAACTTATGACTTATTTCTGGAATGAGGTTGATGACTGAGGGCCGGGAAATTATGTTTTGGAAGAAGAAAAAATCGGAAAAATTGGGGAATTATATATTCCTAGATGGATTTTGACTGAATTTTTAGGTGAAAGGTTAATGTAAATTTGCTCAAGGCAAATGTTGAGGGTTGATGAGTAGACAACACCATTAACACCTAATTATACATAAGAGGATCCGTGATAATATAATTCTACAGATCTAAAGGGCTGTGGGATTAAATTATTACTGAACCTCACCACAAGTACAAAGTGGGTAGCCACCCCCCCCCCCTCCCCAAGTTGTGAAATCCATCCTCAAATACCCCCATCCATTTGAGAATATCTTTTCCATCACCTGTGACTGTGGTAATGTGATGGGTCAGGTGTTGACATCCAGTTAGCATTTACCCACACAAAGATCAAGAATAAGTATCTACCTCCATTCTAGCAACAATTTCTTCAACATCAGCCTGGTAAATATTGAGCATCTCTGAAGATTGTAAGTGAACAAGATCCGTGTCGTATATAGGTGTTAATTTGTTATACCTATGTTGTTTTTTTTTAAACAGACACTCTCTTCAGATTCTCTCCCCCTAATGGTATTTGCTACTATTTTACGGGATTCTGTAAAAAGCATTCTTCAGGTGATTGGTGAAACATGTAGCAAAGAATTTGCGAAGAAAGCGCAGAGGGTGTCACCTGAAAAAAAGCGAGAAATGTTTACATATGTTGAGTGGATTATCATGAAACCACCCCAAGAGTTGAGTTTCCAATCAGACAATAACTCTTTAGTTTGGTGATAAAAAACATAAGGCGCAAAACCAGTCTCCACCAATGGACCTCCAGGCTGAACACAAAGGTCCATTGGCTGAAAGTTTGCTTTTACTCTTGTTGTTCCGACATTTGGGACATTTGGTGGATCATTATTGTTTAGGTTAAGGTAAAGATCATTAGGACTCGGAGGAAAGATCGATAAAGACTGCCGGGGGGGGGGGGGTAAAATCTGTACTTCAGGGAAAAGAGGGACGGAGGCTAAGAAGAACACATATCTTAGTGAAATGCTTAACCCTTTACCCAACATAACCGCAAAAACCGACCAGTGCTATTCACAAAAATCACCATCCAATTTTCATTATTTTTTCACCTTTTGTCTCAAAAACATAGCTTTTGACCCCTCATTTGAACGAGCCCAACGAGCTTGTTCCAATGAGGTGTCATAAGCTATGTTTTTGACGCAAAAAATGAAAAAATTAGTTATTCAACAATTTTATTTTGAAGGTCGTCTGCCTTTCGTGTTAGGTAAAGGGTTAAAGTTTTATGGAAATTGGAGGATATTTATGGATGGGATGAACGAGGGGTTTTTGAAAGGTTCATAAAATAAATTGAATCTGAATGCTCACGTGAGAGAAGAAAAGGTGGCGAAGGTGGTTTACCGATGGGGAACATCATTAAAAGGGGTGATGACGGCCTTTTCCTTTGAGAATCGCATCACCAATGATCAGAGATATATTATTACTCGAGTGATTACATGGGTGAAATGAATGCACTTCAGATGTATTGTGAATCTTCTTTGGCATGTTTGTTTTTCAATCCGACAAGCGAAAAATCAGTTACCTCAGTACATGGGATGTACACCTACTCCAACTGTTAGCAGAAATGTACTCCTAATGGAAAGGTAGCCAGTGATATTTATCTGGAAAAGCTAAGAAAGATTTAACGACAAAGAATATACGATATGTTTACTAATTTGGAGCGGGATGTTTGATTGCTACACTTCTGCCACTAAAAATGCGTACAGAGAATTTCGACCAGACCGCGACTGGGTCACGATCTGGCCAAAACACTCTGTTCATTGTTTTGCAGAGATAGGCGTTTTTGGAATTTTGAGTTCGGTATCGATTTCTGTATTTTTAGGAGATGGGCATACCACGGTATCGGTTTGGTGTGCGGTATCTGACATGACAGATTTGCGGACAGTGCCAAAGGGAAATTCACATTGAGAAAATTCAGAACAAGGTTTTCTTGGATCATTCTACCACATTGCTACAAAAGCCACTGCCAGTGAGTTAGTTCAACATTGGAATTGTTTTCCAACACAAATCATATCAACAGTAATTTTGTGACTTCTTCTGAACACACCTTAACCTTAAAAGGCCCATTTCAGGCGTTAGTGATCTCAAGAGCAGGTGACATCAGCATGCCATCATTAGGAGGTCCTACTGACAATAGACATATCACTTAGGCAGTGATTTCCAGTCAAGTCTTGGCTGCCTGTTAAGGCAGCCAAGACCTGGCTAGACATAACTGCTAAGCAACTGGATATGTACAGTTTGTAGTCTACTGGGAATTCAGGACAATTTGCCAGGCCCTTCTTTCATGAAAGTGTACCCTTCAGCTGCTATCAAGCACCATCAGGGCCTTATAAATAGCGAATGTAGGAAAATTTCAAAATGCAGACAGTTTTAGTATTCAATGATGTGTTCGGTTCGGCTTTTCGGTAACCTCATGATTTCGTTTTCGGTTCGCTTTTCTGTATATTTCCCATCTTTGCTCTTTTACCCACAATACGATAGAGTCTCAACTGCCCGAAACGTGAAAACATTGCATCTCAATATTGTTTTCATGATCCAGTTTGAATTTACAATATTTTCTTTACAAAATCTCTGTCTGCCGGTGGTTGTGTCGCGACCAGATCACAATCTCATCTCGATCCCAACAAAAAAGAGAATGTTTTTGTGGCCACAGTACTGCATGTAAATTTAACATCAGACTAAAGGCAGTTAACTTGCGCTAAGATTGATTCTCATCTTATTCACTTACAATTTCACTACTGCAGACTCAAATCAGGGAGCTATTACATCCATCATATACTACTTTAAAATCAAAATACTCACCATTTCGATGTATCTGTCACGTGTTTGTTTACACTGAAGTGCATCATGCTGAATTTTCAAATTTTAATCTATTTTTTCATTGACATT
Source organism: Pictodentalium vernedei (assembly GCA_031216915.1). Taxonomy (NCBI): domain Eukaryota; kingdom Metazoa; phylum Mollusca; class Scaphopoda; order Dentaliida; family Dentaliidae; genus Pictodentalium; species Pictodentalium vernedei. The sequence continues at coordinate 162,629,300 of CM062288.1, read as the reverse complement.
TCTCTTTTTGATGTACATTTTATGATTGCTTTATGTACGCAAATAAAAAATATAAAATGTATTGCTTTTGTTTGTTTTGTTTTGTTTTAGATTTCCTCAGGTTATATATCACTTGCTGCTGGTTTAGCATCCGCAAATGGTAATCCTTCGGTAAGTCCTATTTTGAGGTTCAATTCTTAAAGTAAGCCTGTCAGTTCTTCATTTTCACCCACCAAACTAACAAATAAAGCTTAGTTGCAATACCATCAGGTGAGTGAGAAACAAAATGATTGGTTACCTAGACCTCAAACTAGCTGTGGAATTTGAGCAATTTTAATTTAGGTAAGCCACAGGCAGCAATAATATGTGTAAAGAGAAAAGTTAAGCACCCCCAAATATAATGAATGATAGCATGCCGCTGTTCATTGACAGTCTGTTGCTGGTTATATGGTTATATTGGTGATCCAACAAATGGTTGTGAACGTGTATGATTGAATGTGTCGCTCAAACAGGTCCCGCGAATCACGTGCACAGTGGAAACCAAGAATTTTCCAAAATACAGTTTGTGCATGACTCAGAATTGGGTATTTATCGTGCCTGTTTTTCAATGTTAAATCACTATCTGTCACCATGGCACGAAGAAGGATGACATATGCACAAAGATGGCAAATGATTGGTTTGCATTCCACCGGTATGTCCTTTAAAGCAATCTTCATCAACTCGACATCCATTACTCATTCACCAATCGTTTGGTGAGGAAACATGCAGATCAATGAGTTTAAGGACCGTCCACGGTCAGAACGACACCCCTGTGACATCACAGCGTGAAAACAGGGTTCTTCTTTGGCTAGTACGACGACAGCCATTAACCTCAACTACTGTTCTGAAGAGCCTGCGGCCACCAAATCGACAATTCTGCACGAGAACGGTCAGAAACAGCCTGAGAAAAGCCTAATTGAGGCACAGAAAGGCCACCAAACGTCCTCTACTAAGAGATCATCGCCAAGGAATACGTTTGGCTTGGTGTTTAGCATTTTTCATTCAGATCATTGCATTGACTATCATTCCTTGCTCCATCATGAGTCCTGATCTGAATCCACTGGAGCACATTTGGGACATTCTGTGGCGTCGAACACAAGCACATGAACCTCCATGTCAAACTTGGCGAGAATTGGGAGCCGCTTTGCATCAGGAATGTCGATAGTTACCTCTCTGCAACGGATACGACAACTGACTGGAGGATGCGACGCAGGATAGAAGCTGTTATCCGAGCACATGGAGGATGCAGCAGATATTGAACTGTAACACTGGCTCATGTTCTCTGGAGGTTACAAATGGCTTTTTATCCGCTGCCTTGTTGACTCTCTAGCTCCATACTAAAACCAGTATCGTATTTAGTCTAGTAATTACATTTTTGGTTCGTCAATGCTGTCATTGAAATGATGGTGAAGACTATGATTTTTGTGTGTTCGTATAGCCTGAAAATGTTCTTTCGAGATAGCATTCAGTATTTGAAGCTTACTTTGCGAGTTCCTTATTCATATCAAGCAATACATTTACCATCGTAAAATATCCACGGGTACTTAACTTTTTTCTTTGTGAATAATAATTAAATTTCTTACTTTCCAAAGTGTGATTTACTGGGATTTCCGGGTTTGCTTATAAACGATAACTTCACAAGTGAATTATGCAATCAACAATTGTGTCATGTATCCGTGCGCACAAACGAAGACACTTTGCCTTGGGTGTAATGGGGAAGCGATTACTCTCTGTTATCTCCGCTACTTTGTAGTGTAGCTGACGCATGGTAGATCAGGGCCGTGCGAAGCTTCGAGATTCGGTTCGATTCGAAATCAACCAGATGATTCGATTTAAGTCGAGTCTCATTGATTGAGGAATTTTCGAATCGTCGACATGTCCCAAAAATCCGTGTCTCTACTTGAAACTTCTATCACCGGGTCTCCTGTACAGGAAACCTGATGATAGAAGTAGATTCAAGAAGGTTCCGCTTCCGAAGCCACTTTGACTTCGTTATGGAATATTCCACTTTTCTGATTGATTGGTCCAACCAGACATATCGTCGTTATACACGATACCTGAGTAACGACTGACAATATTTACGGTTGTTAGAAGGTGTAATATCTACAGTCTGATGATTTGTGATATTTGATTTGTTTCGAAATGCTCTGTCTGATTCGATTCGGCCGGAAATTAGAGATTCGCGGGGCCCTATGCTGGGGCCAGAAATAATGTGGTTGAATCTTTACTTCGGTGCTTTGTTCCTTAGTTGAAATCGCCTATAGGCGGTCATAACATGATTATACTTCGATACTTTGTAGTCTAGTTGAGATCACTAGGAGTTGGCAATAAGGTGACTAAATGCCTACTTCAGTTGAGGTCACTAGGAGTTAGCTGTAAGGTAACTGACTGCCTACTTCAATAGCCAACTTTGTAGTCTAGTTGAGGTCACTTGCAGTTAGCAGTAAGGTGACTGAATGCCTACTTTAGTAGCCTACTTTGTAGTCTACTTGAGGTCACCTTGTGTTAGCAGTAAGGTGACTGAATGCCAACTTTAGTAGCCTACTCTGTAGTCCAGTTGTGACCACTAGGAGTTTGCAGTAATGTGACTAAATGCCTACGTCAGTTGAGGTCACTAGGAGTTAGCTGTAAAGTAACTGAATGCCTACTTCTATAGCCTACTTTGTAGTCTAGTTGGGGTCACTTGGAGTTAGCAGCAAGGTGACTAAATGCCTACTTTAGTAGCCTACTCTGTAGTCTAGTTGAGATCACTAGGAGTTGGCAATAAGGTGACTAAATGCCTACTTCAGTTGAGGTCACTAGGAGTTAGCTGTAAGGTATCTGAATGCCTACTTCATCAGCCCGCTTTGTAGTCTAGTTGAGGTCATTTGGAGTTAGCAGTAAGGTGACTGAATGCCTACTTTAGTAGCCTACTTTGTAGTCTAGTTGAGGTCACTTTGTGTTAGCAGTAAGGTGACTGAATGCCTACTTCAGTAGCCTACTTTCAAGTCTGGTTGAGGTCACTTGGAGTTAGCAGTTAGGTTACTGAATGCCTACTTTAGTAGCCTAATTTGTAGTCTACTTGAGGTCACTTTGTGTTAGCAGTAAGGTGACTGAATGCCTACTTTAGTAGCCTACTCTGTAGTCCAGTTGTGACCACTAGGAGTTTGCAGTAATGTGACTAAATGCCTACTTCAGTTGAGGTCACTAGGAGTTAGCTGTAAGGTAACCGAATGCCTACTTCAATAGCCTACTTTGTAGTCTAGTTGGGGTCACTTGGAGTTAGCAGCAAGGTGACTAAATGCCTACTTTAGTAGCCTACTCTCCAGTCTATTTGAGATCACTAGGAGTTGGCAATAAGGTGACTAAATGCCTACTTCAGTTGAGGTCACTAGGAGTTAGCTGTAAGGTATCTGAATGCCTACTTCATCAGCCCGCTTTGTAGTCTAGTTGCGGTTATTTGGAGTTAGCAGTTAGGTTACTGAATGCCTACTTTAGTAGCCTACTTTGTAGTCTAGTTGAGGTCACTTTGTGTTAGCAGTAAGGTGACTGAATGCCTACTTCAGTAGCCTACTTTCTAGTCTGGTTGAGGTCACTTGGAGTTAGCAGTTAGGTTACTGAATGCCTACTTTAGTAGCCTACTTTGTAGTCTAGTTGAGGTCACTTTGTGTTAGCAGTAAGGTGACTGAATGCCTACTTCAGTAGCCTACTTTCTAGTCTGGTTGAGGTCACTTGGAGTTAGCAGTTAGGTTACTGAATGCCTACTTTAGTAGCCTACTTTGTAGTCTAGTTGAGGTCACTTTGTGTTAGCAGTAAGGTGACTGAATGCCTACTTCAGTAGCCTACTTTCTAGTCTGGTTGAGGTCACTTGGAGTTAGCAGTTAGGTTACTGAATGCCTACTTTAGTAGCCTACTTTGTAGTCTAGTTGAGGTCACTTTGTGTTAGCAGTAAGGTGACTGAATGCCTACTTCAGTAGCTTACTTTCTAGTCTGATTGAGGTCACTTGGAGTTAGCAGTTAGGTTACTGAATGCCTACTTTAGTAGCCTACTTTGTAGTCTACTTGAGGTCACCTTGTGTTAGCAGTAAGGTGACTGAATGCCTACTTTAGTAGCCTACTCTGTAGTCCAGTTGTGACCACTAGGAGTTTGCAGTAATGTGACTAAATGCCTACTTCAGTTGAGGTCACTAGGAGTTAGCTGTAAGGTAACCGAATGCCTACTTCAATAGCCTACTTTGTAGTCTAGTTGGGGTCACTTGGAGTTAGCAGCAAGGTGACTAAATGCCTACTTTAGTAGCCTACTCTCCAGTCTAGTTGAGATCACTAGGAGTTGGCAATAAGGTGACTAAATGCCTACTTCAGTTGAGGTCACTAGGAGTTAGCTGTAAGGTATCTGAATGCCTACTTCATCAGCCCGCTTTGTTGTCTAGTTGAGGTTATTTGGAGTTAGCAGTAAGGTGACTGAATGCCTACTTCAGTAGCCTACTTTCTAGTCTGGTTGAGGTCACTTGGAGTTAGCAGTTAGGTTACTGAATGCCTACTTTAGTAGCCTACTTTGTAGTCTAGTTGATGTGACTTAGATGTAGCAATGATATGTTTTCTTCAATACCTTGTAGTTCATTTGAGGTCTCGACGTAGAAATAATGTGATCGTGAATGTCTTCATCAACACATTGTTGTTTGTGGTTAAATAAATGCTGCAATAACGTGGCTGTGTACCTCGGTACTTTGCAGTTTACCTACAGGTAGCCATAACGTGTCTCCAATTCTTTTCAGTTTAGTGGAGGTCACCTATAGGCAGCCATAACGGGACTTCTAGTACCATACTTTGTAGTTCAATTGAGGTCACATGGAAGCAGCTATAGCGTGATTTAATATCTACTCCAATAACAATCCATATCCTCGCCATGGCCTTCTCCACGGAAAATGCACATCAAGTTCGAATATGACGTTTGTCCGATACTTCGTTGGTAAGTTATTGTCCTTTGCTGGCCTGAATTCCCATGGTTTTAGGTTTCTGGATGAAAACTCCAATTATACGCTGACTGTACTCGACAAATAACCTTATTTAGCACACGGTTTTACTCCGAGAAAAGGGGACGGACTGGGCCAAGAAAAGTTACCGGGAAATGAACCAAGGCGGACCCCAGACCCGGGAAAAAAACATTGATTTTTCGAACGGAAAGAAAGCTGCTTCCTTACATCTGAATTTAATTAATGGCGGTTCATACACAGAGGACATCTTTGATGGCGTTTTTGTATCATCTTCATCACTCAATCGGCACGAATGGTATCAACGGGGGTGGGGTGCGCTAACCCATCGGGCCGATCATAGTTCGGCCCAATGAGAGTAAATTTTGATTTTCCAAATTAAAAGAACGCTGTTTCCTTGCATCTGAGCTGTCAGTGGCAGACTAGACTGCTGGTATATCGAAATGTTCTCTGTGTAGACTACCAAAAGAACATTTCAATGTACCGACATTCTATGCAATCAGATCCATTTCGCCTGTTGGGTGTTTTTAGGAAATTTCAGGGATCAACGGAGATTGGCCTGCATCAGTTTTGGGAGCCCCAGAGGCGATCCAATAGAGGGCCCACAGGGAATTTTCCCGGTGGACCACACGGCCAGTCCGCTTCTGCACAGAAAATGTAGATCAAGTTCGATTTTGACGTTTGTGCCACATTCTGTTTTGGAGTTAATGCTCTTTGTTTTCTTAGATTTTTCCATCATTCTTGGTGTCCGAATGATATCTTCAGTCAAACTTGACACGTCCAATCCATATTCGGTATACTGCGTTATTCATACAAAAAAAAATGCATATCAAGTTCAATTTCTGAGCTTGTCCGACATTTCTTTGGGAGTCATTGCCTTTTATTGGCTTGTATTTCCATGATTTATGTTTCCGAATGCTAAATTAAGCTATACTTGACATAGTCAATCCATATTTGGCAAATAGCCTTACACACAGATAATGCAGATCAACTTCCGTTTTGATGTATGTGCGACTCTGTTGTGGGTTATTGGAAAAAGAAACTGAGCCTTTTTTCGATATGGCACGAGTGCCAGCGCGGAATTATAGAACGAGAGGCCACAGGCCTCGAGTTTTATCCTTCCGCGATGGCACAAGTGCCATATCGATTAACCCATTCACGCGCGCGTGTCGTCCTGTGATTATTACACGCCATCACGTTTATAAAAACAATTATTAGAACACTCCGCAATTCATTTGACATCTATCAACAAAAAGAATACATTTTATCGCCAACTAAATTTGCAAGGGGAGCTCGTGTTACTATTTCGTTCCCTGAGTTCCAATGTGTTCTATGTGCCCAGTGGCGTAGCCAGCTCAAAGTAAGTGTGTGTGTATGAGGGGGGGGGGGGGGGGCAAACTCCCACAGAGAAAATATGGCTTAGATTCAGTTTTCCGACGGGGTGGGTGTGCGGCGAAGTTATAAAACACATTTAAAACAAAAATATACAGCAGATTCAGACAGAATTTATTGAAATCTCAATGTCAGTTACTGAATGATAATAAGATATACATGTACATTAACCAAATAAGATACACAAAAAATAAAACATAAAATGTTTCCGTATCGCCGGAGTTAATTTGAAGGTTACCCACATGTTGTCAATAACAAATTATAATAAAGTATGTGATGGTGTTGGATATATTTGTGATTGACAACGTGTGGGAAACCAATAAATTTGCCCTGATGATACTGAAGATTTGGTCAAAGTTATAACAATGTTCATCTTTTAACAACTAGCAGGGTTGTCCAATTAGACGCTCTTCGCACAATTATCGGGGTGCCAAGAGGGACTAGTCACAATCTAATTTATAAAGAATCCGGTTTCATATCATTAAAGGAACGCAGAAAACGGCACAAGATCATAACTATGTTTAAGATAATTAATAGAGATGTACCCAATTACATTCGTTTGCTTAACCCCTTATCCTCTTAGAACATCCAAATTAAATGTAACACTCTTCGGTTCTCAAACTCGTTTCTACCATCCATCGTGAGGCTTTGGAACAACTTAGATGAGAATACCAGGAACTCTGAATCAGTAAATACATTGAAACAGGCTTTAGCAGCTGATGACCAGGCTGTCCCTAAATACTGCTATGTCGGGGAAAGAAAAGCACAGATTATCCATTGCCAACTTCGTCTAAACTGTAGCGACTTAAATGGTCATAAGTTCGATAGATTTATTATTAGATTTATTATAAAATCCTGAATGTCCCTGTGGCTATCACTATGAGGACGCAAGTCATTTTATACTTTTTTGTCCTCTCCACGTTCAACATCGCCAAATGATGTTTGATAAACTGGAAAACAATGATAAAACCATCGAAGTCCTACTTCATGGTAATTCGCAAAAATCTAACTTATACAATACTTCTATTTTTAAAATTGTCCAAGAGTTCATTGTCAAAACAAGACGGTTTGAAACTGTCAGAACTTGAATTTTATGTAAATTCTAGTGGATAGATTGTAATTTTCACCACAATTCATAACTATTTTCTTGAGCTTGACATAAAATAGACATACAAATGTGTAAATAAATTCGGTAATAGGGCGCGGGGGTGGATTATCCACTCGATACAAACTTGGAGAACCTTCCTTTCGTGGATCACCGCGTTTAAGTCACAAGCAGAGGGGTTTCTGACTGTTCCTTGTGTTTTGTTCTCAACATAGTTAACGTTTGTCGAGTGGGGGATCTACTCCGCTGTGACCTAGAGGGAGCCTGTCTTCCACTTACTGAAACCGAGCCCTCCCCGTACTGTAACTGAGTTTTTCGTCACTTTTGGATGTTGGGAGAAATGCTCTGCGATATACTGTGATTCATTACTGGAAATTAAAATTGTCCATTAGTTTAGAAATGTTTCTTAGAATTATTATACAGTCACCATAAACAAAACTGCACAAGCACCTGGCAATGTAAATTCTCGATATGTAAGGGTACGGCGTTAAGATAGGCTCAGCCTGTTCGTCAAACCCAATTTCAGAAGCATGAAATAAAAATTTTGTTTGAAAAAAAGGGTTGTCCAGCTTTGCTCCGGTTGGAGAAGTGATTCCCATGGAGAATGGAGCTTGGTAGTGGGTAAGTAAGGTATCTGGATTAGAGCATTCTCTTTTGATATATTGGACAATTCAGACAGAATGTATGGGGCAATGAATCAGGGTGAATACTATTTCCGGGTGAATGCTAATAAATACACCTCCCCCTCCTCCCCCACCCCATTCCACGCGTTAACATCACCTTGAAGAAAATTTTTACACTTGTTCCCAACAATAGTGAGATTCAGTAAAAATAGAGAGATTTTTCCAAATTTATTTGGTAAATAACATAGAATAAACTATAAATTCATCCAGTGTGTGCCGCAATGCAGCATTTAGTGTGCTGAATCATTGCAGATGGTACCAATGTGTACTCAAGGGGTGGTTTGTAGTTTATTTTGTTGTACAAAATCAAATTTGTACTACAAATCGCCCATAGGGACCATCAGTGTATCACTTGCAATGCTAAAAGGTTGCAGAAGACACCTTCATGCTCCCAATGGATGATTTATAGTTGGTTTTGTACATTATCTACTGAATTATGTTTAAAAACTACTGTTCAGTGATGCGGAGGTGGTTATACTTACAATTGAAAAACGTCTGTGATAAAAAAGGATACATTTTAAAAGCCAACAAATAATAAAGATATACCACTACATGTAAGTTAATTAAATATACAAATATCTACAGAGGAATTTTCCTTGGTTTCCTTGCAAACTGTTCCTCTAAGTCATCCAGTTCGATCTGTTTGGCAATGTCCCGAACGCTGCTGACAACAATCAATCTTGTTTACTCTGTACACTTCTTCTCTCGGTCGCCTTCTTAAAAAGCATGGCATATCATATCATCTGTATGCAGACGACACCCAACTGTACATCACATTCAATCCATCTGTTCCAAGTGACTCCTTCACCGCAGTCAATAACATGGAAACTTGCATAAATCTTGCGCGAGAATGGATGATAGCCTTTAAACTGAAAATGAATGACTCTAAAACTGAATTCTTAGTGATATCCGGGGTTCGCATGCCTACACCCTCTGTTGCATCAATTCTGGTTGGAAACAACATCACTATGAAAAGTGAATCGGCCAGGAATATTGGACTGATTATGGACTCAAATTTAAAACTAGACATCCATATCAATAAAATATGTAAAAAATGCTGCTGGCAGCTTCGTAATGTTGGAAGACTGCGACCTTATCTTAACCAGTCAGCATTTGAAAAACTTGTGCACTCCTTCATCACCTCACAGCTAGACTATTGTAATTCAGTGTTAGTGGGGCTGTCCCAGTGCCTGATTCAGAAGCTTCAAAAAGTTCAGAATACTGCTGCTAGGATAATTACTGGTACCAAACGCTCTTAACACATAACACCTGTTTTAAGACAATTAAATTGGCTTCCAGTTAAACAGAGGATTGATTTCAAAATATTGGTCTTAGTATTCAAATGTATCCACAAACTGACTCCAGTTTACCTGCAAAAGCTCCTCATTGTATATAAACAAACGCAGTCTCCGATCTAAAAACCAAATTCAACTAGTTGTGCCTTCTAGCAGATCTAATCAGGCTCATGATCGTGTGTTCTCCATCGTGGGTCCCAGATTGTGGAATTCCCTGCCAATTAGTGTCAGAACTTCAGAAACTCTCGATGTCTTCAACAGAAATCTTAAAACTTTCCTATTTACTGAAGCATTCTCCTAGACCTCTCTAAGAGGCAACCAAAACAGATGTGACTCTTCATTTCAGAAAAGTGTATTTATTTCTGTCAAGCGTTTTAGAGCACTATTTGTGGTTTTACGCTCTAGAAAATTAATTATTATTATTAAACTTTCCAAACGATCATCATGCATTGTGGCCCTCAGATAAGTGTTTATCAGCTTCACTTTGCTGTGACATCTTTCACATGATGCTATTGTCACTGGAATCATCGCAGCAATGCATATTAATTTGTGTAGATTTGGATACAGCACAGACAGATCCGATTTCTTAAAAACGTTCAAAATAGTTGGCAGGAATGGACAATCCTGACCTTTGTTTTTCTTTTCCCGTGTATCTGCACGCAGTGCAAGAAACTGTGACGAACAAGAAAAAAGTCTGTATTCCCGGCAGGTAGACTCTGCGTTCAAACTATACCGTGAAGCAAGCTTGAATATATTTTCTGCATAATTGATCTCGTCCCATTTATCAGGCTCAACAGCTGAAAGCTGCATCATTACCTCGCATGCATCTCCAGAAAATCGTTTATTAAGTTTACTGAGCAGCACACCAATAACAGTATAGTAAAAGTCTTGTCTGAATATTGTTTCTTGTGATTCGTCTACCCTGTTACTTGCCACTCGGTGACTTATTGCTGCATCATCTGAGAATGTTTGGCCATCTGAAAATCTAGCAGGCAAAACACGTCGACGTTGGATGCTTCTTCTAGTAAACGTGGAAGTGATGCCAATGGAGCTAGCTCTGTCCTTTGCCTTCTCCACAAACTAATCAAAACTCTTTTCATTACGCAATGACGACAGAAGGGTTTTTAAATTTGTAATTGCATGTATTGCAGTCACCATGTCCATGTCTTTCCTTTGCAAATATTCTGAAGCATATCTGGAGTGTTCCAAGAGTTCTTTGAGAATATAAACTTTCAACAGAAATTCAACGGTTTCTTTTCTTAGCAAAATTCCTGTACATGCAGTCTCGGTTTCCTCTAAACGATCCAGTGTTCCAATAATTGCAGGTTAGGTGTTGATGAAAGCAGCTAAATTGTCTGACTTTGCCGTCCATCGTGTTTCAGAGAAAGAGCGAAGAATTCTTCGACCACTGTTCACTGAAAGTCTTTTTAACTGTTCCTCATATATGGAATTTCTTTGTGGCGAACCTTCTAACAGCCAAAATATGGCACCAATTGTTTCAAATACGTCTCTTACTGGTGACAAGATTTCCGTACATTTTTCCAAAACAAGATTTAAACAATGGACAAAGCAGTGGAAGTACAGTGAACGTGTAGCTCCAGCGTCAGTCAACTGTTTTTGCAGCCCTCTGTCTTTTCCAGACACGTTGCTGGCACCATCGAATCCTTTTCCAATCATGTCGCTAATAGGTATCTGCAGATTTTGTAGTTCATCTGTGAGTACATCGGCCAAGGATTTGCATTTGAGACTCAAAACATGTTTGAGACCCACAAAATGCTCATATATTACGCACTTGTGCACATAACGTAGGGCGACTGACATGTACGAGTGATGATGACTGGTCACCTCATCACTCTCCACAGAATAATACCTGGCCTCCAAAACTTGACCTTTTATTGTTTCAAGAACACGTTTTGATAGTATTTGCAACATCTCGTTTTGAATTTCGGGACTAAGCCACGTCACATTGTCTGGATGATTGTCCAACCACTTCTGTAAAGGTGTGTGGAACTTGGCGACAAATTTTATTTTCTCTAAGAATTTGTCTTGGTTTTGTGAAGAGCCCTCTCATCATGGCCACGGAAGGCTTCATTCTGCAAGGCAACATGTCTCACAACAGCAAATATAATTTTGTCTCTGTTTTCTTTTCTTATGCTCTCCTTTCTGGATAAATTTGCAGCTTCCACTTCAGAAAGTTGTGCACTGATTGGGAATGCTGTCTTCCTATAGACAAATCTCTCACGGCTGAGCTGGTGCATTCGTGACTTACACTGTTTTTCAAAGTTGCCGTCTTTCCCTGTTGCCTTCTTCCAGTTTCTATACCCGTCCTTTATAAAGGTTTTCTCTGAACATCCAACTGCAAATTAAAAAATTAAAAGTTAAAGTCATCAGATCCATATATACGTTTCTATGTTTTTTAATATATGCATCGGTCATCCGCTGGTTTGCTGTCTGATGTGTCTCGACATCCATATTTGTGTGGCCTTATTATACATTATTAAACATTTGTGATGGGCCCGAACAATATTATTTTTTTTAATAATGTTAAAGATAAACAATGCACTTTAAAACTATGTGATAATCCATTTATTAAATAAATTCACACTCACCCTGAGTTCCAAAAATCCTGCAGTAAAAGCAAAAGGCTGCATCCTTTTGAACTGAATATTCCAGCCATTCGTAGGTTTCATACCATTTATCCTGAAACCGTAAAGGTCTGCTTCCAAATATACTTTGTGGAAAGTCTAGTTTAGGCCTCACCGGGCCAAGTTTCAGCATATGATCTATAATGCTAGTTTGCTCTTTTGCGGGATCACGAACATCGTTATCACTGTCCACTTTTACTATTTGTGATCCTGCTCCATTCTCGTCTTGCCTTTATAAGCTTGCTCATCCATGTGTTGTTCAACCGTTGATTAACAGTGATAGATGCTTACCTGTTATATCTCGCTAATTTAGAACAGCGGCACAAGATATATGTTTTGATTAAGATGAACCTGTACTTCTTATTTTCACCAACACTGATATTAGGACAATCAATCTACAATTTGGAACCTACCCCCCCACCCCCCCCCCTGAACCTAACCCCCGCCCACCCCTATGTTTTTTATTCCATTTTTGGACATAATTCGATGACCAACTTTGAGGAAGAGTGGGGGGGGGGGGGCGCATCCCCCCAATCCCCCCACCCCCGTGGCCACTGGCACAAAGAACACATTGGAATTCAGGGGACGATTTTCAGCTATCGCTAGTGATTTGGCTGGCCAAAGTGTTATTATTATTATTATTCAAATTGTAATTGCGTTGCACGATTTGCAGAAAATTCCAGTGAAATTTCGCTTCTTTTTAAAAACCATCCGTCAGTGATTTTCGTTCCGCACATATGTGCGGAACAGATTTTCACTTTCTGCATGGTTTAGAGTTGCTATAAATGGAGATTACATAGAACAGGCGTGTAACAAATGATCTTATCCATAGGGAATGTATATTAGGTTAGAATTTGACATTTGTTTCATTGTGGAGTTATTGACCTTCATTTTCACAGAATTTTCATGAGTTTAGGTTTCTGGATGACAACTTCAAATGTACTCAACACAGCCAACCTACTGACCTTTGAAATTCAAACAATGTCATATTTCAGTAGGCAGAAGCCAATGAACCTTGATACCCTGAAAGTGGGTTATAGCAACATCCAGGGTCTCCACCGGAAAGTAAGTGGAATTGCTACATTGATCGAGGCAGAGGAGTTTAACGTCATGAGCTTACGCGAAACGTAGGTAAGACACGAGGAACGGTAGACCAAGTAAATGGGTGTGTGTGGAAAGGTGTAAGGCGAACGGAAGGCCAGAAAAAAGGGGGAGGGGTAGGCATGTACATTAAAGAGGATTTAAAACCGTCGCTGATCACAGACCTGGAAGACGTCAGCACCCCGGCTGAGGTATCAAAAGAAATTGGATGGGTAAGGATCAATCTGAGAAACAAAAGTATTACCCTTGGGGTTGTGTATTGGGCGGTGGAGGGAAGCAAACCCGAATGGAATGATTCGATATACTCAACACTAAGGTCCAATATCACCGAACTACAAAACAATGGGCTCGGTATAATTCTGATGGGTGACTTTAATGGCCACATAGGTAAAAATGAAGAAGGCATAGAGGGTGGAGACAAGAAAGTCAACAGGATGGAAGGAAGCTGTTGAACTTCACAAACGGGCTCGGTCTGAAGATTCTGAACATGGACGCGAGGTGTAAGGGGAAATGGACCTGGGAGAGGAACGACAGAAAATCAATAATCGCCTACATTCTCACAGATATTAATTTATGGAGGGAGGTGATAGGGGTAGAGGTGGATGATGAGGGTAAAATGGAGGTGGATAGTGATTACAACTTGATTGCAGTGACGATCAGGGCCAAACATCTAGTAAAAAGCAAAGGAAACTTTAAGGAGATTTGGGAACTCAAAGAGGATGCTGGCTGGGCGAAGTTCAATGAAAAACTGAAACCAAAGCTTGCAACCGTACCCAAGAGGGGCAGTGTCCAGAAGATGGCCGACGCCATAGTTGCGAGCCTAGTGGAGGCAGGGAAGGAAAGTGTAGGAAAGATCAGGGTGCCAACACGGGAACTTGGGTACAGAGTGAATGAAGAACTGAAAAGGGCCATAAAGGGAAGAAAAGCTAAATGTGCTGCATACAGGAGAAGTAGAAAACTTAAGGGGGCGGAAAGCAACGAGGCCACAGTAGCAAAGGAAGAATACCACCAAGCACGAAATAAAGTAAATAAGATTAAAGATGATAATCGGAGAGTACGAAATAGCAGTCTTATTAGGACGATAAGAACGGCAGGGGGGTCGAGTTCGAACGTATTTTAGAAATGGGTGAATAAACGTAACAAAGGAAGTAACCCACAGAGTATTAAATGGCAGAGTTACAGACGAGCAAGATCAAGTCGCATCAGAACTAGTCAAGCACTGGGAAAAGGTAAACGATAAGCGATGGGGCATGGGGCGCCCAGCTGAGTGTCCGAATCAGATCGAGGAAAACCTATCGAACTTCGTGTGCAGCGAAATTAAAACGGAGGAGGTGCGAAAGGTGATATCAAAATTAAGGGATAGAAAAACAGGAGGAGTGGATGAAATTCCTAACGAGTTTATCAAAAAAGGGGGAGAGGAATTCGTGGAAAGCCTAACTGCCCTATTCAATCTAGCCATAGAAAATCAAGAGGTCCCAAAGGAGTGGAGAGAAAGCAAAGTGACATTTATTCACAAAAAGGGGGAAAAGACGTTTTGGATAACTATCGAGGGATCTCTGTCAGTAGCAACATTTGAAAGGTTTTCTGTAAAGTCCTGTATGGGAGACTAGAGGAGGTGATTGAAGAGAAGGGTTTTTTGGGAGAAATCCAGAATGGCTTCAGGAAGGGAAGGAGAGTTACTGACCATCTTTTCACGCTATCCCAAATGATAGAATCCGCGAAAGCAAAAAAGAAAAAGATGTTTATGGCCTTTTTGGATGTCAAAAAGGCATACGATAGAGTATGGAGGGAGGGTATGTGGCGCAAGCCGGAGGCTCTGGTCTTAGGAGGCGAGTTTGTTGGAATTATGAAAGCATTATATAAAGATGCACAGAGTGAACTAAGCCTGGGAAACATTACAACAAAACGTGTGCCTATGGAGACACAGGGGTATATCCTTTCGCCAATCCTGTTTGCATTGTACATCAAAGGTTTATTAGATGAACTCCTGCGTAGCGACGAGGGGGTAGCAGTTGGGGACTTGAAGATCCCAGGGCTATTTTTGCAGACGATATGGTTCTAGTGTCGGAAAGCGAAGAGGGGGTAACGAAAATGCTGGGAATTGTTGGGAAATATGGGAGCAAATGGAGACTCGAACTTAATGAAAGCAAGAGCAAAGCTATACCTGTGGGCCGCAAAGTGGACCCCACTCAAAGGTGGAGAGTGGGTGAGTTCTGCATTCCAGAAAAGAGCAGCAAACTTCTCAGTGTAGGAGAGACAGGTGATTACGAGTATTTGGGGGGTGAATATAAACATTACAGGAAGAGGCATCTACCGAAACCACACAAATAAATTGATTCTGAAGGGGAAGCGAATCCTCCTTAACCAAATGAAACTTATAGGGAGATACAGTTTCAATAAGGTTTTCGTGGGGAAAACCATTTGGGAAATGGTGGGGCTGCCAAGTATAACATACGGTACGGAAGTGGTACCCCTAAACCAGACGACCGTAAAGAGCTTGGAAATCCTGCAGAACGATGCAGGCCAATGGATAACGGGGTCGAGTAATGCCGCAGCGCTAGAAGCAATCAGGGGTGAGCTTGGGTGGATGAGGATCAAGGACAGGATATACCTGTTGAAACTCGGTTATCTTAATTATTTGGTAAATCTCCCCGACTTTGGTGTAAAGTAATGTTCCTGAGAATTTTCATCTCAAATATCAAAACGGGGTGGATGGTCCAAGTGAGGGAGCTAGTGGAGAACTACTCATTGGAGATCTCGGACCTGGACGTTGGGGCAAACCAGGGTAAAAAAATCGTCAGAGAAAGGGTCATGGAGGATTGTAACCGTAATTGGCCAGAGAGGGTCAAATCAAAGAGGTCTTTGGGTGGCCTGCGTGATAAAGAGAAGCCAGGTTTTGAAGAGTACCTTGATGGCACCTTTGGGGGTCACTGTTGTTCAAGCTGAGGTCGCGATCCCTGGAGCTGAGGTGGAAAATTGGGAAAGACGGTGAAAGGGAGTGCCAGATGTGTAACTTGGGCATGGTGGAGACCCTGGAACACTTTCTTCTAGAATGCCCAAAGTATCAGTCTAAAAGAATGAGATTCACTGGGAGTATAATGGGGAAGTGGGATGGGAGAATGAAGGACATGTGGTTAGGGGGAGACTCAAAGGAGAGGGTTAATATGCTAATCGGAGAGATTGGGAAGAATGGGGCAAGGGATGTCATCAAGCAGTTCGTCTCAGAGTGTTGGGAGGAGAGGAGAAGCGTGTGAATAGGGAGGCAGTTGGGAGTACAGGGGTAACCAAGGCCTTCTCGTCCGAGAACCGCGACAAATCAGCGACTGGCCAAAGTGTTATTATATTATTATTCAAGAATAACTCGGGCTTGAGAGGATTCTGATAGAAGTATCGGATGGAAATTTGTCGCTGAAGACAACTTCTCCAATTTACTGAATTTGAATTGGGTTTCGGTCTGGGTCTACACTGCCCGTGGCTTTGTTTATCCTCGCACATCTTATATTAAATGAGATTTTGTAGTTAAACTGGACAGCAGACCAATATAAGATTAATCTGTTCCAACGCTGTTGAACATATGTCAACTCATTACAAGACATTCTTTGGTCCACGTATACCTGTTTATCACACGGTGTTTAAATTCTTATAATATATTGTATCTTTTCATTTTCTGTAAGTTCTGTAATAATACACTGAATAACTGCTGCTTAACCCTTCAAATGACTTCACTGTTGGGGGATACTTGAATATATGTCAGTAAATAATTAAAGGGTTCCAGCTTGTGCTCTCATAACCCACCCCTTGATGCCTTCGTTCCAGTGCGTCCCAAAGATATATTTTGGAAGCAAAAATTAAAAAACATAAAAACTAGAAAAAACCCAGATTTTTAGCTCAACTTGACAAAGTCAAGATTAGCTATTGCCATCACGCGTGCGGAAGTCTGTGAGTCTGTTCACATTTTCCTTTAGCACAGGCTACACCCCGTAGTTGTTGTCCGATCGTCACGAAATTTCAGATGTAGGTTTGGGGTCATGTCTAGATGAGAACGTCCCCTTTTGGTCACGATCAGTCAACCGTGATGGCTGCCCGAGCCTAAAATCCGAAAACCTTTAGCACAGTCTACAGGTCGTATTTATGAAGGGATTTAATTGTAACTTGGTAGGTTGACTTCATATAATGTCTAGAAGAGAACTTCCCCATTTGGTCGTGATCTGTCAACCCTGACAGCTGCCCGATCCCAAAAGCCGAAAATCTTTTGCACAGTCTACAGGTCATATTGATGAAGGGATTTTATTGTAACTTGGTGGGATCACTCCAGATAATGCCCAGATGAGAACGTCCCCTTTTGGTCGCGATCATTCAACCATGAAGGCTGCCCGAGCCCAAAACCCGAAAAACTTTAGCACAGACTACAGGTCGTATTTATGAAGGGATTTCATTGTAATTTGGTAGAATGCCTCAGTATAATGTCGAGATGAGGACGTTCCCTTTTGGTTGCGATCGGTCAACCGTGATTGCTTCACAGGCCTGAAGCCCGAAAACCTTTAGCACAGTCTACAGGCCGTATTTATGAAGGGATTTCATTGTAAGTTGATATGAGGACTCGTTTTGGAATAATTTCACTGTAACGTGGTAACTTTCGTTGACATACATTAACGGTGAGGGCCACAAACATTAACTGTGAAGGCAACATTAACCCACCCCTCAATTCTTTAGTACAGTCTACACCTCATATTATTTTTATTGAAAAAAGCATACAGGGAACAGGAATTAACATATTCCCAATTATCACAATTCTTGTCTTATTTCATAATCCTTTCATAAACCTTGAACATTATCCTTTTCATTAAACACAACACACAGCCAAGTTAAGCTACAGTGTCATTGACAGTTTTTAGAACTGAAAACAGATGTGAATCTGTTATTTAAAGTAAAATTTGCGACGATTAGGTTCTATGTGAGTTAGGTTTCATGTGTTGTACATGTTATGTATAAGGTCACATGGTCAGGCCGTGAACCACCCACCATATACTACTCTTTGTCAGGTGTCACTCATTAGTCTTTTAATATAGCATACTTCATGACCTAGCTAGAGGGTCTTGATTGGGTGGGTGGGTGGGGGGGGGGGGGTGCAGTAAAATATAATAACAGCCGTAGGCGCTTTATGACTTCAGTTTAGAATCTAGAGTTGACAGCAGGCACCACTGGTTCCTGGAAGTCTGCTACCGTATTCGTATCAGAACTGATAGAACAATACTATTTCCAGAGAACAACTTGTAGCCAAATGGGCTTCCCATATCCAAGAACAAAGCTTGGGCATCAAAATCCTTCAAAACACAGCGACAGAGCTGCATGGGGGGTAAATTCCAAAGGTGACGACTTTGTTTACATTTTTTCTTACTTTCGATTTCCGGTCAACGTCATCGGACGGAAAAAGCAACGTAGACAATACGGTAGCATACTTCCAGGAACAAGCGGTGACTGCTGTCAACTCTATGAGTTGATTTCATATATTTTACATGTTCTATACCTCCCAACCTTCATTTTGATGTATAATTTGTATATATTTAATTTGAATTTAAGGAATATCAGAGGTGGAAATTTCAAAATAAACAAAATTCCATTACTAATATAGCACCTTATGTAAACTTCACTTCATACTTATAATGCAACCAAGTCAGTCTCTTGTTTTATCGAGCTCATTGATCACTTTTTTATTAAGGTTTAACGACACATTAACAGCCAGGGTAATATCGTGTCAGTGGAAGTTTTACGGGTGGAGGAAGCCGGAGAGAACCACCGAGCAACGACGAGCAGCTGGTGGCTCCCCAACATCGTAACACCGCACTGCAGTACAGGCAGGGTTAGATTGGTTGAAGACATGCGCGCTGTCAAGGTGATAGCTAAAAGTTGCGATTTTGTTGTATAAAAGTGTTTTCAATAATATTTCTGCCTGGGTTAAATGTAAAGCTTAAAGATAGGTAAGTGACGGACCCTGAAAACAGATTTGTCAAACTAACGATAATTCAAAAGCTTCTAAATGAAGTATGAAATTTAATGTCCATTGTGGCGCACTTTTTGAGCGCCACGTGGGCTGTCTGATGGCAGATCAATGGTAAGAGACACAAGAGACAATGGTCTCTTCTGTATCGTTATCTGGGTAATTAAGACCAGTTAAATTGTAATCATTGAAAACCAGTGCATCACACATGTTCTGGACACACACCCATATTACGCATCTATCCTGTCTCCGAAATGTCGAAAGTTTTCATCTCAAACGAAATTCACATTTATATCTCTATCCATATCGAATTACAAAATAATCGTTAAATCAGAATTAATATGTTTAAACTTTGCGTTCCGACTGTATAAAGAGTGAAGCAGAATTCTGAGAGGCAGTTGGCCTGAGGACACTCAGAGAAGGTCCGGGATTTAGCCTTGGCCGTCGAGGGTCATAGGCACCGAAATCGAAAGTCTGCGTATTGTCTTAACCCTGTGAGGGTTGTAAGGAACCGATAGTAGTTTGTTAACGGCTGTAAACCGTAGTGGCATAGTAGCCAAAGAAGTAAAAGCTGTAACGTTGAGGTCTAAAAACCGTATTAAGAGCTTAAGTAAGCGCTTGAATAGCTCGCGAGATAAGATAGTTTGAGGCAGTGCGAGAATTGGTGATGTTGAGAACACTTTGCAGAATATTATTATGTAAGCTTTGTTAAGTATATGTCTGAAGGCGAAGAATAATTTAACCCTGTGAGAGCCAGGCAAGGCGCAAAGTGGTCGTGAACTGTGGCAGACGCCGACTGAATCGTGATTGAACTGTGTGAACGTTGATAGAGTCACACAAGCAGAATCTTATATGTGTTAAGCTCGAATGACGGTGAAGTTAACCCTGCGAGGAGGAAGCAACGAGAAGTGAATAGGCATTTTGTATTTATCACAAACCGTGAGAAGATGAAGATGATGTGAGGTTGATCCAGCGGACACAGCTAGCTGTGAGAGACGTCGATGGCCCTAAAGAATAAACTTTTATCCGCGTAATTAGTGTATTCTTATGGATAATTTTGTGAGTAATTTGTTTCATATTATATTTCTTCGTACATGTAAATAAATAATCTTTTCAGTGAATTATCGTTGATCACCCTTTGGCGTTGTAAGCCACAGGCACCTTCAGGAATCCTAAGAGTCCCAAGCGGATAGGGCCTTGATAAGGTGGCAAAGTTTACGTTCGAACTGGGGTTCAGACGACAGTCACTGGCTGTCGACTGAGCACTGATAAGAACATATATTTTCCTCCATCACTTAACCCCTGTAATCCTGCGACACTTATCATCGACGTGCAGTACGCCTTAGTACACGGAGTCATCGAGCCCCCATGTGGACAAACGGGGTGAAGTGCTTTGCCCAAGGACACAACGCTGGAGATCGAATCGCTCGCTCAGACGGTCACCCATCCAAGGACTAACCCGGCTCGACGTTGCTTAACTTCGTTGATCTGACGAGAACCAGTTACCGCAACGTCACCACCCCCACCGTTGCATACAATACTTGAGTCAAGACTGACAATATTTACAGCTGTAAGAAGGTGCATTATCTACAGAGGCGGCGGAAGTTCAATAACATTGGAGGGACATACATTTTCAAGGCTTCCATGGTTACTTAGTTGGAATACTTAGTTGAGGTCACCTAGAGGCAGCCATAACGGGATTAAATACTCCAGTATTGTGTAGTGCAATTGATGTCACATTGAGGCAGCCTTAACGTGATTTAATGTCTTCTCTAATACTTTGTAGTTCAGATGAGGTCGCATAGAGGCAGCCATAACGTGATTGAATATATACTCCAAAACTTTATAGTTTAGTCGAAGACACCCAGGGGCATCCATAACGTGATTGAATATCTACTGCAATACCTTGTAGGTTAGCCCCCCCCCCCCCCCCACTCCAGGGGCAGCCATGGCGTGATTTAATGTCTACTCTAATACCTTGTAGTTTAGCCGAAGGCACGTAGGGGTAGCCATAATGTGACTGAATCCAATACTCCAATACCTTGTAGTTTAGTCGAAGTCACCTAGGGGTAGCCATAACGTGACTGATTGTCCACTCCAATACCTTGTAGTTTAGTAGTTTAGTCGAAGTCACGTAGGGTAGCCATAATGTGAGTGAATGTCTACTCCGATACCTTGTAGTTTAGTCGAAGTCACCTAGGGGTAACCATAACGTGACTGAATGTCTACTCCAATACCTTGTAATTTAGTCGAAGTCACCTAGGGTAGCCATAAAATGACTGAATGTCTACTCCAATACCTTGCAGTTTAATCGAAGTCGCCTAGGGTAGCCATAATTTTATTTAATGTCTTCTCCAATACTTTGTAGTTTATTCGAAGTCATCTTGAGGCAGCCAGCCATAGCGTGACTGAATGTCTATTCCAGTACTTTACAGTTTCGGTGACATCACATAGAAGTAACAATAATGTGATCTTGCTTCAGCAGTGATGTTTGTGTGTGCCATTCGTGACACATAATAACTCTATCCATCAGCTGTGAAGGCATCTACCTTTTGTAACAAACGTTATTCACAAAATAGTCACATAAATTGTATTTTTCGACCTTTGCCCAAAAATAGGCAAAGTTGAACAATGAGGGGGATCTGCATTTTAAAAAAAAAAATGCGGTCTCCTCATCTTCTTTTGATATTTCACAACTCTGTATCATATTTTCAATATATGTAGTGAATAAAATGCTTTTGTGTCACTTTTTATGCATATTTCGTGGCTGTATGACAATGGTACAACCTTTCCTTCTGTATGTGTTCTGGTTGCATTATAAAACGCCGCCCTAAAATGATTAAACTTGGGAGAAATCATTAAGATAAATACTGTAAGGTTATTGGTTAGCAGACCACCTCTAACCTTTACCCCTACCGTACACACCCTAAACCATTACGGATGCTCCCATTTAGTATACTTCAAGATGGAGATTCCGTTTCTGCATATGTTATTGATCCAGCAGAAATGATTTACGTAACTTATAAATATGATCTTGTTGTCATTATTTGTTGGAAACATGATGTGGAATAAAAATAAACACAGTACATTGAGGAGACTAGGTATTTTTAAAATAAATTTCAGAATCCCCTATTCTTCAGCTTCACCAAAATAAAGCCTATGGGCTCATTTCAATGACAGGACGTAAGCTATGTTTCTAAGGCAAACAAATGAAAGAATTTATCAATTCCCAACATTTTCCCCGAAAAATGGACAGGAACGTGGCTACGGGGGGGGGGGGGGGGGGGTCATCCCCCCCCCCCAGTCATAGCCCAAATTTCCAATGGTTGGAAATTCGGAAGGCAAGTCATGAGTAGTTGGAAATTCCATCTATCTGGATTTTAGAGCATCTTTGGTGATGCTGATGTCTCTTTTACTTCCCAAAATTCCAACTCCGTTTCAAATCGGCAAAAAATCCAGCTGTTACTATTTACAACTACATTGTACGTTTCATAAGTATGCATGATGTCATTCGATACTAGATTTGTATAGTACGTTACTTATCGTAATAAAAAAATCCTCGAAATGCACTTCAAGAAAATCACACCATGTAAAATCGTTATCCTGAGTTAATTCCATCATTCACAGTTACAAAAAGATGAAACATCGAAAATTGATCATTCCTGCATAAGATTACGATACGGTTACTGGGCATTGACGGTAATCCTCTACTCCTTGGGTAGGATTTTGCTTTGGCTTCCTGAAGCTGAGGGACCCGTAACCAGGTATCTATACTGGCGGAACGCAATTTGGGGGGGGGGGGGGGGGTAGGATCCAAACACTTTTATGTCGCGGGTATATCACAAAGATTGAAGTCTTGGGATTGTATGGGTGGGTGTGGGTGAGAGATTTTTTCAAATATACCCCAAAATGGCATTATTTTGGAGGCATTTTGAGGCTCGGAAGAACGTTAATACTTACGCTGCCGAAAGCGACTATTGTCACCTATTTTATGAAGATTATCTGTACGTTCTGGTATGAGCAGATCAAAACTACCATTTTATTAAACTTCCTTGTATACAGGCGTACAAAGAGGTCTTCCGTATATGGATAAAGTGGGCGTGTCACTAAAAGTGTTAATTCTCTCTCCAAGCGTGGTATATCATCTATAATTTCATCAGTTGATGCCCCATGCAGAAGAAGTGGAGTCTCAGGTTTATACTGGATAAGAATTAAAAGTGTGGACGGATGTTTAACATTCGGATCGAGTACTCGTCAAATCACCTGTATGCGTATGATGTGCACATAATTCGTGTTTTACATAGCAGGATATTTGGGCGCCCACATTTAAAAATTAAACAAATATAATGAGAGAATCGGGTATATAAAGATGTGCAAACAAACACGTGAATAATTTATTCACTTTAACGTTTAAGCAAAATGATCAATATTTCCTTAACCGATCGAATCACATTTGTTGTCGAGTCAAATGCCAACTGCACTCGTTGCCAAGGAAGTGTTGATTGTTTGGGTAGTTTTTTTTCTATAATAAAAATATGTTCTGGCGATTAACGGTATATTCTGTTTATGTGATGAACAAAGTGATGGAATAAGGATATTTTGTGTTGTAAGTAAACTGGACAGACAGGTTGGGACAACGTAAGTACACACGCATATTATCCTTATCTGGAAGGACTTAATGTATTATATAACGCCGGGGGATTATTTTTAGCATTTTTCTTCTACTTCGGCACTGTCAGAGGTTCCGAGATCGAGAAGAATTCACATTTTTGGTTTCCATATTTAACAAATTTCCTCATTGGCTCGGTGAGGGAATTTCTTAAAAATGCAGTAAAAATGTCCTTTGTTTTCTCTGTGTAGAAGTGCTCTTGTCCCAAACACATCTTCTGTATTGTATTCCTACCATGTCACTAACGCACATGTACTACCACTGAGTGTGTGGTTGTCCTCTTATAAACGTGTCCACCCCCTCCAAGCTCGAAATACTTTTTTAGTCTCCTGGAGTATTCACTCCTCTGGTCTCTGCGAAGAGCGACTCTGGTAACAGTGGCACAATACCCATGCTACCGTTTCTTCGCAATCACCTACATTCAAGATTATCTTATGCCCTTTTTATATCGTCGACAATAACATTTGCCATTTAATCTTTTATCGAATACGAATAACAGACGGCAATTGCAAAAATGTTTTTGAATAACGAAAACTTTCCTTTTTTGCTTCGACTCAAAAACATGGCCATTCATCTCATCTGGATCGATTTCAACAAACTCGCCCAATGAGGGATCAAGAGCTTCGCGATTTGGGAAGGGTGGGTGTAAACTTGATTTTTCCCGACCGTGATAGCTCAACTCCCGACTGATCAAATGTTGCACCTTCATCATCGTTGAATGAACGCCTTGATGATGTTGTTGGAATATTAGTCAGTCGGGATTATAGACAGGCAGGGAAAATGCTTCATACGCTGTTGTTCATTAACCCTTTACCCAACGCAGACGATATCAAAATTTATTATTTTAAATATCATTTTTTATTTTTTTTTAAAAAAGGTCAACAAAACCATTTCATGTGACCCCTCTTTGGAACGAGCGCGACGAGCTCTTTCCAAAGATGGGTCACATGATATGGTTTTATTGAAATTTTTCGAAGAATAATATTTTTTCAGCTGCTGAATTTGCACATTTCGCGGGCGGATGCGGGCGATTCGTTGGGTGAAGGGTTAATGATCATGGCAGACTGATAATCATTCTAGTATTGCGTCGAAAAAATGACAAACGTGACACTGGTGGCGTAGGAAGCATTTCGAACTTGGGGCGGGCTATCGTAGAAAGGCACTCACACACTGGAATATATCAGCCGTGGTCCATTTGTCCTTGCGATATGAAACAACATGCTCCATGTTTGCAAATTCCAACTGCGTAGGAAGATGAAAATCAAATTATGTGATTCGCCAATTAGTAAACCCACGTGAAAATACGTGAGTTTTTATGGCCTGTGTGTATTATTCTTTCCAGGGACGGTGGAACCAGGGGTGGGGGTGGGGCACAGGGGACACGTGCTCCTCCACGTTTTTCCACAGACACGTTGCGCGGTTGAAATCTGAGCATGTAAACGAGCCAATATACAGTAATATATTATTTTCAAATCCAAACAACATTTGGCCAAGGAATCCCACCTTAGGTCGCTTCGGTCCGTTTTTTTTACTTCGACCATCTTCCAACCTGAAGGCAAGCCTTCGGGTTGGAAGATGAGTGAAGTAGTAGATATGAACAGGACAGTGACCACACTGTGGCAGGCTCATCTAAATGAGACATGGTACATTTACCGATATACGATTGTAACATTTCCTCCCAGTGGCATGAACCATGTTAGCCTTGAAAATTTGTGCCTCTCCACTTTTATCGAGCATCCGCCGCCTCTGATTCTTTTTCCGGGATGGGTTATTTCGGGGTATCAGAGTGATAAAACAGGTTTCACACCCATGCGCATACAGCCATAAAAATTGCATATTGTGTTTGAGTCTTGGTGAAATCCATTTACATTATAATCTCCTCTTGCAACCTCCTCACCATTTTGGGCATCTTGTATGTGTATGTTTTGTTATTGTGCAAGTAAAGGTAAAAATCCAATGGCTGTGATTGGGTGTTTTTTATAGCAGTAAGGTAACCTATGTCCGAAATGGGAGCAACATTGTTTTCTGGAATTCATCTCCAAGCTTTCTTACAGGCAACAGCTGAAGTAACTGCTTCCCTGAATGGATCTATCCCATCACTAATGAGAAATTATCCCCTAAACTTCCCCATGCACCCTTTATGTAAAGAACTCACACCTGACATACAGTTCATGTCCATTTCCTTTTCAAAGTTGAACGTAGCATTACCAATCATGAATTTGCCAGTTGTATGGTTAAATGAAATCTTCCCTTGCTGATGGACACAAAGACTGAGGTGTGTAAAATTTTACATCCGAAGAAGCTTGCTGATAAGCGATAAGCTTGGGTATTTGTCAGATGAGGAAAAGTCTCCTTTTGCAAATTCAGTGAGGTCACTTGTTTTGGAGACTTGTGCCAAGCTCATGGAAAGAAAACTCAACGAATCTGAACACCACAAGATTTCAGAGCAATAATTGTGTTTCCATTAATGATGACATTGGGTTTTGTTGCACTATTTTCAGCAATGCGTCTTAACCCTTTACCTAACGTAACGGCCAAAACCGGCCAGCGCTATTCTCAAAAATCGCCAATTAATTTTCATTATTTTTTTCATTTTTTGTCTCAAAAACATAGGTTACGACCCCTCTTTGGAACGAGCTCGTCGAGCTCGTTCCAATGAGGGGTCATAACCTATGTTTTTGAGACAAAAAATGAAAAAAATTAGTTATTCAAGAATTTTTTTTTGCAAGTGTCGTCTGCTTTTCTTGTTAGGTAAAGGGTTAAAATAAATTGCAAGTAAAAGCCTCGAGAATTGTGAGCAATATCTGTTGTCTCTGACTGTTCCTTACTGAAAGGAGAATCACAAAATCTAATCAATATTTTGTTGCCTTCCTCTGATTTTGTCCCGCAATAAGCACTCTTTATCTCAAGGTTTACAAATACAATCTCCACAAGCACATTGAACAGCACAGCAATTTGGGATGTGAAATCCTAAATCTTGAGTTGTTTCAAAAAGAAAAAAAAATACAACAGGTACTGTGGGCATTTTTTTTCATCTGCTGGTGACGTGTATTTATGGAATTAACCAGGACTGGGAGCAGTTAACGTTTCAAATTTTAACGTGTTAAATTATTTTAACAACGTTAAAAAAATTTAACCAAGTTAATAACGTTTAACTTTGAAGATTATAATTGTGTAATATGTAGCATTGCGTCGTTATCTTGTGTTTTGTGTCGAATTTTGCGCCATTTGACGAAATTGAAGAACACGAATAATTTAGATGCCCGCAGCCCTCCTACCAACGTTGGCGAAGTTGGATCGCCGATATTTGACGATACAGCAATATCAGCTTCATCCGAACGCCTATTTTCCATGTAAGGACTGGTATTCGAGCAAGGCGGATGTCTCTTTCTAAGGATATGGCCGCAGCGATTGTATACTTAAATGAAAACATCGCTAAATGTTAGAATTTACGACAACCTGAGAGAACTATCTTAACTACTCGTCCCCTGAGTTCCAATGTGTTCTATGTGCCAGGAAGCTCATTGGAACTCAAGAGACGAACTGTGCGTAAGTTCATTATATTCAAATTCAAATCAATGAAAATGGTCGAAGTTATTAAAATATTGTTCATTTTAACATTTAACTCGTTAACGCAGAATTATTTAACACTTTAACGTGTTAAGGACAATTTTAACTCCTCCCAGCCCTGGAATTAACCCTTTACCCAAAGCAGACGATATCAAAATTTATTATTTTAAATATCATTTTCTTTAATTTTTTCAAAAAATTTCAACAAAACCATATCATGTGACCCCTCTTTGGAACGAGCTCGTCGAGCTCGTTCCAATGAGGGTCACATAACGTGGTTTTGTTGAATTTTTTGGAAAAATAATACTTTTTCATTTATGATGATTATCTGCTCGTTCTGGTACGCGCAGATCAAACAGAGAGCCCTTTCCAACATTTAATCAGATGATAGAGTTTCAAGTATATCATAAATCTTATTAAACGTCCTCGCATACAGGCGTACATAGAGGTCCTACATATGTAGCTAAAGTAGGCGTGGTAGCAAAAAAGATTAAACCCATCACAATTGTGATTAGCTTCACCTGTAAAAAATTATCATTTTACATTTCCGACAGATCCCAACTAATTGACAATGTTTGGGTTTTTTCTGTTTTTTGTTTGATCTGTTTTATTTCTGATTTTTATAGCAGATTGAACTTTTCAAAATCTGTGTCAACTGTAACATTTAATGGGTGTCAAGGCATGCATGGTGATGGAGATGAAGAATGGCAAATCAATCATTGGCACATCTATGGCATTCTCTATTGAGACATTCTAGATTCCAATGCTGGTTATTGTGGTAAATAAGAATAACTTTACTATCCTTGTAGTTTTGGTGATTAAAATAAAAAGCCACTTTTATCATATTGCGTATGTATTTTTACAATATTCCTTATTCCCAGCAGTGTTATTGGCCATCAATGTTTTTGTTTTTGCCTCACGTTCTTGGACAGGTCTGTAAGAATGAACAATATTTTTCCACCTCTGTTGCCAAAGTTCACATTCAGCTTTATCAGCAGGACACTTTCCGCGATTAACAGTAAAACACATTGGATCATTGACATTTAAATATTCAAAATGCTTTTCTTACCTCCAACTACTTCGTCAACAGAAGTAAATGATATTGGTACACGTCGTGGTTGTCCGGACCTCTGTGGTAGGGAAGAGTGAGTTACTTCTAAAGATAAATTGCCATCATGGATAGTAAACTTATGATTGATTGTACAACATTATCAATTTCATCTAATACTGTTTTAACGGTGACATATTAAGCTTTACTAAATGAAATAAATATTTATCAATGTCCAAGACTGGATGGTCGATGGAGAACTCTTATTTTATTTTATTGTTGTCATTTCTTCCAAGTCTGTCTTTAACTGGGATTTGAAAGACAGGCGAGTTTCAGCCTTCCTCGAACATGTTTTTGATGGTACTAAAAGGTCAAGACTTTCAAAGCGTTTCAGAAAATGAGAGGGAAATAATGATGTAGAAATTTAAAGATTCAAGATTTGAACAAAGCTAATAATCCTAAAAGTATTTCCTACAAACCAACGAATGGGTGGATGTAAAAAGACTTGTTACGGAACTTTATGAGTTGAGGGAACTGAAGAGATAAATTGTTTTATTTGGGGAGAAAATGGACATCTAGCTAATGCATTTATAAATAAAGGATTTTGCTAATTCTGTCCTGAGAAAGGGCATTGGGTTAACACGTTTGTATTGAAACAGATTTTCACCCAACCATCAGGGGTTCATCAGCTACTGAAACATCAACTACAGGCTACAACGTGACACAAAATCCAGCGGAGCCAAAAGTTTGTCTGTCTGTCTGTTTCTAACTCAAAATGTTTTCGTTACACAAATTAGTTTTTCTGAAACAAAAATACTAGCTACTGAAACATCAACTACAGGCTACAACATGACACAAAATCCCCAGTGGAGCGAAAAGACTGTTTGTCTGTCTGTCTGTTTGTCTGTCTCACCAATGCTTACCACATTGTTTAACATACCACCCAAAAAAATGTTGAGTTTACAGAAAATATTGTTGATAATGTGGTGCTTACTTGGTGAGGAAATTTTCGATAAATGTTTTTTGTGTTGGTTGTAATGTATTTTTCTCACCAACACTAAAAACATTTAACAAAAATATTTTTCATACAAGTACACATTTCATGACAGAAAAATAATTTGTGTTGAAAACTTTTTGTCAAATTGTTTTTGAGACATAAATAATTCTGAAACAAAAAAACTTTGATGCAAATAAAATATATGTTCCTGACAGAAAAAGAGCTTGTGTTTCGAAAACGTTTTTTGTAACTCAAAATGTTTTCGTTACACAAATTAGGTTTTCTGAAACAAAAATATTTTTGTACAAGTAAAAAATATTTTCATCAATTTCATGACAGAAAAACTAATTTGTATTACGAAAACTTTGTCAAAAAACCCCAACGTTTTCACTGCCTAAATTATGAAACAGAAAACTTTCTGCAAGTAAAACGTTATTTATGTTTAAATGCTTTTGTATTGGTGTGCACAGTATTTTACACAGCAACACAAAAAACGCTCAAGGAAAAATAATCTTAACTTCATTTCAGATGACAATTGATATTGGGATCACTTATTTGGTGCTTCAAAATACAGGCACAAATCTACCAGTTTTTGTGTGGGTGTGGGGTGGGGTGGGGGGAGGGGGCACATGCTTTGTGACTACAGACTACAGGAGATATGTCTAGGTTTAGTCTGCTATAAACTTAGTTCAGAACCCCCAAAAAATCGACACTCGAGGCCACCCCAGGCTCCAGTCATGCTCAACTTCTGCACGAAATATTTTTTTCCCAAAATATTTGCAAGTGGAAACTGTGTGCTTAAAAACATCTTGGATCGAAAAGCCTTGACCTGAAAATTTAAGTTCAAAATGGAAAGCCTTTTTGATTTGAAATGTTTTGTCTCCAAGACTTAAGTTTCAACTGTTAGTACACAAATTATTCAAACTGAACTTCCCATTAAATTGTGAAGTCTTGGCCCCTGGACTTGACAATCAAGTGCAATGTCACACAATAGAACTGAAAATGCACTATTCAAATGTTTGTGATAAGATTTCTATTTTGTGACATTAAAAAGTGTTGTTCAAGCACATTGCGATTGCGATACAAGGAATCACCTTTACAATGGTCGGCGCTAAAAAGGGCCGCTGTGTATATTGCTCTAAATACACAGAACGACACGCGTGTGTCAATGGGTTAATCGATATGGCACGAGTGCCAGCGCGGAAAGATAGAACGAGATGCCGCAGGCCTCGAGTTTTATCCTTCCGCGATAGCACAAGTGCCATATCTATTAACTCATTCGCACCTGCGTGTCGTTCTGTGTTTATTACACGCCTTCACGTCTATAAAATAATTATTACAAGGACACTCAGCAAATCAATTGACGACTATTAACTAAAAGAAGACATTTCATCGCCAACCAAATTTGCGAGGGGAACCCGTGTTACTATTTCGTCCCATGATTTCCAATGTGTTCTATGTGCCTACTGGCAGCCTACTGGCACATAGAACACATTGGAAATCAAGGAACGAGTTTCAGCTACACTAGCGATTCAAATTGTAATTGCCGTACACGATTTGTGGAAATACCAGTGAAATTTCGCTTCTATTTAAAAATAGACCGTCAACGATTTCTGTTCCGCACATATGAGGGGAACAGATTTTCTTTTTCCTCACGGTTTAGTGGTGCTGTAGATGGTGATTACATAGAACGGGCGTGTAATAATAGTTATTACAGTACACGTCTTACATTCTTCTTGCAGCCTCTGATGACATCGAATGTAACAAAACTTACTCGATCTCCCACCTCGATCTTGTCCGATATTTCATTAATTGCTATTACAGCATGAGTATTCCACTCTTGTTGCACTCGCTGATGACATCGAGTATAGCAAAAATAACTCGACCCCCCCCCCCCCCCCCCCCATCTCAACCTGATGACATTCCTTGGAAATCGCTGTATAGAGTGGGTTACAAATAAATCACACGTGGAGTGGAGTTATGAAACAAAGTATCACATTCAAATTTTGTACACATGGACAAGAAACACAAGGAATGTTTCAGCCATTGGACAACCGGGTTTAACCAGGAAGTCCATTGACTGGAACTTTGCTTGTGCTTGTTATGCTTTGCAACAAACTTGCAATTTTGCTTGGGTGGAATTTCCACTCTGCAGGCGATTTAGTGATAAGACAATCTCCACGTACTGCTGAATTTCCAAAAACTAATGTTGATATTCTCTTCACTCCAGCCCTTTTTGAAAGTCGCCGTAAATTATTTCTTGTAATAGTGACGGGTGTTCATTACGCCTCTTGCAACTCCATCTCATCTTCTCGATATCTTCATCTCTACGAGGGAGCGCGGTGGCACAGTGATTGACTGTTGGACTTCTATGCTAGAGGTCTCGAGTTCGATCCCCGTCCGAGTAGACCCGCGTTGTGACCTTGGGCAAGGCTCTTTATCCCGGTTGCCTACATGGGGGCACGATGACGCCGTGTACTAAGGCGTACTGCACATCGATGGCACACATGTCTTCAACCACTGTAACCCTGCTTGAGCGGAGCTTGAACAGAGTTAGAATGTTGAGGAGCTGACAGTTGCTCTTCGATGCTCGGTGGTTCACTCCGGGTACTCCGGCTTCCTCCACCCGTAAAACTGTCACGGTCACGATTAGCCATTGTGCATAAGTATGTGACCCTAAACACCAATAGATAAATAAATATTATCTCTACGAAAAGATTTATTCTCACCCCTGGTTCACGTCGATTAACACGTTTCCCGCCATACGAATGTTATAATAACCCTGCAGGACATTTGAGAAAATCTTGACGTTAATGGCAAACTTCGCTGAGCGTTGCTCTTGGAAAACTTACACTGTGTGTTTGTTGCGACTGATATTCTCCGACAACTTTGCTGTTTTACCACCTCTGCCGTGGCTTATTATCGCTACCGGTGGAAGTATGGTCGAAAATTGCACACGGTGAGGGTCCTAGAACTGGACAAAAAGAGTGTGCAGTTGGAGAGGGGCACGTGCTTCGGTTCCAACTTTCTGCTACTAATTGCTTATTCGAATCTCAACTTTATCTTGATCTACCGAAATAAGAATATAGTCGTGTGGTCGGGTACCCAATTAACCTGGGCGTACTGTAATTTAACCTTTCTGACGTAATGGAGTATAACCGCCTACCGCTATTCACAACAATCGCCATTCACACTTTTTTGTATTTTTAATTTCATTTTATTTCGCACAAAACGTAGGTAATTCTTATCTCATTAGAGTGAGCTCGTTCAGCTTGTTCACTACAGGATACTATAAGCTATCTCTTAACATAAATATTGCTTGTCCCAAGTAGTAGGAGATGTGGAGATCGGGCCTGTTTGGGGGATGTCATGGGGGACAGCGCAGAGGACCGAGGAAGGTAAGTAGCAGGAGATGTGGAGATCGGGCCTGTTTGGAGGGATCTCATGGGGACCCCGCAGGGGACAGAGGAAGGGACACTGTAGGAGATGTGGAAATCGGACCCCATTGGGGCATCTCGTGGGGGAACCCGCAGGGGACGAGGAAGGGAAGTAGTAGGAGATGTGGAGATCGGGCCCCATTGGGAGATCTCATGGGGGACCCCGCATGGGACCGAGGAAGGGAAGTAGTAGGAGATGTGGAGATCGGGCCCCATTGGGGGGGGATCTCATGGGGGACCCCGCAGGGGACCGAGGAAGGGAAGTAGTCGAAGATGTGGAGACCGGGCCTGATTGGGGGTACCTAGTGGAGACCCCGCACGGACCAAGGAAGGAAAGTAGGAGGAGATGTGGAGATCGGGCCCCATTGGGGGATCTCATGGGGGACCCCACAGGGGACCGAGGAAGGGAAGTAGTAGGAGATTTGGATACCCGGTTGTAGAAACTATGGGTTTTTACAACAATTAGCCTCCTAGGCCCCACCAGTCCCAAATAGTCCCCACCAGACACAACTAGTTTCCACCAGTCCTCAAATCACCAAAAACGACTTTATTTGATATGGATTCCCCTAGCATCCTTTTTAGGACCGCCATACTGTAGATTTTAATAGTAGCACTTAGTGCTATAGTACCGAAGGGGCACTGGTGGTAAGTTAGATTGAATAGTAGTAAATCTAATTACCCAAATAAACCCGATAATTCCGCCAAATCACCAAAAACGACTTTATTTATTTAGTACGGATTTCCCCCAAAATATTTTGTAGTAGAGCAGCACGTAGTACTATAGGACCAAGGGGAACCCCAGGGGTAAGTTCAATTGAACTAGAGTAATTTTCTGGCTCGGATTTTCCCCAGAATCCTCGGATACTTCGTAAAAATTACCACAAACAACCCGACAATCTCCCCAAATCACCAAAGACAACTTTTATCTGATATGAAACCCCAGATTGGGCATGTAATAGTAGCATGTAGAGCTATAGGGCGTGTTCGATTGAATCGGGTTATACTCCAGTAGAGTAGAAGAGCCTATCGTGTGGAATAGCTTTGCTTATTGTTACTATATTTAGCTTTTCTGGTCTGTTCTTGTTAGTTCTGACCCTATTCCGAGTACTCTTGTTGTTTCATTTATCTAGATCACCCAAGCAGTTCACTTTACTGCAGGTAACTAACCAATCAGATTGCTTGATTTCCCATAATCGGTATGCAAAGTTATCTCCCTTGTGTGTATCAAAAGCCTATATCATTCCCAAAGCCAATAAGCTATCGAGTTGTTACTGAGATCACGACTCGAAGCCCATCGAGCAAATGAGCTTTAGAGCAATTGCTCGATCGAATGACTCGACATATTGCTCGAACGACTCGAATCCTATCGAGCAAATGAGCTATAGAGCAATTGCTCGTTCGAGTGACTCGCATATACCACTCTTCGACTCATTTCGGTATTTGAGGATACCTATGGCCTGGTATTGTATTATTTGAGGATACTTTTTATACGATATTTATCTAAGGATACTATTACTTGTTTGGCCCAGCCTTCTAGTCCACCCCAGGGCATACCTATCCCAAATTCCCCTTATAAGCTATCGATCAGTTACTGAAAAGTCACTGCTCGAACGACTCGAAGCCCCATCGAGCAAAATGAGCTTTAGAGCAATTGCTCAATCGAGTGACTCGACATATTGCTCGAACGACTCGAATTCCATCGAGCAAATGAGCTATAGAGCAATTGCTCGTTCGAGTGACTCGCACATACGACTCTTAGCCTCATTTCAGTATTTGAGGATACCTATGGCCTGGTATTGTATTATTTTGAGGATACTTTTGTAGGATACTTATCTAAGGATACTATTACTTGTTTGGCCCAGCCTTCTAGTCCACCACATGACATACCTATCCCAAATTCACCTTATAAGCTATCTAGCAGTTACTGAAAAGTCACTGCTCGAACGACTTGAAGTCCATCGAGCAAAATCAGCTTTAGCGCAATTACTCGATCGAGTGACTCGACATATTGCTCGAACGACTCGAATCCCATCGAGCAAATGAGCTATAGAGCAATTGCTCGTTCGAGTGACTCGACATACGACTCTTAGCCTCATTTCAGTATTTGAGGATGCCTATGGCCTGGTGTTGTATTATTTGAGGATACCTTTCTTTGATACCTTTTATAGGATACTTATCTGAGGATACTATTACCTATTTGGCTCAGCCCTTTAGGCCACCCCTATTCCAAATTCCTCTAATGAGTCATCGAGCAATTACTGAAAAGTCATTGCTCGATTGACTCTAAACTGATCGAGCAAATCGAGCAACTGTTCGATCGAGTGAATCCACATACTACTCGAACGACTCGAATCCCATCGAGCAAATGAGATATCGAGCAATTGCTCGATCGAGTGACTCGCACATACGACTCTTCAACTCATTTCAGAAAAAGGGATTTCATTGCCACAGACGTTTTCCAAAAAGGGATTCTCAAAAAGGGATTCCGTAAGTGGGATTCTTATCCGATTCCGTGACATGGGATTCCATGTTTTAACATTAACACACGAGGGTAAAAATGTTAAAACACGGAATCCCATGGGGCCCGATCTCCACATCTCCTACTACTTCACTTCCTCGGTCCCATGCGGGGTCCCCCATGAGATCCCCCAATGGGGCCCAATCTCCACATCTCCTACTACTTCCTTCCTCGGTCCATTGCGGGGTCCCCATGAGATCTCCCAATGGGGCCCGATCTCCACATCTCCTACTACTTCCTTCCTCGGTCCAATGCGGGGACCCATGAGATCCCCCAATGGGGCCGATCACCACATCTCCTACTACTTCCCTTCCTCGATCCCCTGCGGGGTCCCCCATGAGATCCCCCAAACAGGCCCAATATCCACATCCCCTACTACTGTCCCAGATGAAAAGTGGATACATCTATGGAGGCAGGAAGAGGACTACTGCCATCCCTTGCCATCCCTTGCAATCTACAGTCCGAGAAAGGTAGAGCTGGTTATGTTGGTGATAAAGATTATTATCAACACTGTTTGATGAATTCTCTGTCAAATCTAAAATGCTAGGGTTATGTTTCTGAAAAATAAAATGCTCATTCAAAGAACTTTTAGTAAAAAATCACACCCATTGCTACATCATTGAGTAATGCCTTTGCCGAAGTCTTATACAAAACTCAGTAGGTTTTGATAGCCTATAAACATTTTCTTTTTGCCTTTTCAGATGTACTATACGACAACCTATACGCAAAATACTGGAAGATATGTCTGTCTTACGTCGAGAGGTTTAAAATAAAACAGAGGTTCGCTTGACATATCAGAACAAAAGTGTGTCAATACACGATACAACGTGTCATCATAAAGCTAACATGGCAGACAAACCAACGAAAACACCGTTACATAAACAGTTAAGAAATCAGATGGTGCTTAAATTTCTTATTTATACGAACGTCTTTAAAGCTTTATTAGTGAGAGGAATAATGGTGTGTCATAGCCTTATCACGCTATGGAGAGCTATAGATATAATGGAGAATGTGATGATGTGGCTGATGGCGCTTATTCTGTTGCTCCTAGCATGCGAGACTATATACAGAGTGTGGAAGCGAAAAGGCATTGAGAATGATTTGTAAGTAATATAATAAATAAAAAATGGGCATATCAAAACTATTTGACTGGCTTCAGTGGATATAAGACGCACAGCGGCATATTTTGTAGGGGGTGCTGATGCAGATCGAAGTGACGGGGGGGAGGGGGGGGGGGGGAGTAGTAAGGGAAGGGACTTGGGCGAACTAATTTTAACACTGATATCCCCATAGACATTAGTTCGCCAGAGCAAATTTTCTTCCAGAAGGAATTGGGCGAACTGATTTAACTCTTTACCCAACATGAAAAGCAGACGACACTTGCAAACAAAATTTTTGAATAACTAATTTTTTTTCATTTTTTGTCTCAAAAACATAGGTTATGACCCCTCATTGGAACGAGCTCGGTGAGCTCGTTCCAAAGAGGGGTCATAACCTATGTTTTTGAGACAAAAAATGAAAAAAATAATGAAAATTAAATGGCGATTTTTGTGAATAGCGCTGGCCGGTTTTGGCCGTTACGTTGGGTAAAGGGTTAACACTGAAAATTCCCACAGACAGTCTTTTTCGGCACTCTGGCGAAAAAAATGTCTATGGGAATTTTCAATGTTAAATCAGTTCTCCCAATTCCTTCCAGACGAAAATTCAAAACCCTATGGGAATTTTCAGTGTTAAATCAGTTCGCCCAATTCCTTCTAGACGAAAATTTGCTCTGGAGCTAATGTCTATGGAGATTTCAGAGTTAAATTAGTTCGCCCAAGTCCCTTCCCTTACTACTGGGGTGTTTTTTCCTTTCTTTCTTTTGTAATGTACGGGGGGGGGGGGGGGGGGGGGGGGGGGGTTGTACTATATTTTTACATCCAGTATGGTACTAGGCTGGGATGCTTTCCTGGGGGAACGCCCCTTCCCTACCTCTATCTTAGTGTGGATGCCATTACCCTGAAGTTTCACAACCTGGAATGGTTCGATATTCGCGAATATCCATCACAGCGAGCACTCATTCATCTTGCTAGCTTGCTACCTTGTGCAGCCACGCCCAGACAATCTTGTCCACTTCTTTTGAAGAGGTTTGGGGTAATAAATTTCACATTTGTTTTCGGAGACAGACTCCCGCTCCCCTACTTCGAGATAGACACTCTCTCTAGGGCTCTTTCCAAACGACGAGTTCCGTATCAGCCACTATTCCGCGTTGAGCGCCCGTTCCCAGAATCGGAACTTAACACACAGCGATGGCCGACGCGAGTCGTTCCCCAACTGCTTAATTTCGGAAAGCATCACTGGTAATCGGCTACACGGTGCCTACCCATAGTTGCAAAAGACTTCCAGTCAATTAACCCTTTACCCAACGTAACGGCCAAAACCGGCCAGCGCTATTCTCAAAAATCGCCAATTACTTTTCAAAATATTTTCATTTTTTGTCTCAAAAACATAGGTTATGACCCCTCGTTGGAACGAGCTCGTCGAGATCATTCCAACAAGGGGTCATAACCTTTGTTTTTGTGACAAAAAATGAAAAAAAATTAGTTATTCAAGAATTTTTTTTGCAAGTGTCGTCTGCTTTTCATGTCAGGTAAAGGGTTAATCATGATCTGCATGTCAGTAGTTGTGTGGTCTACGTTGTGAGTATGTCTACATCTACTGTTTCACTCAGCGATGGGCGTTTTGGGTAACTCCCCCGGCAAGGACTCAAAACCCAGTAGATCCATTATTTGATGAATTTAGCTTTTATTATCTTTCTGTATTGTTTGTCAAATGGGGCATTTGCAAAAGGTCAATTCTCGCTAATTTCAAGTGACGATGAACAGCGTGGAATTAAGTAACGATCTCTGGCTGTCGGTAACAGCCTTACCAAACGCGACTCAGGACGACAGGACGACACTGAAAACACGTGTTCTTGAATAACCGAAAATTCTCATTTTTCGCCTAAAACACACCCTTTGAATTCTCGTTGGAACGTGCTCGACGGGTTATAAGCTATATTTGCGAGGCAAAAATTGAACCAAAAATAATTTGAATGGCGTTGTTTGTAAATAACGTTGAAGTTGAAGTTTTTCACAAGGCGATTTATACAACTGAAAAATCTCTCGATAGAGTTTAAATTTGATGTATATATATACATATTACTGTGTGCATGATTTCAGCATAATACTCAACTTATAATACATGTTCCGTGTCGGTGAGGATGCATGTGACTGGATTTCATTTTATACCATCTATATCAAGTCAATACACCACCAGATGTTCGCTTTGACTCGAACTGATTTAAAAATTCGAACGTTCTCTTGAACCAGCATCAACGGCTTTTGAAACCGGGATAGCAGCACCAGCTTTGTCTAAATACTCTGCCTCCGTACCTGCAACCCCTCCCCAACTGTCAGAAAAGAGAGGAAGTAAGGAAGCCAGTATACAAGTTGAAATTCAGAAACGTTATCATACTCTTTAATGCCACAAACAACAGCTAGCTGTGATCTGATATCTGCAGAGTATTTGTTGCAAAGAAGACATTATGTTAACCCTTTATCTAACAACCAGCAACCAAGAATCGTTATTTACAAAAATCGCTATTCAAGTATTTTTATTTTTTTTCCTTTTGCCTGAGAAAGATAGCTCTAAATTAAAGGAACGTCTAAATCTTCGATCTGTCATCGCTCATAAGAAAAGCAAAACCTTGCGTGACATGCCTGTAAGGACTAAAGTGGAGCCCACCGATGAAGGTAGTATGTCATGTACCCGGACATTCCTCATTTGGATGATCTCATGTGGCATCATAGTCACATGACCCAGTGGCGCCATGCTGTGTTGTCATGGTAATCCGCGTGAGCGGCCATGTTGTGGCGCCATCCCCATAGTGATACATGGTGTTAGTGCGCATGTGCAGCGCGTGTTGTTAGGGTGATACGTGTTTCCGTCATCCATTTTATATACTGGAGGCCGCCATCTTGCTTTCTATGGCAACACGTGGTTCGTATTATATTCACAAACAACCCGACAATCCCTTCAAACCACCAAAATCTACCCTAAACTAAAGCGGACTTGGCGGACCCAGATCACTTCACTGTAGCGATAAAAGGTTTATTATATGATTTATAGTTCAACATCGCATGCCAATGCTAGCATTAACAGTTCCCCAACCGTTTTTGGTAAATTGGATTGATGTAAAAGAAACTATTTTTGTTTACACTTATTTTTGTAACAGGTGCACACTTCCGGGGAATCCTCCGATGCACATGAATACGTAACAAATTGTTGCTAGCAGACGAAACTGTAAACAAACCCAGACCGCCGTTCGAGCGTACCCATTCCATCTCGGAGTAAAGTACTCTCTGCGACCGGAACAGCTAATTATGCGAATTCGAACGAACCCGTAGATAGTCCGTCATACTATAGTGATTCGGAATCGGTTCCACACTGTGGGTTTTCCGTGGACCAGGAAAGGATCGCCAAACAGTGGTGATATTTAGCGGTTAAATTACATAGTCATATAATAAAAAATAAATACCGACCGACCCCACTTTTCTATTGCCTGTAAGCGGAACCAAACCATTTTTTTCACCTCAGAAGAATGAGAAAAGGTAGATTTACCGAGTTCTGTCACATTGAGAATACTCAACTTGCATTTTCTATTTTAGGTTTTTACCAGCGTTTCTTTTTTATATTATGATGGTTGTGCCACCCATATGGATTCTGGAATTAGATCGACTAAGTAAAAATTCAGGAAGTGTTGGAGATACACTTGGTGTAAGTAAAGTAGAGAGAGAATGTTATCATAGGATGCTCCACTATATTGAAGAAGATAAGACTTTAGCCATAACCCAAAAACTGCCAAACACAAGAAGAACCATCTTTTTCTCAGTTTTTCTTCTGAATATTAAATCAGCATCCTTCATGAGCTCGTTCCAATGATTGATCATAAGCAATGATTTGGAAGAAAAGTGAATCGTTTAAGTTTTGGGGATAAATTATATTTTGGTTTTGTCATCTGTTATAGGAGAAGTTGGCGTTGGATTGATGTTTAGGTCCATTTCGCCCCAATGTCATGCACGTGCAAAACTGGGTCAGGCCGGTGTCGCTAGATATCAGGCAATGCGCCCAGGGCCTGCACACACAAAGGGGGATAACGAACGAGTGAATGGGGCCAAGAGTATTACATAATCACTGGCTCATAACTCACACCGCGCCAGGAACGTTCCGCAACGGGTCACATATAGCTCACATGAATC
This sequence comes from Pictodentalium vernedei, assembly GCA_031216915.1. Classification (NCBI taxonomy): domain Eukaryota; kingdom Metazoa; phylum Mollusca; class Scaphopoda; order Dentaliida; family Dentaliidae; genus Pictodentalium; species Pictodentalium vernedei. The sequence goes on along the minus strand of CM062288.1, from coordinate 162,588,575 downwards.
AACAGTCCCATTTTCATTACAGACAGCCTCGCAGAACGCCATGTTTAACCCTTTACCCAACTTAGCCGCCAAAACCGGCCAGCGCTATTCACAAAAATTGTCACTCAATTTTCATTATTTTTTAATTTTTTGTGTCAAAAAATAGCTTATAACCCCTCATTGGAACGAGCTCGTTCCTACGAGTGGTCATAAGCTATGTTTTTGACGCAGAAAAATGAAGAAAAAAAATAGTTATTCAATAATTTTGTTTGCAAGTGTCGTCTGCTTTTCATGTTAGATAAAAAATGGCTGAGCAACTTACTGAATTTAAACACCTGCTTTCGGCCCCTTATTTATGAGTCCACATCTCCATATTGATTATTAAGAGTGTGTCAGGAAAGAGTAACTAGACTGACCCACAAATTTTGAATACAGCCCATGGGGTGTTATGATAGATCAAAATTAATTACACTATATTGGTATTTTAATCAACTTTATTGAACAGCGCGCCAAAGCCAAAATACTTACTTGACTTGCTTCCCTCCACAGTATTTACTTACTTGTCTTTGTTCGACGCTTTGCTATCGAACAAAGACAAGTAAGTAAATACCGATTGTACTATATCGGTATTTTCATTAACTTGATTGAACTGCGTGCCAAAGCCAAAAAAAACAAAAAAACAAAACAAAACAACATTGCTTCTCATCCATAATTCAGTATTAATTATCTAGAGTAACAGATTAACATTAATGATCTGCGATTTTTTTTAGGTCAAACAGGAAACACCATGACTTATTATGATAGTCCCGTATTAACTAGTTTTATCAGTGATAGAGTACTTTTTCAATCGTTTATATGCGCATATGGATCCTCGAATTCGACTTATTATGACACGTGACACATGTGGAAGGCCAAAATATAGTGCCGCCCCCACTATTATACATGCATATTATAACTTGCTATTGCCGCAGCTGTTCAGAAATTGTACAAGTCCAGCACTCCAAAACACACTTCAGCAAAAAAGTCCATCACATCACAAGAGTCACAATAGCAAATAATAACTCATATCCATCCCATACTCCCGGACCCGGAACATGTGTCAACATGCTTCAACAAAAAATTCGATGTCACACAAATCTCAACATGCCTCTGATAGCAGTATGTTACCCCTGACTCATAATCCATCTTGTACTCCCTGAACATGTGTCAACATGCTTCATTAAAAAATCCATGATGTCACAAGAGTCTCTCCACACTTCAAACAGCATTATGTAACACACGACTCATACCTATCCCATAGTTCCAGGACATGTTCAACAAACTTCAATAACAAATCCACGACGTCACAACATTCTCAGTTTCAAATGACTCATGCTCATTCTATACTTCCGATCATGTGTCAATATTCTGGATTGAGAAAGCTTTCTTGTGTTGATTTAAAGCAAATGAATGTTTATAGAACTGTTTCAAATTCAATCGGATGAAATATTTCAGCTGGTCGGAAAAGCAAACCGTAGGTTCGCTTTTTCGACCAAATGAAACATTCCAACCGATTGAATTTGAACGTAGGAGATAGCCTATTTAAGGGCTAGACCGGTTCCAAGTATAGCAACATCGAATTCCTTAGATAATTAGACTGGTGGCTTGAGAGTATTTCCGCAATAGTCATGTTACATAGATCTTACTCTCAGGTACATGATGATTGAAAAGAGGGATGGGGCCATAGAGGGGACTGCATACCTCTACAGCAGAAACTCTGTTTTAACTCATCAAACACAAAGTTCGTATCGCGTCCAGTGTATAAAGGCATTCAGAAACAACAAATTGTACTGTTTTTCATTGGAAACCAGGTTCCTCTACCCTTCCAAGACCTAGACCTGGAAGAGCTTGAACTTCACGAATACCCAACACAGCGAGAACTCACTCGTCTTACCAGCCGCACGCTTCGTGTAAGTTTACTCAAGCACACCTCCCCCTCCACTCCCCGACAACGATTCCCGATTCTTTTGAACTGTTCTGGATGCTAAATTTCAAGATTTGCCATGAGGTGGAACCGCGATCCCCTACTACTCTCATCCAACAACGAGTCCCTCGTCGGTCTTCGCTGCGCTTTGAGTGTCCATGCGGAACAGGTTTAGTGAGACACTGATTCGTTGAACTACTGATTCGTTGACCAGAGACTTACGAATGTGAAGTGTGGGCAACGGTAGTACATGTACCAAGTGGAACATGCTGACCCCCTACCCTTCAAACTAACTTTCCGGCGCCACTGCTCTCGCCCAATCCGCCCAAACCCGAAGTGACTAACTAATATTCCATATTTGACCTATGTCACTAGCATACTGTGTAATTAATAAACAGAGAGTAATCGTTTGACTGGACTGGTTACGTGAAATAATTCATGAGAGGTGAGGGACGTTGTACAAACACGAGTGCGTGGATGCGCATGAGTGTTTTACAATATAGTTCCTCGCCTCGAATGAATTATTTCACGTTACCAGTCCAGTCAAGCGATTACTCTGTTTATCACTTTTCATTATTAACGATACTTATATTATTTAACCCTTTACCTAACGTAACGGTCAAACCGACCAGAGCTATTCTAAAAAATCGCCAATTAATTTTCATTGTTTTTTTCATTTTTTGTCTCTAAAACATAGGTTATGGCCCCTCATTGGAACGAGCTCGTCGAGCTCGTTCCAATGAGGGGTCATAACCTATGTTTTTGAGACAAAAAAATGAAAATAATAGTTATTCAAGAATTTTTTTTGCAAGTATCGTCTGCTTTTCATGTTATGTAAAGGGTTAAAAAAAAAAAAAAAAACAAAAAACAATGAAGTCCCCATTACACCCACGGCAAAGCGTCTTCGTTTGCGCGCACGGATACATGACACAATTGCTGATTGCATAATTCACTTGTGAAGTTATCGTTTATAATCAAACCCGGAAATCCCAGTAAATCACACTTTGGAAAGTAATAATGGCTCTTTACATTTCAGGTCGCTATTCCACTTGCGTTGAATGCGGAACTTGTGGTTTTCGTCTTGGAACAAAGTCTCCTCTTGATCATTGTATTTGGCCGATGGCTCGTTCCCAAAAAGACAGTATCGAGAGAAAACATTTCTCAACTTCTGTTCTCATTCATTGGAAAAGCGTCGGACATGGTTGTTTTTTTCCAACTTTTTGACGAACCAGACATAAAAAATGACACGGCGTTAAAGTACATTTTGTTATCTATATGGACGTTGAGTTTAGTTCAGTTCACTCTTGACATTAATGTATCCAAACAGTCTACTGAACCAACAAGCATACCATCCAATAAAGACATTGTGAAAAATACCGGGAAAGCAAAGGTTCATACTATTAGCGATGGACGGCACACAGAAGATTTCTCGCCACCAATTGCCGTCTCACCTCCAGATGCTGAATTACTGGAAGTACTCGCCAAACCCAAGAGTTGTATTCGATTGGATCCCGATAAGTGTTCAACACTATTGACAATCGGTACTCAAGAATTACCGTATTTCGTTATGAGGGTGTACCTTATCGCAACCAAGTCAATAACGTCTTATAGTATATTGTTTTTCCTTGCCAAGAATGCGTTAGTTATCGTAATGTTTGTATATAAAGCATTATCATCATTGTTTGTGAAAATGAAAGGCTGGAGAAGAAAACCCACCCCGACAGAGAGCAAGAAAGAATCCGAATTACAGGCCGAGTGTGCAGCTGATGAAGTTGAAGATATTGAAAATGACTATGTAGATTTGGAGACGTCGGAAGTACAGGATGTAAAGAACGAAAAAGTATAGGCAATTCTGAGCACATAAGTTATAATTATTGGACAGTCCAGAGTTTTTTCAATAAACCATTGAGACTCCGAAGTGTTCGAGATGCTCACCCGCGTTGCACATGGTGCCATGAAGCTCTCACACCACCAGTCGAATTCTGTACGGAAATCAACGCTGTTGTGTGCTATTTGTTTTCCCACTCTTCGTATAGTTTGCGCCCAGACTATCGTTCATTTATTGTGACTTCCCTTTACTCACATACATACACAAATATTCTTTCGTGATCCAGTTATAGATATACGAATCAATTAGTATTTGATCGCGTTGAAACAATTATTGACACAAGTAGTGGAATTACGTGACGTAATCGTAAACCTACAGGTGATTCCCGATCCATAAAGATAAATGCATTAAAGATTCGGTCGAATCAGTTTCGATTGAGAAAAATTTATTGCGTTTATTCAAAGAAAATTAATGTCTATGGTATTTTTTAGATTCCCAACGTCAGGAATATTTCAGTTGGCTCGAGAAGCTAACCATTAGGTCCGCTTTTCCGACCAAATGAAATATTCCAGACGATTTAATCTAAACATGGGAGATTAAGGACTAGACTGGTTCCAGTCCATAATGGCGTGGAATTCCGAACATTCAAAATTATAGTCTATTCAGATATTTGATTGACCCATCTTTGTTCGATCATGACATGAATTGACCCGAAGGTTCTTGTATACATATACCTTTTTTATTTGGATGAGCTATTCAAACAATGCGTCCACAATTACCCAATTAAACCATAACAATCGACACTGTCATGGTCAAGTACTGAAGCCACCTGTCTAATTCCGTAAGGATTCAGACGTTGTTATGGACTGTTGTTTACTCACCTTTCGTAGAGTTTGTGCTTAGGCGACCGTTGATTTATTGTGACGCCCCTCTATTCACAAATAAATACAGATATTCTTTCGTGCTGGATATAGAGATTTCAATCAATATTTATTTCGCCTTGAAAATACCAAGATATTAACATAATTAGTCACAACAATACACATCATGTCAGGTGCTGTAGAAACGCTCAGATGTCGTTCCCAGGGCGTCCAAATGTGAAAATATTTTCCTGGGAGATCCTCCAGACCCCCCCCCCCCGCAAAAACGGGAGGGGGTCACCTTCCTCCCTAGTCCAGCGATCTGGACGTAGTGGCTACCCCCTTACAGATCGCTGAACTACCTACTCCCCTATCCTCCTCTAGCTCGGGGCCCCTAAATTGAAATTCTGGCGCCGCCACTGGAATTGAGAGTAGCAGGGTTAGAATACAATATGGAATATGCAACAAATAAAAGAGAAAAATTGACAGCAAGGGAAGTACGTCTCACATATTTTTCAGGGAATTCCCTACAAAAACGCACCAAATGTAAATTGTATTTTTTTGGTCCAAAAGTCATCAAATCACCCTCTTTTTATCTGGAATATTCGTCAATAATGCAAGATGTCAATAGAATGCTTCAAACGTTTATTGAAACAATTTATTTTCCCAAGCTGTTTATTTTTAGAGATTGAATCACTTCCGAGTGCAAAATTTCAAGCGGGTATTTCTAATTCAAATATTTAGTTCAGTGATACCTTATGCTTATTAACATAATTGGTGGAACTGCGCGGCGTAATCATAAAACAACAGCCGTGGCGAGGTTTCATCCATACCTATTTAGTTTACTAACATGTCTAATAGTACTGTAATGTCGTTAAAGTTTCAGTCAGATCAATTCCCGATTGAGAGATACTTTACTGATGATTTATGGTACTTTTAGACTTAATCGTATGGAATATTTCAGCTGGTTGGGAAAGCGAACCGTGGGTTCACTTTTGCGACCAACTAAAATATTCCAGGATATACGCTATGGACTACTTAAGAGCTAGACTGGTTGCATGCCATAACAGCGTCGAATTCATTACATAATTTGTCTGGTGGCTTGGGACTTGTGTCGTGGTAAAAGCCCACACAGAATGTCCGTGCTTTTATCACTGCATTGCCGATTGCTGTGGCTAAAGTCTAGGGTTCGCCCGACTTACATTTCACCAAATTAGCAAACACCTATGACCGATTTTTGCCTTTTCGGAGGTCTGTGCTTTTGAAAATACCTGTTATCGGACAATAGCACCCGGCCCAACTACTCCAGAATTCAAGCCGATGGTTCTGATTAATTTCAACCGCGTTTGGGCAAGGTGATTATATGATTTTCGCGTGATTTAAGGCAACATGATCGGGTGTGTGGGTGGGTGGATCTGTAAAAAGACAACAGATACAGGACCGGGATGGGTGAGTGGCCCGCTGTATTTCAGCGCTAGAAAATTGTTTCTAGCTGGCGTTCTTTAACCCTTTACCTAACATGAAAAGCAGACGACACTTGCAAAAAAAAATCTTGAATAACTAATTTTTTTCATTTTTTGTCTCAAAAACATAGGTTATGACCCTCGTTGGAACGGACTAGTAGAGCTCGTTCCAACGAGGGTCATAACCTATGTTTTTGAGACAAAAAATGAAAAAATAATGAAAATTAATTGGCGATTTTTGAGAATAGCGCTGACCGGTTTTGGCCGTCACGTTGGGTAAAGAGTTAAATCTGTTTACAAATAATGAGAATGATATTTTTCCCAGCAGTCTAATCAGCAACGTTTTAACATGTGAGGAACGAAATAGGTCATCATGGGTGCCTCGGATGGTACAAAGGTTAGGCCCCACAAAGCAGATCTTCTCTTTCTCGGGCCATTTTTTGTACAATTGCACGTGGGTGGTCGTTTTTTTTATTATATTTTATCTTTTCGTAATTATTTCTTTTCCATCAAAAGTTCATGTTCTTGGTTCGTTTTATGTTTTAGGCCTCATAATCTACAGAGTAGAATGGATGGTGGTGTATTTATCAATTTGGGTAAAATATCAGACATAAACCATTTAATTTTTATCTTTTTAAGTTTGCCTTGGTTATAAAAAGAGAGCACGTGGCAGTGAAAAGAACCATGCGGGATGTCCTGAGGAAGAGATTTTTAACTTTTTTAGGCCTTAGGCGTCTGTTGGAGGCGGTGAGCCATGACACAATGTTCCCTGATAAAATTCTATGGCAACAGCAGCTGTGATTAACTCAAAACTATATCATCTCACTGTAACACAATACTGAATTAAAATTGTATCACAAACTGTTGATATAAAATGAATAGACATATGACTCGATATGGCCTGCTCAATAAGTAAAGGCTGGAAGAGAAAGGAAATAAAATGACTGAAGCTGTTGCCAATAGATTACTGGAATGAAAGAAAGTTTAAAGATGATTGAGGATGCGATCAATATGATCAAAATAATTCATTGCCATGGAATGATTTATAAATTTTTAAAAAGCCCAAAACTAGATTGGTAACTCAAGTCATTTGGTCATTTCCATATCAGATCATTTCATTAGGCCATTGGGTCAGTTTAAAATGCATAAACACGTGGCATGCCATTTACACGATGTGCATTGTAACCCCAAGACATGTTGCCGAGGTCACCAGTAAAAGCTAAACTTGCATCAGGTGAATGTTGACTCTGTTGGTGACACTCATAGCTATTCAGCCAATACCTACTACTTCCGGCTGACTGGCAGTCAGTTGGAAGGAGTGGGTATTGACTGAATAGCTGTCAGTCTATAGTCCTTGTGTGCAGTCATTTGGAAAGAGTAGGTATTGGCTGAATAGCTGTCAGTCTATTGTCCCCGTGTAGCCTGGTCACTGTAAGGGAAACTCACGGACCTACCTGTGGATAAAATTACTAGACTTAAGTCAGAGGGAGGTTTCAGAATCCATCTCAGGGGTTGAAAAGATTAAAAATTTCCTCCGGGGGAGTTCCCACGGATCACCACCATCGAGAGGGAGATACCCTTCTCAAACACTCACCCAGCACGGGCCTGCGGCCCTTGGAACATGCCTGTGGCATGTCGTGCTGAGACACAAACCTCAGTTAAAAATCTGATCACCCCCCCACCCCCGCTGAAGACCCTTTAGCTACGCCCCTGGGTGGACCTATTTAAGATAGAATACTCTGTCTAAATGTTTACAATTAGCTCGCAACAGTTGTGTCAACTGCTCAGGTTAAAATGCCAGACTGTTTTCGTTTAACATTTGAATAAAAAAATCCTTAAGAGTAGTCGATGTGGTAAACATTCCAGATTAGTGGTATAGTCACGTGACCCAGTTACGTCATGATTGGTTGTGATGGTTGCTTGCATGCGCGACCGTATTGTGAAGTCATCTCCATAGTGATACGTTGTATTAGTGCGCGGTCGCAGCGCGTGAAGTTAGGGTGACATATGTTTTTTATACATATACATATTTTGTATACTGGGGGCCACCACCTTGGTTTCTATGGCAGCACGTGGTTTCCATGTTATTCAAAGGACTACAACAGGACGAGGATATGTTCTGAGGGCCCGTTCGATTCAATAGGAATAAATCTAATTATCCAAATGGGTCCGACAGTTCCTTCAAAACAACAAACAACACCCCAAAATCACTTTATTTTATCCGGATTTCCCTCCCTTTTCTCATTAAAGATTTTTGCATGTACAATTGATTGGTTCAGTCAGCTGAATTTTTTTCTTCGTTTTTTCGATTTCTTCTTTTGAAATTCTTGAAAAAGCAAACACTTTTTTTCCTACCCATTTGTCAATACAAATAAGTTCTATAGGCAAAAAAAAGTATCTTCCTTTTCACACTTCAGTCAGCTGGCATGGCTTCTTTTGAATTTACTGAATTGAATTTTTATTGGCAGCATAATTTGGTAACAAATGTACAAAAATAATAATTTTCTGCGGGAAATAGCATAGCCATATTCGATGTCTTCCTGCCCCCCCTACCCCCCCCCCCCAAAAAAAGAAAGAAAAATATTAAGAAAAAGACAGCAAAGCGCAGAACACCTCAGTAAAACCGTTCAATAATAATCCTTGAGGCCGAAATATATTACAATGAAAGTTATTTATTTATTTATTTATTTATTTATTTATTTATTTATTTATTTATTTATTTATTTATTAGGGTTTAACGACATTTTAACAGCCAAGGTCGTATCATGTCGGTGACAGTTTTACGGATGGAGGAAGCCAGAGTACCCGGAGAGAACCACCGAGCAACGACGAGCAGCTGTCAGCTCTTCGACATCGTCCCTCTGAACTCTGCACCGCGGCACTGACAGGGTTAGATTGGTTGAAGACATGTGCACCATTGACGTGCAGTACGCCTTAGTACACAGCGTTATCGTGCACCCATGTAGGCAATCGGGGTTAAGTGCCTTGCCCAAGGCCACAACGCGGGAGTGCGAATCACAATGAACGCTGCGGACGGTGCGATACCAGGAGGGGAGAAAAGATGAAAAGTCATATGCTTTTCTAACTCAAAATACATATTTTTGACAGTAAGAGATTCACATAAGACAAATAGAATTATCTATCTCATGACCCGTGTATTAGGGCTCATTGAGATCTGCCTGACGAGACATAAAAATGAATCAACTGTCACACGCAAGATACCAGAAGGGAGAAAGTATGGAAATTTTTGGGTTTTCGATTTTAGAATTCATATTTTGGCAGTAAGATGTTCACATAAGGCAAGTAGAATTATCCATCACATGACCCGTCCACCAGGGCTCATTGAGCAATGCTTTATGAGACATGAAATTGAATCAAATGCTTACAAGCAAGATACCAGAAAGGGAAATGATGGAAAATCTTTGGTTTTTAGAGCTCAAAATACATATTTTAGCAGTGAGATGTTCAGGTAAGGCGAGTATAATTATCTATCACATGTCCCGTCTACCAGGGCTCACTGCGCTCTGCCTAACGAGACATGAAACTGAATCAGTTCGCACAAGCAAGATACCTGAAGGTAGAATGTATGGAAATTCGTAGGCTTTTCGAACTCAAAATACAGGTAAATATAATTATTTATCACATGTCACATCTACCAGGGCTCACCGAGCCCTGATAAACGAGACATAAAATTGAATAATTTCTCACAAGCAAGAAAACTCGGCGTCTGAACTCTAATTTGCTCTGAGAATACCTGAAGTACAGGCGGTCATGCGCCGCGCGTTATATGAGTGTCTCGCGGCGCACCACTTCAACAACATATTCACGAAACCAGAAACTCCGCATCAACTCAAAACACGAACTGGGTCCCCACGTGTCCCCTGAGTTCCAAGGTGTTCTATGTACCAGTAGGCACATAGAACACATTGGAACTCAGGGGACGAAAGGGCTACAGTCGAGGCACTCTGCACACCCGCACTCGGCATGCATTAAGTACAACTCCAAGAAATCATTAATTAGTCTGTGTGAAACACACAGACTATTGTTTTTGTACGGTTTCTTTTTTTTTTCTTTTTCTTTTTCTTCTTCTTCTTTTTCTTATTCTCCTGTCTTCTGTCTTCTATGCACTTCCTTGTCCTCACGATAACTCGAAAACGAATCGCCCTATCTCTCTGATTTTTGGCATACTGGTGGACAGTCAAAAGTTCTCGGCCACCTATGTTTTTCAGGTCGCTAGAGCCACTGAGTATGGCCCAGTCGGCCACAGGGCTTTCACAGCCTTCATTTTCCGGATACAGTAAAGTCTCCCCAAGCAATACAATGCTATGTTATTCACACTGGAGATAATGTAAACATCAGTGGAGTCAGCTGTCAAAAAATGAAATGTAATCTACTAATTATGATAATGGGATGTAAGTTCCTGGAACTAAGTTGAGAGAAACCCTTTGCCTTGCAAGGAAATAAATGATAAATTATTCGGTTCAATGCTTTTAACACATCAGTGGAGTCAGCTGTCAAAAAATGAAATGTAATCTACTAACCTTGTTATGATAATGGGATGTAAGTTCCTGGAACTAAGTTGAGAGAAACCCTTTGCCTTGCAAGGAAATAAATGATAAATTATTCAGTTCAATGCTTTTAACCCTCTCAAGACTTCAATGTGGATTGCACATATTTTATTTCAGGCAGAATAAAGTTAACCCTTTCCATAAAACTGCACTGAATAATTGTAAAATTTGTTGAAATCTATCTTACTCAGTTCAATGTTTTTAACCCTCTCAAGACTTCACTGTGGATTGCACATACTTTATTTCAGGCAGAATAAAGTTAACCCTTTCCATAAAACTGCACTGAATAATTGTAAAATCTGTTGAAACCTATCTTATTCAGTTCAATGCTTTTAACCCTCTCAAGACTTCAATGTGGATTGCACATATTTTATTTCAGGCAGAATAAAGTTAACCCTTTCCATGAAACTGCACAGAATAATTATTGAAAAATATCACTAAACTGTCAGTGTGCCGGTAACAATGCAATACTGACATGGTCGACTGTACTGTTAACTGTGTTAGTGCTATGACTGTTTAAAACTCATTTGTTAGAAGAGTTCTATAGTCTTTCACTGCACTCGGCTTGGTCTCACCGAGAGTGCAGAAACCTTTGGTGCCAAAGTGCCATTAAGAGAATGTCTCTGATTTGTGCCATTCCATCCCTCCGGAGTGCAAAAGCAGGTACTGTCAGCCTAGAAACTTAATGTTTTTCGCTTTATTTTCTTAACATTTAATTCTATGTGGAATGGGGCACCCTTTCAGTGTGCCTTCCAAAGTAAGGGATTCTTAACCCTTTAGCCAACATAATGGTGAAAACCGGTCAACATTATTCACAGAAACGTCTATTCAGTTTTAATTACCATTTCATTTTTGCTTGAAAAACATAGCTTATGACCCTTTATTGGATTGAGCTCATTTTTTAAAGGATTATTAATTTATTGGTGTTTAATGTCACATATTTCTGCACAGTGGCTAATCATGACCACTACAGTTTTTTTCAGGTGGAGGAAGTCGGAGTACCCGGGAAGAACCACCGGGCAACAACGAGCAACTGTCAGATTCCTCACATACTAACTCCACACAAGCAGGGTTAGCATTGGTTGAAAACGGGTGCACCATCGATGTGCAGTACGCTTTAGTACACAGCGCCACCACGCACCCACGTGGGCAATGGGGTGAAGTGTCTTGCCCAAGGACAGCGTGAGGACCTCATGCCTTGCAGCCTGCACCTCTCCCAACTGAGCCACTGCGCCCCCATTTAAAGGATTAAAATGGAGTATTTAAAGGGAATAATTTAACCCTTTAAAGATCTTAATATGGGGGCATTATTCAGAAAGACTGGGAAATGCATTTTATTACACCTTAATGCATTTCTAAAGTTTATGAATGTATTTCATCACTCAAATTAGTGGGCAGAGCCAAAAATGTCCATTTCTGATTCGTGTAGCAAACCCTTTGAATGCTGGTCACATATATGCCATTTCTGGTTTCGTATAAAAATGTTCTGATTCCTGTATGAATGTCTGTAAATACTGCTAACGAAAACCCATTTCTGATTTCTTAAAAAATATTTTACTCCCGAAAAATAAGCCTCCATGAATTCTCTTTCTTTATAGTTTATTCCTGATACTTTAACCCTTTTCACACAGGCTTGAATTTACTGGGGGCAGTAAATTCTGTTTCTCTAGTTGAATATCGCTTTTGTAAACTGGAGTCTGTTGTAGTTTTGAATAATTGATTAGATCCAATTCTAAAAGCGTGAAAAGGTATGTAACGGGAAATCGGTGGAAAATTTGGTTCTTGGTTTAGAAAGAAATCATCGGATATCGCTTTTGTAAAATGGAGTCTGCTGTAGTTTTGAATAATACATATTTTGGCAGTAAGATGTTCGCACAAGGTAAGTAGAATTATCCATCACATGTCCCGTCTACAAGTGCTCACTGAGCTCTGCTTTACGAGACATGGAATTGAATCAAATTCTCACAAGCAAGATACCAGAATGGAAAATGTTTGAAAATTGTTAGGGTTTTCGAACTCGATTACTCAAAATGCATATTTTGGCAGTAAGGCGTTCCCACAAGGCAGGTAAAATTATCTATCGCATGCCCCATCTACCGGGGCTCAATGAGCCCTCTCAACGAGACATGCAGTGAATCAATTCTCACAAGCAAGATACAGAAAGGACAAAGTATGAAAATTCTTAGGTTTTTCAAGCTCAAAATACATATTTTAGCAGTGAGATGTTCACGTAAAACGAGTGGAATTATCTATCACATGTCCCGTCTACCAGGGCTCACCGAGCTCTGCCTAACGAGCCATGGAAATGAATCAGTTCCCACAAGCAAGATATTTGAAGGGAGAATGCATGGAAATTCTTAGGTTTTTAGAACTCAAAATACAAACAAATATAAAGATCTACCACATATCACGTCTACCAGGGCTCACCGAGCACTGACAAACGAGTCATGAAATTGAATAAATTCTCACAAGCAAGAACACTCTGCATATATGAACTCTAATTTATGCTGAGAATATCAGGCAGCCATGCGCCGTGTGTAAAATGAGTGTATCGCGACGCACCACATCAAGATCATATTCGCGAAACCTGAAACTCCGCGTCAAATCGAAACACGAACTAGGTCACAGAGGGCTACAATCGGGGCACTCTTCACACCCACACTCAGCATGCATTAAGTACGAGTTCAAGAAATCATCGGATATCGCGTTTGTAAACGGGAGTCTGCTGTAGTTTTGAATATTTGATGGGATTCATTTCCAAAAGCGTGGAAAGGTGTGTAACGGGAGATCAGCGGAAAATTTGGTTCTTGGTTTGTATGTTCGTATTATCCCACATTGTCTTGTGCCCATGTCTGACGGATTATTGTATATTGTGAAGCGTTTGGCTGGAAAAAAAAATAATCTTGATTCTCAGGCAGCGGTGCATTCGTTTTTTTTGGCCCGCGTTCGTCACATTTATTTCGGAGGCAAAATTCAAAATGTATAAAACTATCATAGGGTGTGATTTTAGCGGTATCACATTGCGATTTGCGATGCAATATATCGTATACATTGATACAGTATTGTTATTCTCTTCGTGAAATGCGACACGATTCTCATATGGTTGTATAAAATAAATATTTATTTAACTGGTTGACAGCTAGTTTAGTTTTGGTGGTCTGAATTTGTTCATCAAACATTGTTTCATTACAAATTATTGGAGAGTGCCAACAGGCACTCTCCAATAATTTGTAATAGAACAAAGTTGTGTAAACAAACTGTTATTTACGTTTGACTGAATACGAAACATGGGTAAGGAAAATGTTGGCTTTTGCACTGGTACCCTCATTTTGTTTAAAGGTCTGATTGTGGCTTCTAGCACTCAAACAGTTAAACACTCCTTATTACTTTTTATCGCCATTTTAGTTCTATATTAATTTTGTGTTGTATGATCACTGTTACAAAAACCCCCAAAAACTATCAGTGAAATCAACATGGAATCTCTAGTATTTAATTTTAAGCTCTCACAACTGGATTTTAGGCATCGGCGACCATTTCATCAGGAATAAAAAAATAAAAATAAAAACCGCCCTAACTCATTCGTCTTAAAAATAAAAAGCATAAGAATCAATTAATTAATTATGCTCGTCCTTGTCAAAAGGTATCGGCAATCTTTTGTTAGACCAGTGATGCAGTCAAATATGAATGTTACAAAGTAAATGAGGACGGGCGGAGGCGGTGGAAGCTCGATAAAAGTCGAGGGACACAAATTTTCAAGGCTACCATGGTTCAACCCACTGGGAGGAAAGGTTACAATCGTACATCGGTAAATGTACCATGTCTCGTTTAGATGAGCATGTCGCGGAGGGGTCACTGCCCTGTTCATATCAACTACTTCACTCATCTTCCAACCCGAAGGTTAGACTTCGGGTTGGAAGATGGTCGAAGTAGAAGAAACGGACCGAAGGGACCGAAGGGACCGAAGGTGGGATTCTTTGGCCACATGTTGTTTGGATTTGCAAATAATATATTACAGGAATGCCTGTATATTGAATGGCACGTTTATATGCTCCCATTTAACTCACTGTGTAACCACGTAAAATGTCTGTGAAAAAAGAGGAGGGGCACGTGTCCCCTGTGCCCCCCCCCCTGGTTCCACCGCCTCTGAGGATGGGCTAGTCACAAATACAGGGTTTTTAATGCTGTTGGTGGAAGTATATTGTTGGATCTGTTGATTGCGTAGATGGCTCGAGCCATTTTGGAACAGACTACTGATATGTGATGTCTGAAACCTAAGTTTTCATCCATGTGGATCAAGGGGGGCCACTAAAAATTTGCAAGACGTGACGTCCTATTTTTTATTCGGCTCCTTTTTACACCCACCCACCCACTACGTGCAAATTTTCTACTACCGTTCTCACTCTCCCTTTAAAATTCAAAATAAACTTATAAACTTAGTAGGCACAGCTGTCTTTAAGGGGTTTTCATAATGTTCTTAACCCTTTACCCAACGTAACGGCCAAAACCGGCCAGCGCTATTCTCAAAAATCGCCAATTAATTTTTATTATTTTTTCATTTTTTGTCTCAAAAACATAGGTTATGACCCCTCATTGGAACGAGCTCGTCGAGCTCGTTCCAATGAGGGGGCATAACCTATGTTTTTGAGACAAAAAAATGAAAAAAATTAATTATTCAATCATTTTTGGGCAAGTGTCGTCTGCTTTTCATGTTAGGTAAAGGGTTAAACTGGTACCACCAATTTAAACCTCTGTGGGCTGCTGTGGGCCCCAATCTACAAGCTGTTCATTATCAGGCTTGGCCAGAGCAGGTGTACATATACGGGAACAAATTTTCATTTGAATTGTTCCCAAAATATTGTCTGCACATTTTCTACATTTCGAACAAGACACCCACCCCCTACTAACGTGTGACATTTTCCCAGTTTAAGCCCAATATTCTCACATATAAAGCCTCCTGATGTTGTATTTATGTTAAGAGTGTGATGTACAACATCATCTTCAAGGTTTGAAACACAAATGATGGTATATATTATGTGATATATTGATATATTTTTAAAAAATTATTGCTTTGTATTATTGGTATTGGTAGTACGTTATGGCAGGTCAAGTGGTATTGTGGAGTGGGGGTGGGGGTAATGCCTGGCAGTATAGAACGTCAGTGTAGTATGGACGATATATACCTCTGTGCCCTCCCCCCCCCCCCACCCCCCCCTCCCGAAAGCCGTTGTACTACTAATCGACCTAATGCTTTATATGCTTGGTCTAGGTAGTATGTAAGACCAGACGTTATTGTGGGGGGGGGGGGGGGGGCGTGTAATGCATGGTAGTCTAGTGTGGTATTATTCAATGTAAGCTTTGTGCCCATACAGGTCCCGTGTTAGCCCTTAGTACTATTAATCCACCTAATACTTCGTGTTATCCTATGACTGGTATAGGTAGTGGGCCAGACCTAGCATGAATGGCAATGGATAGTTGTCACTCACGCCACGACTGTCCACCAGACCAACCAGTTACTAAGATAAACGTTTACAGAACATTCTGAATTTACAGCGTTGAGAAAAAGTAAATATTTGCAGACAGCACTAATTTAACACATGGGAATTGCTTGAACATATCAAGGGAGATAACTATGCGGTGTTTGGCATAAAAGGGAAAATGTGAATATTCAAGGAATATTTTGACAAATAGAACCAAAGAGCTATCAAAATTACAATCAACCCCAGCATGACCAACTGTGCACCTATGATCATCCTGAGAACAAGTGTCAACTTGATCAATAAGGGCCTTCTTTTGCTTTCGATCAAACCCCACGAGCGTAAATATTGTCAGGATAGCGACACCAGTAGACAGAGTCTACAATAAATTAGTTGAACGAATTATTTAAATCCAATCAAAATTTATTAAATTAACTTCCAACGTAAGTAAAAAATTTTATCTATAAAATTTTCTCTGTAGTTCATTTACATTTTATTCATTCATTCCACACCATACCCCACAAGACAAGACTATACAATACATAGGACTTAACACCCAAGACAACACGAATGAAAATGAGACATATAGATGAAATGGATGATGACTTCCATATAATATGAAATTGTTTTGATGATGGCTAACAGGTTTCAAGCCAAGGGTGAGCGATTCAACTGCCCCCATCCCTTAGCTGATGCCTGTAAGCCCATGAACAGTCCTAGACTACTTCTTACACCGAAGCCAACCTGCATAGTTTGCAAGGCTCTGCATGAGGCCTCCGACTCTCAATGTTTCATTTTACTCCACTGGTGAGACGGGAAAACAACACCGAAGCCCACATGAATGTTTGAACAATACATGAGGCCTCCACCTCACTGTGTTTACTAGCGAGGCGGCAAATCACCGAAACCACGCGTGCAGTTAGCTAGGCTGCTCACGAGGCCTCCGTCTCATTGTGTAATATTACACTTATGAGACGGGAAAACGCCGAAACAAAATAGAGCAATAGCTCTAAAAGACTGTCCCATGATCGATTTCCCACAATGGGACCGAATTACTCCCATCATGAGGAATCGAGCATTGGGGACTACGAAAGTGTGTACAGTGGTTTAGCCACACCCAAAAAGACCACTATGCACCAGACTCAAGGGCACGACCTAACTTTGAACGAATACGGTCCAGGCAAACCTGGATTAGTTAATAGGGCAAGGTGCCTATCTAATCACTGCTAGTCAGAGTGCAACTCAGCGAAAAGGACAGTAAAATACTGTTCCCTTCACTGACCCGCACTATGACAAACAGTGATTCGACTACTATACAAATTTCCTCGGTGAATCCCAACACGGGATAAACTCCAAAAATACTACCAAAAACTAAAATAGGGATCTCATTTTCATTAGTAAGAGTGGCGGCGCCAGAAATTTTTTTGTGGGGGGGGGGGGGGGGGGTGGGGGTGCGGGGGGGGGCAACTAGGGGGGCAGACTCCCATGAAGGGGGGCAAATACGTAAAGGATCATATCATTACTTTGTTATGAGGTAGTCCAAACTTGGACCTAAAGTCCGTAATATAATTTTTTGGTTTGGTACGTCCTGTGGACGTACCAAACCAAAAAATTATTTTACGGACTTTGGGTTCAAGTTTCAACTAAATGTAATGGTAATTAGCGGTCCTCCTTTCAAAAAATCCTGGATCCGCGTCTGGTGGGTCTGTGCGTGAGAGAGAGAGAGAGAGAGAGAGAGAGAGAGAGAGAGAGAGAGAGAGAGAGAGAGAGAGAGAGAGAGAGAGAGAGATGCGAAATCCATGAATTTTTTTAGACAAGGGATATGGATAGACATGCCTTTGTTGGCTCATAACTTAATTATAACTTATAAGTATCTGCATCCGAGTCTTTAAATCTCTACTGCCCGGATGTGTTCATCAGCTAGCCTGAGGCTTTGGGCTAAGTGTGTATGGGAAATAATTGGGAATAAAAAAAGAGAGGGGGGTGTGTGTGTGTGAGAGAGAGTGACTGAATGTGTTTGTGTGTGAGGGTGGATGGAAATGCATGCGAGATGGTTGGGGGGGGGGGGGGGGGGGGCAACTGGGGGGAGCCTTCGTTGGGGGGGGGGGCAAATACCCCCCCCCCCCCCGTAGCGCCGCCACTGATTAGTAATGCAAACTCAGGATTGTAATTTCTACCCTTAACTATTTTATTAGTGGCTACCTTGAGCCTAGCTTACACATCTGAAGTAAACCTCACACTTCTTTTGAGTATTTGACTATGAATGGATCAAAATAAACCATATATTTGACTCAACAACACGATTAACACTACAACTAAACAACTGGTCATTTAATGCACTGCACCAGGAGAGGGGGACCCGTAAAAAGGATCATCCTCTCAGGGATCAGCACATCGAACAACCATTTGCCAAACTATTACAACCATGCTTGACAAAACATAATAGAACCTTTTCCTTGTAAAGGATGATTTAATTTTTCTCAAACACTACATGGAGTGACATTAATCCCATTTAACAAAGTTTACCCTTAAAACATGTCTTGTAACAGACAAAACTAGTAAAACACACCTAAAAATAGCAATAAATAATTTGTTTATTAACCCAAAATAGCCTGGCCGGTATTTTTTTACTTGACCATACATTTAGTAATATTACCACAGCCTACCCTAATGTATAATACTGAGGCCATGCTCTCACCCCAGACCTAACCTTGCAAACCGGCCTTTAACACATTTTTCCTATCACCGCACCTCTAAGTGTGACACACTGCCGGAAGGTGCCCCGAGAGGGCCCCTTACAACACTGCGCCACAAGGAGAACTGAGGCGTAAGAAGGGGTTACAGAACCAAGTGCTGATACCGAACATAACAACCTAAGTTAAATTAATTCTAACTGTTGAAAACATCCTAGGGATGCATTAAACACTTTTTAATGTTATTTTTTTTAGCTACAATATGTACCTCTCCAGCTTAAGTACTTTAGAGGACGCAATATAGGCCAGCTTCTTGTACTGTCACGAGGAAATAACACACCTTTAACTTTATAGGGTGCCTCTGTCAGGCCAAGTTACTAAGGAAATGACTTGCGCCAGTCAAAACAGAATTAGTCAGATACCACCTAATGATGGGCATGAGTACACATAGACAAGCTCACCACAGTTTCAATATAACTCACGGACACTATCTGACAAATAATGGCTGGGCCGCGCAGGCACATCAACACAGGCCGAAAATAATTTATAAACTTTCATAAAAAGGGGGCCGGACTGGGAATTACATTTTATTATAAATAGTCTACAAGTTTAAACACCTATTTTTTAAAGCTGTTGAAATAAATAATAAAAACGTTCCTAAACCGAAACAACGAAAGGGGGGGGGGGGGGGGGCTATGTCTTAAAGCATAAATAAATATTAAAAACAACCTAGAACGCTGACCGCTTGGCTACGCGTTCTCCTAAAATAAACAATGAAAACTTGTATTTAAAAAGAGGAGGGGGGGGGGGGGGGCATATTACAGAACAAATTAAATAGAGGAGTAGTAATTACTGACTGACTTTTAAATTGTGTTTTAAACTGTCAAGCAAACGAAACTCGAATATGGGCAGGCTAAAGAGTTAGACCTATCTAAAGAATGTTTTGCCCATAAACTAAAATCCAACCGCTTGGTGCGAAACAAAATAAAATTAGCCAAACAGCACAGATATTTTCGGAGCCCCCACCTCCATAGGCTCGACTCTAATTATCTGTCAAAATAAAAGACAATTCCATAAAAATACAGATAATTTTCGAGTCCCCACCTCCATATGCTTGACTCTAATTATCGGCCAAATAAAAGAAAATTCTACCAAAAGGTACGGACACTTCTCGAGCCCCCACCTCCATAGGTTTGACTCTATTTATACGCAAAATAAAATATAATTTGCGTGCAGATAATCTTCGGGCCCCCGCCTCCATAGGCTTGACTCCGATTATCTATAACATAAAA